>JAFIRS010000889.1:0-510058 GCA_018342105.1 Gonioctena quinquepunctata | reverse complement strand
CCCTAGATCTGGGGAAAAAGTCAATCATCCATGAGAAATCCATCAGGTTAACCCTGTAAATCCACCTGCAACGACTGATCTAAACATAACCTACGTGAAAAATTCCCTAGATCTGGGGAAAAAAGTCAATCATCCATGAGAAATCCATCAGGTTGAACCTTAAAATTCAGTAGATCTAGGGAAAAACTATGTGAAATACATGAATCTGCATGAGAAAAATCCCTAGATTTGGGCAAAAAGTTCAATCCCCTATGTGGAATAAGGTAAAAAGTCATATTAAAAGGTAGAAATCCATCAGGTTGACCCCTAAAATACAGTAGATATAGAAAAATCCAGGGTAATATAGACCTCGAGCACGTAAAAATGGGTGTTCCCCAAGGATCTGATTTGTGGTTAGTGGTGAATATTCAAGTGATAGTAGATAAAGTCCCCCTTGTCGAAACATTATGATCTAATGTAAACAACCAGAGTGATTCAAAACGTCGAGAACCTGATGATGGTCTAATAAAGGTTGAACAGAAGATGAATCGAAACGCCAAGAACCCGATCAAGATTCGAAACGTCGAGAACCGGATGATGGTCTAATAAAGGTTGAACTGAAGATGAATCGAAACGTCGAAAACCCAATGAAGATTCGAAACGTCGAGAACCTGATGATGGTCTCATAAAGATCGAAACAGGTAAAAGGTCGCAAAATGACCACGTTGGACCTTGGCACTTTTTGAAAATTTCCCCAGATCTGGGGAAAAATCGGGGAAAATCACTATCTCCCTCTCTTTCTAATACACAGGCTCTTATGGGAGTTTCCATCGGGGTTAGAGGAAATTTCCCCAGATTCTGGGTACTTTTTTAGAAAAGTGAAAAAGTGGCCCCGAACTCTCCTAGCTATATCTACTTGGGTCTCAGCTATCTTACTTTAGGAGATAATCGCCGTTTCCATACATATCAGCGACCCTGTATTGAAGTCATTAGTGAGTATTCTAGACTGATTTGTTCATCACTTGTATATTGTAACTGAAAACACATTCAACCCCAATGTGCCAAAGTTTTATTCCGCAAATCCATTTGTCAAATAGTGGTATTCAAATCGCTTCAACGATACCTATAAAACAAAGCCCGTCGATCTGAAAACTTCCGAAACCTTTCGGTGGCATTCAGTCGACTAAGTATATTCTCTCGCGTGAAAATAATACCCTTTGGAATATTCGAAGTATCATTTTTCTTTCTTTGATAAACGTCACCGACGATGTTCAACTCGCACTTTTAATTTGACTAATGGATTCCAAGATTGGTGATTACTCTCCAATTCGTTCGTATCTTTCCGCAGACAAAAAACATTGAACATTGGAAATGTCTGAAAGATGAATGTGCTTCCTGGAGTTTGAGAGGCTTTTCAACTGAACCGGAGAAATCGCCGGTTATCTCTTTAATTATTGATATCAATGAATATATGGATATTGAATTCATTTCCATGGAACAGAACCATAACATCATCCAATCATTCATGTTCACTTGAAATAAAGATCAAAGTACGTTGATTCTCTTAATTTCATGTTTTGATATCTATGTCCATGGGCATTATACGAACAATGTAATTATTATTGTATCATTAGATGGGAAATGAAGTATGAATTCCCATGGTTGACATAATTGATTGGAAATAACAACTGAATATTTTTTGAGGAGGTATAGAAATGAAAAATAAAATTTTCGTTTTTTCCCTTACGCTGGCAATAAAAAAGGCGGTAATCTATTCAAGTTGGCGAAAAACTGAATTTGACCCAATACGTAGCTGCTTTTTGGTATTATGGATTGAAAAATATACAGGAAAATTTCAACGTACCATTTGAGGATGATTTGCCTGGAATATTTCACAAGAATAATATGGAAAATTTCAATATAAAATATACTAGACGTTTCTAGAATCATTTTTGTTCCCTATAGTTCCCTATCTGACTTCAATAAGTAGTTGTCAAGAAAAAACATAAAATTCTCAATTTTGTTTTGAAATTTAAATAATTTTATAAAACGTAATAAATAAATTATTAGATCGTTTGATGAATGAACTATAAAAAAAATTACTACAGATTGAGTCTATAAAATACAAACAAGAACAAATCAGTAGGGGAAATGCATGAAAGGCAGTTTAAGGGTTATACAACGTAGATAAATAAAATAAACGGTTAATATCCGAACACAGGAGTCGCGTGATATGAGGTATGTCGTTTGGCAATACTTGCGTATTTTTGCCACTCGAACACGGAATTGAAGTCAAAACGCAATGGTCTCAAATATTTTTCGAGATACGGCCCTCAAAGAGTAGAGAAGGGTTCATTTTTCAGCGCAACTTCGGACCCTGGATACTCACTCACACACCTTTAACCTCGTGTGCACAATACCTTTTTGTACAAAGAATTTCCGTTTTCCAAAATATCCCACCTCTCTTCCCAATGTGAACCTACCTACATTCACCTATTAAACACATAATGATTTTAATTTTCATGATGTTGATAAACTTGGGCTGTCAAATGCTAGCACAATTGCTTTTTATAGGCCTCCGATTTCTTGAAAGAATGCAATTCATGTATTTATCACAGTACATTCTTTCCAAATATTACCCAATGTGAATTATGTTTTTCATTTCCCCTAGAAAATGTTGTCGTTCGTTCACTAGCTAAGCGCACCTTTATCTTATAATTTGTAAAAAAATTGAGAAAACACACAACCCTAGTACCGACGCGGTGCGTTATATGGTGAAGTTGATTGGCGGGCCATCAATTTGGATAGCATTATTAGCCAAATCAAGTTAGGTTGTCTTCTTTTACGTGAAATATTGACTGGGTTAATTTTTCTCTAGAGACACCTACACCATAGACGAGACTTGGTTCACAGAGAAATATCCAACTAACCTAATTTTGCAATCCGAATTGAAGGCTAGCTATCCAATTTCACTAAATAACGCTTTTCCTCGTGTGTGGTACTTTTGGTCGCACTGATTTTGTTTTCTTACAGATTCTTTTGAAGTCCATTGGTGGCCCTAAAAACGGCCACTCATTCTAGAAGTATAACTCTTTCATCTATAATAATATTGTCATGTAGAAATTGGCAATATGACCCGCGGAGGCGCGGCCCTGCTAGTACGAACCGGCCTCGAACAACACGAGGCTGACAAACCAGAACTATTTCGAGGCGAAGCAGTCGCAGTAAAAGTAGAAGTCAGACGCAAAAGAATGCTTAGAATCATCTAACGTAATCCCGCCGGGGGGAAATATACAAAGAGAAGACCTAGCAGAACTATTTCCAGACCATCACCCAACTGTAGCCATCGGCGACTTCAACGCGAAGTCACAGACATGGCACTGCAGATACAACAATCCACGAGGCCGAAATCTGGAGAAATTACTGGCCGACTACAACGACATCGGAGTCGTAGCCCCCTTCGAACCCACCTACCACGGACTAGCAAACCATACACCAGACATCCTAGACATAGCACTGATACAGTCCATCCCAGCCAACACTGAGATGGAAGTATTAGACAAGGGCTCCTCAGACCACAACCCAATCAATAGGGGAGGAGAGACGCGGAACCTGAGGAACCAGCCACCAGGAAGACGACCGACTGGAACCGATTCCAAAGAATCATACACGACTCCATAGGACACATCCACAAATACACACAAAGACAGACCTCGAAAGAGCAACAATACAGTTGCAACAAACTATTCAGGAAGCCATAGAACGCAGCTCCAAGACCATCCAAGCAACCAGGTTCAACTTCCAACTAGCACTAACCCCAGAGGTTAGGGAGCTAGTTAGGAGCAGGCGCCGCTTGAAAAAGAGATACCAGAAAACACTGGCTCCCAAAGATAAGAGGAGAATGAACCAGGCAGGCAGGCAACTGCGGCTGGAACTCAAAGCTCACCAAACACAGCAATGGACAAACAGGATGACAGAGATGAGCACAGAAGACAACTCTGTATGGAGAATGCAGAGAGTACTTCACAAGGCAGAGGGAAACCGTACCCGCCACTCCACGGAGAGGGGGGCCAGGTCTACACTGACAACGAAAGACAGAAGCATTTGCGGACACCTTCGAACGCCAGTGTAGAGACAACCAGGTCAACCAAACCGACTAGGTCGAAGACATGGAAACCCGAGCCAGTCAGACTGTCAGTAGAATAAGACGGATCGATGATGTCGAGCACGTCCTTGAACCAACTTCGCCAGAAGAAATCAAGGACATCATCCGAAACCTGGCTACCCGCAAGGCACCCGGAGCAGACCAAGTTTCTAATAGAGGGCTCTACCGAGAAAAGGAATTGCTGCCTTGACCAACATCGTCAATGCGTGCTCAGGCTCAGACACTCTCCACGACCATGGAAAGAAGCCACGGTCATCATGATCCCCAAACCCAACAAGAACCATGTGATACCGCAAAACCACCGACCCATCAGCCTCACACCCTCGATGAGCAAGGTGGCAGAACAAGTCATCCAGAGACGATTGAAACCACTCACAGAAGAACTCAACGTCCTACCAGACGAGCAGTTTGGCTTCCGACAAGGACACTCTACGGAAATGCAGGTCCTGAGGATAGTGGACTTTGCCGTAACAGGCTTCAACCTGGGCAGGGGACACCACACAGGAGCCTTATGCCTAGACGTGTCCAAGGCCTTTGACAGGGTCTGGCACGATGGCTTGCTCACCAAAATGACAGACCTCGGATACGCCACTCCCATAGTGAAGCTGATAGACTCCTTCCTGCGAGGACGGCGGTGCCAATGTGAAGTTGGCAGCGACCTGTATTTCAGTTTTCCACCTTCCAAAAACAAACGATTTTTTCCATCACCACCTTACAAGATATGACGTCATCGATATTTTTTTTTAATGAACGGGTATATTTTTATATCAAAATTTGATTGAATTTACAGTATACTGAGTATAAAGGAAACCAGTGTTCATATTTCTTAACAATCATTTAATTATTTATTTTGCAACGAAAACCTATGAATTACTCTGTAGTGAGTACGAGTATATTGCCAAACTTGAGTAGACTCTAAAAACATCTGAAATCCCTTAGGAACGATATAATGAGTTCTTAGTTACCATTGCATATGTCAGTATCGAATTGATTTGTTGTGTAGGATATTGATTTATAAGACTTCGATAATACCTTTCTGAAAAATATCAACCTTGAAGAAATTATTTCAAATTACTATGGTGCTCTCAGAAAAACAGCGAATAGAAGTTCTGATGATCTTAGGTTACGGCGATCGTTGAAGAAGAATGCGGCATCTTCAATGAAAAATATCCTGATCGAGAATCAATAAGCATATCGACGGTTAGCAAAATAATACATAAATTCAATGAGATTGGCAATATTAGGGATGAGCCTGAGAGTGGCAGGCCCACCGTTGCCGAAGACACTCAATTGAATGTATTACTTGGCATTGAAGAAAATCCTCATTGTTCAATTATAATTTTATCTGACAACCATGGGATCTGTCGAGGTACTGTGCAGAGAATTCTAAGAAAAGTCAAATTACATCCATATGAAGTTAAACTTATACATGAACTCATTGAAGACGACTTCGATAGACGCATGGAGTTTTTTGGAAGTAGGCAACAAGTGTGTAATCAAAGTAATGGCTTCGAATTTAATGTCCTATCTTCCGACGAATCAAGTTTTCGTATAAACGGTACCCTGAATACGCAAAATTGTCGTTATTGGGCCACAGAAAATCCTAATTTGAACATGGAAGCTTGTTCTCAATATCCCCAAAAAGTAACTCTGTGGGCTTGTTAGGAATACCATTTTAGGACCATATTTTTTCACGATACTGTGACGGGTGAAAATTATTTGAAAATGTTACAAACTTATGTAGTTCCATATTCAACTATAACATTTCCAGACATCAATCAACCTTGCCGAATAGTTTCTCCTATTTGGTTTCATCAGAATGGAGCAGGTCCACATTATGCTCGAGTAGTTAGATATTTTCTTAATGAAACCTCGACGCGGTCAGATTGCATGGCCAGCTAGGTTCCCAGATTTAACTCCCCTGGCCTTTTTTTCTCATTGGTAACTCAAAGAGTGGAGTGTACATGAATTGACCTACCAATTTGGAAGACCTCAAAGAGAGAATTCGAATTGAAATTAACGAATTACACCAGAAATGTTGTCAGACGTAACCCAAAAAATCATCAGACGTCTTGGATATTGTCAACTAACCCAAGGAGCTCAGTTCGAGCATTAAATATTTGTTTATTTTTGCTACCTACTTATGATATTTACATCGCAAAATAAATAATTAAATGAATGTTAAGAAATATGAACACTGGTTTCCTTCATACTCAGTATACTATTACTTGAAGTGTTACATATAAGGTACTTGTATCGTTGAACTCAAAAAAATATGAGCTTCCAATTTTTCAAATCAAAAAATATACCCTATCAATAAAAAAAAATCGATGATCTCATATCTTGAAAGGGACCTAGTGAAGGATTTTTTTTTCAAAGGTGGAAAAGTGAAATTCAAAATGGACCTGTCCGAGCGTTATCTCCAAAAATGGATTAACTCGTAAGATAATGGATCGTTTCCACACTCTATGAACGCACTGTTCATCATCTGTTTGCATATTCAGATGAGTTCTTCAATACATTATTCCTATCGTGCCATGTAACAAGGTTTTAAAAAAGCTCTTCTACAGACCAGACATGTTGTTGAGTTCTAAGTTCCAATAGTTTGCTTCGTTTTGGTATCGCTGGTAATAGTAGTCTTGAATATTAACAAGGTTTTGAAAAAGTTCTTCTACAGACCAGACATGTTGTTGAGTTTAGTTCTAAGTTCCAATAGTTTGCTTCGTTCTGGTATCGCTGGTAATAGTAGTCTTGAATATTAACAAGGTTTTGAAGAAGC
The DNA here is from genome assembly GCA_018342105.1 of Gonioctena quinquepunctata. Lineage (NCBI taxonomy): Eukaryota > Metazoa > Arthropoda > Insecta > Coleoptera > Chrysomelidae > Gonioctena > Gonioctena quinquepunctata. The sequence continues at coordinate 503,135 of JAFIRS010000889.1, read as the reverse complement.
TCTTCTACAGACCAGACATGTTGTTGAGTTGAGTTCTAAGTTCCAATAGTTTGCTTCGTTTTGGTATCGCTGGTAATAGTAGTCTTGAATATTAACCTTTCGAATCTCTACTAGTAGTAGCCTTAATACTAAGCTCACCAACCAAATCATATATAAAGTCTAAGTAAAGATTTTCATTGGGTTCCGATTTGATATTTACTTTATGTTGATATACGTATACATGCGGTTTTTTTGCCCCTCCCCCCTGTTAACTTTTGAACGGTTCAACTTAGAAGAATGGGACGAAAACCATTTCAAATGATATCACCAATACTACTTTTTTGAATGAAAGACATTCTAATTGCTCGATAGATAACGCGGAGGGGCACCTTAACTTGAAAATTTCGAATAGCATGGGGGTCAAGTGGCACATCGTTCAAAAGATGTCCAACTCTTTTCACAATCAGTTTTTTTTTTAATTTCGTAATCTTTTTTACAATATGCATTTGAGATGTCAAGTATAACTGCATTTGAAATGCATGAGTATTGTGAAAAAACCATCTAATTAAATTCATGGAGAGCTACAAAGAAACATTAACATTTAACATTGAGTTTCAGGAGAAATTTCAGGTTTCATCTTATTTCGATAAATGTTTTACTGTCACATGCTCTCAAGCCGTACTTTCAATCAAATGGATCAGGAAATCTATAACAAGTGTAGAAGGACAAGAAATTAATTGTTCTCGATGAGTTACTGCGTAGACCAAATTATTTTTCACGCATGAAAAATTTCTCAATAGTCAGTTATTTGTCGTATTCTGAGTTTTGCCTATCAGAAATAAATATTGAATTGAAAGATACTCCTTTATATACTCTCTACGTTTCGGGACCTGTATCCGTTTCCGTTTTCTACAATATTTTGGATATGAATGAAATTTCTCAGTTCTCGCTTTATTTTTTGCAATATCGTATATGATCTCCTTTGACTTAAGTCAAAATTGTTTTGTCAAAAGAATGATGAGACATTGTCTTGGAACTATTTTATCATCTATACATCTGCAGAGAAATGTTGAACTGCTATAAGAATTCGAATATTTCTTGTATAAATTCCCAAGTTTTTTGAAGTCCCTAAGATATTGTGGCCCATATCGTTTTTGTATATATCGTTTGGAAGTGTAAAAAAGCAAAAAATTACTTTTCCCCGATAAAGTACTGCGTACACAAATTATTTTTTTTTCATTAATGGAAGTATATTCAATTAGTCAGTAACTTATCGTATTCTGAATTTTGCCTATCGGAAAAAATTATTGAATTAAAAGATACATCTCCATACGCCCTTGATGTTTCAGGAAGTGTATCCATTCTTGTTTCCAAAAATATTTTGACCATGAATGATTTTTCTCAAAAATTGTCAAGAATGAGTATTCCTTCATAAAAAATAAGCTGAAAACATTGAGGACGATTTTGTTATGACTGTTAGAAAAAAATATTCCATGTCTAATCTTCATTCTGTATTTCATTGGAATTTTAAGAGACAAACTCAAAACGGATCATCGAACACACAGGGATAACAGATACAAAGAAATGAAGGTAGAGAAAATTGAAGCTACCTAAAGAATATCGGCTCTACTGGTCAGGAATAGGTGGAGAAGATAACACAGTTAGATTAGTTGTAAAAGACAACAAGACAAAATTGGTAACACGAACATACCGAACAAACCGAAAAATAATTTCAATGGAGACTCAAGAAAAAAATTAATATGCACTGAAAATTTTTTGAGACTTCTAACAACCATTCAAATTTTGTCATTTTGTGTCATATGGAACGATTTCACCCAATCATGTCAACATTACACCGATAATTGCATTCAGTGCAATTATCAATCACTATGACAATACGATTGAGTTTGACAACTTCATTCCAAATAAATTTCGAAATGTCACGTTTTGGCAGTGCGAATGTTCAAAGTATAAATGCGCTGATCAGAGGAAAGTATCCCAGAAATACAACCTACAGTCACAAATATATTTGGGAATATTCATGGAATTTTGCTGCAGATGAGAATATGAAGTAAATGTACATAGAAGCTTAGAAGAATTGGCGTTGATACTAAAACATTGGGCGGTCAATATGAGGAAGAAAGACGGGACCGAATTCAAAGAAGCAACGGTGAAGACAATGTGGAACGTTTCGTGCAAACTTTTGCAAGAAAAGTACTATAATGACTAGAATATTATGATCGACCCATTTAACAATATAGTATTTAAACCAGCCCGTGATGCCCGCGATGCAATCAGGAAGAAACTACAAGCAGATCCATGTAAACGTAAGTCCAGTTCAGTTCCGTTAAATTTGTCTGAAGTTAACACAATAATATTGCTATGGAATGAAAATACTCCTGAAGGTCTTATGCGTGAATTTTACCATATTGCTGCTGTAGAATTAGCAAGGCGAGGAGGAGAGGCAGTTGCTTGTGTGGCGGATTTTTTTCAAATCGAGAAAAATAACGATGACTCTTTAACAAATCGCATTGAATACAAACCGGTGTTCAGGAAAACGTGCCAAGGTGGTTCTAAAAGCTGTACAAGTAGTGAATGGTTGATTTCCAATAGTGAAAGACAAAGCTGCCCTGTACGTCTTTTCCATAAACTGATATCAAAATGAGGCAACAATATTACCTCACCACGGCTGTTCTTAAAACCAAATCAACACTGAGAAAATGAAACTGACGAATGGTACGATAATGTATCTGTTGGAAGGAATACAATAGATGGATGGACTTAATCTGCTGCTGAGGCAATTGGCTTGAATGTAAAGGACAAAAAGATAACAAATCATCCGAATAGATCAACTTCTGTTAGCGAATTGGCAAAAAGTGGTGTAGAAGAACAACAATTGCTAAAAATTACTGGTCACAGCAATCAAAATTCTATAAAACCATACCTAAATCTCGATCAAGAACACCACAACAAAATCATAAATATTATGCGTGGTAATAGATCTTCCATAGTAGAGAACAGCAACGAATCTAATGTTGAGTTGAATTTTAATAATTGTACTTTCACTAACTATATTTTCAATGAATAAATAAATGTTTCATTGTGATGAGTGGAAATGTTTTTTTGTCAAAAAAAATTCCGCTGAATATCCCTCGGACATTGACAAATGCCTCATAATTTTATTACAAATTTCTCGAGCTCGTTGCTTGGTTACCAAGAAACGAGCTCCCGATTGTCATAAAATTATCTCGTCTATAATCAATGTCCTAGGAACATTACTACTGATGATAGCCTACGGACCAAACGAAGACGGAAGAATAGATGGATTGTTTTATGATCTACAACAGGAAATAGCAAAAGCAAACATAGATGAATGCGAAGCAGAAGCAAAAAATCCATAATAGACTACTTCTTGATAGATAAACAAATATGAACTAAAGTGGGCGAAGTGAAACATGGACTGGATATGAAAAGCAACAGACTGAGGGGAAGAATCTATATTATCTTGGAATCCCACACATAGGAGCTATGTAAAACATTCGAGATTGCAATTCTTTCAGTAGCAGAAAAAAATCACAGGGTGACAAAAATAGTTGACAAGAAAAATGAAAGGAAGAAAAATAAATAGAAGAAAAACCTACAAACAAAGGAAAAAATCAATGTGGAGACTACAAAGATGCAAAGATAATCGTCAAGAGAATAATACATGAAGGGAGGAGAAACAAGTTTTTTTATGGAAAAGGAAGAGAAAATCATGGATATATGAGAGGAATATATGGAGGAACTATCAGACTGGAGGGGAATCACGGAGACAAGAAAGATCAAAGATCGAATAACTATCACCTCAGAAGCAGTAGAAATAACAATAAGACTAGTGGAACACATAATTGGGACACGTTGATCAGGAAAACAACCCGGGCATGACAGTTTATGAAACGAATCAGCTCTATCAAAATCGATGATGAAAATAATGAACAACATATCAGCTGGCCATACACATAGACCTCGATTTTAGCCGTCACGGATAAGTCTGCCGGTTCTTTCTTTCGTCTATTGAAACTGTTGTCATCCTCTAACGCAGAATGAAAATCCGCGGTTAAATCTTACAGAATGATCTGCCACAGACACTATCGCATGTGAGTATCAGCGAATCTACATATTGAGCCGAGGATCTAGACGTATCTGTGGAATTTTGACTTGACGAAAATTTTGTTTTGTAAAGTGTCATAAAAATATTCAGCTTTAGAAAAAAGCATGTTCTCGCGTGTGCAATGATTAATATGCAGATTATGGCAAATACTAGTGTGAGAAAGCAGCGCTCCAAATGAGTTGAAAGTTATTTACTCAAGAAACAACAATTTAGTCATATTCCACTATTGAAAGAGATAAGAGCAAATGACCCTGAGAACTTTGAGAAATATTTGAGCATGGATATACAGACATACGACCTGTTATTAAGTTTAGTTAGAGATGCCCGTACAGAACAAGATACTCCAGTGAGAGAAGCAATTACTCCAGAGGAACTCTTAACGTCTACTCTCAGTTTTCTGGCCACAGAAATATCGAATGAAGATTCAAAATATTCTGTGGAAATATCTGCACATGCACTATGATATATAATTCCAGAAAAATGTGACGTAATTGGATCAAAACCGCAAGTTGATTGACGGCAGAAGTTTTCCTTGGCGGCCTGGACTGAAAGACAAGTCTTTGCCGGCTAGATCTGGCGCGTGGCAAATGTCCACTAACTGAAAGATAAATCTACCAGTTTGAACCGCACCGTTACAAACCGGCAGATCAACTTCTGTATGTATGGCCAGCTAATGGAACAAAGTTATAAAATTTGGATTGGGATCAAACAGAGCAACTCAGGACCCTTCATTAAAATTGAGATTGATAACATAAAAAGCTTTGAAATAAATCCCCCATTTGTTTTATAGATCAAGAACAGCTTTCAAGAGAACAGACAGAAATAACATATGGAACATATTGAAAAAACCAGGAATACAAGATAACACAATAAAATAAATAACAAGTTCGCAACAAAAAATTAGCACAAAACACAAAACATTAGGAATATTTGCAATAACTAAATGTCTAAAATAAGAAATAACCTTTTTAGTTGGACAAAGCGATGAAACTGATATAACTGAAAATACAGAAATAAAAAATTGACCACTGGAAGATGCACAAAGTGAAATTATCAGAAATTTACCACGCCAGCGACATTTTTCTTCAATAAACCGAAAACTGTTCCGTGGACCAGAGAGCCTAAATAGACCTTCGCATTTAACAGCGATAGCATTTGTTCTTTCTGTTGCGGAACCAACGACATGGAAGTAGGTATTACAAACTTTTTAGGGTACATATTCAAAACTAAACACGTGTGCAGAAGACGTTTGAATAAATTCAAATGAAATTTTCGTCTACGGCAGAAATCGTCTTTAAATTAAGGAGTTTCATCGTTCCGCCGTACGTACCGCCCCTTTGTTAGATTGAGGTTAGGTTAATGAACAAAGTCAAATCCTAAATTCAAACCAAAGCATACATCTGTATGGATTGATATCGATTCGAAGCACATGTATTTTTCAGAATTAACCTGTTAATATCAGGTTATTCTCCAGATTCAGCTGTTAATTTCATGATGATATGATAACAACACAAAACGAAGCAACAGAAGAAGCCTGAGCGTCTTCAAAGAATCAGAGTACATTCTATTTTTGTTGATTCATACAATTATAACTACAACTGATTGTGTTTCTAGTCGGTTATTCACAATGAAATAGTGCTTAGCGAGTTATCCAGGGCATCTTGGTGGTAGTACTCATCTTGAGCCGTGGTCTTGAATCCCACAGATTCGAAAAATCTGATGATTCACGAAAATGAAATAAGTACCAACTGCTAACATTTGAGCAATGGAATCAAAAACACTATAACCCAATACTACATAAATTTCAATATTTACTTGAATGCTATTGATGGAAATATTCAAGTTTTTCGAAAGTGAATATTTGAAGCAAAAACAATCTTCTGGAGACTTGAAAAAACATTTAACTGATTTCAGTAACTTTTTATCTCAGTACACTTCTATTACATGTATGATTGTTTTTTGGTACTGGAAGATTATTTGGAAAAAACACAATAATTTCTAAAAAAGCAACTACAATCAGCATGTGATCTCATATACTGATACCAACAATAATGATAATGAATGTGCTCCTTCCTCAAGTGCTGCACTTCTGGAACGACATTGTATACCACCCCCAAATTATAACTGTATTGGCAGACTCATGGCACCATCCAGGAGAGAACCGGAGGGGAATATTTTCTAGACAGCATGATGCCTGATCTGAAAGACCGCTCGCCTTTCTGCAGATACCGTTTGTTTCTGGCTATATGACCTCTATCCAAATATCCAGCATTCCATTTAGAATTTTGGCTAACCTCGCCATATGTCGGCTATTTCTGAAATCACATTTTTTACTTTAAGATTCAAAAAATTGGCTAGGAGAAAGTATCGGAAAGGTGGAGGACGGCTTAGCCCTTCTAAATATATATCCCAACTTCCTGAAAGGAATATACTTTTTTTCAGTTTGTGATTGAGGTTTCTGTTAACTCTCTATTTTATATTTCCAAATGCATAACTTGTTTTATTGGTAAAGCTGTCATTCGAACTGTACTTCAGCCAAGTTGACCCCCAATATCTTGGGCTGCGACCGTGCCTGCCTGACAGTACATAAAACTTGAAAAGCATTGATTTTGATTTTCTGGTAATACCTTAATTTGAAATATATACTTTTTTCAATTTTTATTTCATCCATTCCCAAACTCAGTTTTTTTTTCAATAATCTTTTCGGTGTTTTATGCACCATCTTGAGTTATTAGTCACAAGAAGTTGAGATAAGTTTTCAATGAGAATATGTCGAAAGACAAAAGTTGGGCAAATTTTCTTATGACTTGAATCTCACGTGTTTTGGAGCATGAGTAGCTCTTCAGGTTGACTGTCATTCGATATCTGAAGCAACATCCATCGTGATTGGTACTTTGAGGGGTACACTTGCATCAAAAGCTCGAACAATGTGGTGAATATATTGTAAATGCTAAGTCGTCTTTCGGAGGGGATGTTAACCCACCGGACTAGAACCATTGGATATTGGGCTCGTTAAAGAATCCTACTCTGGTTGTAATCCCAGAAGATTCAGAAAAATTTCCGTTTTTAGGATGTGCTCACCGAAGTGAGTGATAACCTTTTTTTGCAGAAATTGGCTGACAAATATAGCAGAAAAGAAGAAAATCTGTAAAATTATAATTTAACTTCCGGGAATATACAACTTCTGCATATTTATGCAGAAGTAGTGTATTCACACCATTTTTATGGGAACGTCTGGTTAATTAAATAAAAACATAACTGAGATCCTAGTAGATTTATTGGATATGTTGGATCTCACCACAGATATTCCAGATAACAATAACTTTCTCTTTGCTCAGTTCATTAGGAAAGAAAATAAAATGGAATAAGATAATTTCTAAATGTATCTAGAAATACTGTTTTTGTTTCATATTGCACTTTTTATAAGAATAAAAAACTATGCATTATCAGTTTTTTTCAATAAATAAATGGTTGTTATGCTGTTTCATTGATTCAGCCAAATACTGTTTTTAATACTCTCAATCATAAAAAAAATAAGGAAAGAACTATACAAAATAATTAGAACATCCAATGTATATAAAAATTTTGATTTTTTCAATTAATATATTTTATGTGTAACAAGTCTTTTCATTACATATTTTTATTTATTTATTAGAAACGGGTTACCCCTTTTTACAATAACAATTGAAGTATTATTCATCATACCTTGAACTAACATACTTAAAACTATAACTTGAAACTATGATTTCACATAGACAGAATATATATATATATATATATATATATATATATATATATATATATGTATATATATATAAATAATATATATATATATAAACATATATATATATATATATATATACTTCTATATCAGTTATCACAGGTTTTTGGAAGGTGAATAATTCAGATGGAATATCATAAATATTATCACATTATTTATCACAGTGCGTTACAGTATTTCAGTTTACTTTTTGAAGATGACAGTGAAAGATAAAATTCCAAGATCTACTTTGTTGACGTTAGTTGACATATGTGATAGTGGCGAGTGCATGCCATGATTACATCTGTGGTTACTTGGTTTGAATAAATAAGTATTTCTGAGAGGTACATGGAGATCAATAAGACCAAGCAAGTAGGGACAGTCAATCTAAGCATTTAAAAGTTTTTGTAACAAATACCATCAAATTCAGCTCTGGATATTATGATATTATTATAAGATTTCATTCTAATCTTGTAAGATGTAATACGAATGTGTTATGATAATTATTTTTGGAAATTATTGAAAACACGGAGTGGTTGATATCAGGCATGCAGAACTGATCACTCTGAAAAGTTCTTTCGATAAAAATCCCATATGTAGCTACTGAGGGGTAAATATAAAAAATATTATGTATTTGACATATTGAAATCAAAGAATGTCAGCTATTGCCAATGGTTCAGATATCGAACAGGAATATATATATATATATATATATATATATATATATATATATAAATATATGTAATAAGAATTTCATATTCAGGTTATGTTTGGGATAACTTAAGGAACTCGCAGAGATAATTTCTGGTTCTGGTTACAACAACTTAGAATTAATCAGAACATTATTATTGTATTGACTCAAAAACTGCAGAAGGTGTCAGAACGACACTCTGCTGCTGTCTACATTTGAAATTATATTCATAAAACATTCCTATAATACAAAAGAACATAACATACCTGGGTTCCTGAAAAAAATGCTGTTGTTCCGTGTATGTAGTTGTGAATTCATTCACAATGAAAATATTTTTAATTATCAATTTTTGCACCAAGAGAATGTTGCAGCATTCTATGTAGGTACGTTACGTCCTATTCCAAGTGTATCTTTGAAGTTACAATACAAAACATCAGAAAATATACATCATATTACAGAAGTTCTTTCAAGTCATCAAAAAAAATACTAACAAACCATACTTAACAAACAAATATAAAATTCAAATAAGAGGATGATTATCAAGCAAATTCGACAAAAATAATTCAACAATGGAAGATGATACAAAGAGGTTTGTTAGAAATTCAAATTCCCAGAAAACACGTTGATGAAATAGTTAATCTTCTGGTCAATGTTACTTTGTAGTTGTCAATTTATTTATCTACCTTATGTGTGGTAGATAAATAAATCTACCATACATAAATCAATTATTGTTAAACCCACAGGTTGAAGAACTGTCAATGGCCATTTGATGTATTAATTCCATGCCAATAAAGATATTTTATCATAAATATCAGTTATAATTGAAGACAAATGAATAACTTATCGACATAAACTTCCAATGATCATTGTTTCTGTTCTCCTATGCTCATGGCAGAGGAAAAACAATACAGCAAAAATAAAGTAATATAACTGAAAAACACAGCCAGATTTTTTGTGCACAGACACTAGGCTTGTTTTGGTTCGCAATAGGGATGGTCCTACAAACGTTCGAAGTAGTTACACAGTCATTTATTGAAAACTCTTTAGAACCGATTCGGAATCGTCCCGACTTCGAACCAAAACAAACCTTGTATATTCCTCCTGTTGCCTCCTGTGATATTAATACACAAATTTTGGGTCTCTGTTGTATTACTTGACATTCTTCAGATTTACCTTCGATGGATACTTTTACAGTTGGATCTATGTTCTGTGTTCCATGGAAAACATCTCATTGAATAACAGGATACATCATGAAATAAAGGCCAGGTTGAGTTTTTCTTAGTGAAGGTCTCCACTCAAAAGGTTTCAGAACTCTGTATGCAGTATGTAGTATAATTTTTGGAATGCTTGCTGTGGAAAAAAAAATCATTAAGACCTGAAGAAATAATCATATAAAAAAAGCAAAATTGTCATATTTCTCTTTTTTATTTTTAAGTGATATATTTGTATAGCTTGGCTAGTTGTATATAAAATTCAATGACAACAAGGTATTCATAAGAGTTTCCCCAAGTTTATTTGAAAACAAGATCAATGACCACAAAGTCTGCACTTTTTTAATTACTGCAATGAAAAAATTGTTATTGGTATTCAGGATGTGCTAGTAATTCTAATCAACCTGAATAAAACTTCATATATATATATATATATATATATTTATATATATATACATATTTATATATATATATATATATATATATATATATATATATATATATATATATATAACTTTTTGAATTTTTGACTTCCTGATGAAAAATATCCAGGGCCAAACGTTCAGTGACAATCAGTTTGTGTGTTGATTACTCCACAGTGAGCTAACTAGAGCAACTCTACACAATAATCCAAGTCAAGATTTTTGCCTTCACACCTACGTGAGATAAATTGGGAGACAAATTGTTGGACATGGAGAGTTGGGCCATCTATGTCAAAACTTCAATATCAATAGGTTTGACTATGCTTCTTTTTCATAAGAAAGCCATCACAAAGAATAGATCTACATATTCTTTGAAGGAATAATCAAAATTATTCCAATATGATCATGGGTCATATTTAAAAAAAATTGTAAGCCCTGTAGATTGAAGTGACAAGGATATGCCTATTATACTCTAGATTAATTCTATCAAGACGCATCCACCTGATCTCAGAAATATTGTCTCACCTTTAAGCAAACTGAGATTTAGAACTTTTTCCATTATCAGATGTGATTGTTTTCTGTTGATTGATTGATTTTATACATATATACCTACCTATACTTATAGAATGGTACTGTTCATCATTGTAACTTTGAAACTATGCTTTGTCAATGAGAAATTTATTTCTTCGGACAATAAAGTACATTTCTCTCTCTCTCTTTCTTTCTCTATACCACTGTGGTCTTTTCAATGAATAAATTTGATTTGAAAACAATATCTCAAACAACAGATTAAAGAATACAAAAAAGATACACTACCTGCCAACAAAAAAAAAACAAATTTGATTCCGAAAATATCAGCCCCATCTAAAAAAAAGACTATTAACGAGAAATTATTGAAATCAAGAAAGATAAATTCAACATCAACACTAGTCATTTTGAACTCTTAACTCTAACTAATGTATTTGATATCCCTGGAAATTTTTGTTTTATTTTTTCATTCATTTATTCATCTGAGTGTATGTTACAAATGTTTTAATCCTTTTCCACGATTATCGTTTAATACAATAACCGAAATGTTGGGTTGCATTGAAATATCTCCGCTCTTACTCTGACCCTCCTTTCACTAAAAGTGTCTTATGACCTGTATCCGGAACATTTCCTATGATTGTACAAGGAAAATATACCATATAGAAAATATGAGTGAATTTTGTTGAAATTGTGTGTATATGCTTTATATATGGAAGATTAATTTTTCCAATAGTCTGAAATTTCGTGTTATCAATAGACTGCATAAAAGTCAACATACAATAACTGTAGCATGCACATATACTCATATCATCAAGATAAAAACAGCTGATGTGTAAATTGGAAATTGGTTGGATCAGGGACCCCACAAACTTCATTTTAGTGAAAGAATGCGTTTTTGACTATGTTCTGTTATAGGTTTGGATTTTTTTTAGATATTGGCACCAGAAATATTATATGTGTGCCTCTAGTGACTCAACTAAAAGTTGCGTGGAAACCACTCAGGATTGATTATGATCATGATCTATCATGATGGATCACAATCGATCTGTACAGTTTTATTCAAATTAAAATATAAAAATGTATGTAATTTTTGTATGCAAAATTTTTCAGAGACACAATCTGCATATTGTAATTCTAGTGACAAAATCGATTGGTTTTTGACAGAACATCATAAGCGACAAAAGTAAAATTCTATTCTTATCTGGCTTTATTTCAATACTTAGAACTCTCAAAATGTGTAGGACTCTATTTAATTCGGCGAAAAACGTTCAAGGGAATAAAATCCAGTGCAAGTTATTATTTTCATTGAATATTGTTGCATATGATAGTTTGTCAAAACAATTTCAAAGTTTCTTTGATTCAGATCTGTCGCTTAAGATACTCATGAGATGTTTTGTTGGTATCAAATTCGATATTTTGAACATATACAAAGCGTTATCTCGAAATATAATGTTATGCAATTTTAAGGTTAAAGTGCACTCCACTTTGCAGTAATCGTTATTGGGTTTTTACGTGTTATATTGTTCTGTCATCATGGGAATAGAATATGATCATAAGCGACAGAAACAGAATCGTAACCGACAAAATTTTCTGACATTTACGATCATCTGTCAGTAGCATATTGTCGTAAATGTCCGAACACCCCGTAGAGTATATCATTTAATTTTATTTCTGAACTGGTCAACGTAATGTTATTTTTCGAAACATGCCTTGTTTTATTCTGTCGGAGTTTCGATGTAAAAAACACTAAATACCGATTCATAAAAAAATATTCTGATGGTTTGATTGGGGAGTTAGTTTTCAGTCGTGCCATTATAAAAGAGATTCATTCTTGTTCGTATTTGAAAATAACCATGGTTTTTCTATTTTTCTACAAAAGCTAGCCGTGAACAACCCCAATTCACAACAATATTGGCGTTTACAAATATAGCAATTATTGGTATTTTGTTGGAACCAAACTTGCACTTATAATAATGATTTCAAGCAATGATGTTATATGAATAATATGTTGAATCACGTGTGGATTATCATAAGTAACAATTTGATTGAAAAATCCAATTTTCAACAAATTTATTGCTTACAATGTTTTGTCAAAAACCCATCTATGTTATATTGACAGCTCCTCATTAATATAAATAAAATACTACCCACTGAACCAAATGAAAAGAAACTCACATTTTTGGAGGTGTTCTAACTGGAGGCTTTCGATGAATGATGGGCACCAAACTTCAAATATCTTTTACCATCAGGTTTCGTAATAAAGTCCCCTTCGGTGAAATGATCTGAAAAAACAAATTTGCCAATGGTTTCTACACCCCCAACTCCAGAAAAGATGACCACTGAGTTCTTCTAGGTTCTGCAGGAAATCTATTACATTGATAAAATGGAATGAAGTGGTTTCAAAATTTCACAATGAATATACAGAATCCAATTTACCCCACTTTGAAATGATTGTGTATGTTATTATTACAGCTGGTGTTATAATTCCATTAAAATTAATATTCGTCAACATGTTGTTGATTATAGGAATCTTGCACAATTGATGGGATGAATAGCTCGATTTGAAACATATAGGTTACCATCATATAAAAAGGCCAAGAAAGTAGTTGATGTTATTAACAGAATTATTTCTTATACAAATTAAGAGGGAGTAGATTATTTTATGGAGCTCCAGCTATCGTTTCCCAATCACTCTAAAAATCACACGACTCGAACACTTCTAGATTACTACTTGCATCATAACCTCAAAAAAGGGGGAGAAAGAATGAATGGCAATTGGATTTGAATGATACTTTAGAGAGTTCAACTTGATTAATGGACACTTAGTTTATCAAAATTGTAATGAAAATCAACAGCACAACTTACCGGTGGAAAGATCTCGGCAGGTTTTCGATGAATTTCTCTTCAAAGGATATGCACTTTCTAACCATGATTATTATAAACACAACCACAAAAACCGTTTTTGAACTGAACTGGGAGGTTAATCAACAGAACGGGAAGTAAAAAAAGTAGTTTGAAGTTCAAATCGACACTTGAAAAATTCCTAAAGTCATTACCGACCCAAACGAACGACACTGAAAATTTCAAAAATTTTAAGAAGTGACATTTATTCTCATCATCTGATTCGTCGAACAATGTTTGAATCCCCTCCAGAAAAAAACAAGTGAACGTAGGTTCCGCATGCGCACAGTTAAAATGCTCAAATGAAAAGGTCTATTGTATGTTTTTTGCATTGAATGCAAATAAGCTATAGGTTTGGAATCACAACTCAGAATACATCATTCATATTAGCTACTTCCATTCGTTGAATTATTCTGGAATATCCCGTCATGGTGTATTTTCACAACACTTACGTCTACCAAGAATATATGCGAATTCATTCCGGCGGCCAACGCATCCGGATTCGAGAGCATTTAGCCGGTTTCCGGACAGGAAATACCTCCGGAGCGTAGTGCGGTCTTACCCGGATTCAAATGCCATACCTGAAAATCTAAAGTAGATGGCCGACGGAGACGAAAACGAACTTTGGTTAATTCACTTCAACAATTATATTACCATGAAAAGGAGTTCTAGTCGCAATTATTCATGGAATAATATTTCCGTTTTCAGTACAGTTTCGATTTATAGTTATCTGACTGACAGTTAGGTATTCGAGTTTTTGGCGTTTGCAATAGTCTTCAGTCGAATTCTCATTGCCGCAAGCCTAAGACAATAGGAGCATAAATTAGCTTATGCCAGCGGCTCTGTTTATACATTTTCGAGCATGACCATTCGATTTGTTACTACCTAGATATTTTACATTCATTGCTCCATTACAAACTGGGTAATAATATGTTTGCGGTCCCCTTTATATGGTAGAATGTAAGAAAAATCGCTCATGACGGGAAATTTCCCTTCAATCAAGGAAAAGTATACAATAATAACACCTATGAGTCTCAATTACTTGAAAAAGTGTTATGTGCCCAAATATCAACTAAAAAGTTCAAAAACCACACAAAATCGTAAACATAAATGAAGGTTACCGATCATACACTGCAGTTAGAATTAGGGAAAATAAATTGTTTTCGGAAGACTAATGAAATACATAAAGGGGTGGAACGAGATTTGAACAGATACTCTGAAATAGGAAACAAAGTATGTAATTCAAAACATCAAATATCGGAATAACAAGAAAGCGGTATTAGATTATTGGAAAAGTAAAGCCAGAAAAGTAAAGAACTGAAACAAAATGAAAAAAAGAATGATAAACGAGGAACATCGGAGAGCCTTATCGATAAAGGCCTAAATGCACTGAATTCTTTGCTAGAGTTAACAAATGAACTGCTTTTAACAACATATATACCACTAGCTTATGCCCGCGGCTTTGCCCGCGTAGATTTCGAGAAGGTTATAATTATTTGTATTTTGTTGGAACCAAATAATATGTTGAATCACGTGTAGATTATCATAAGTAACAATTTGGTTGAAAAATTCAATTTTAAACAAATTTATTGCTTACAATGTTTTGTCAAAAACCCATCGATGTTATATTGACAGTTTCTCATCAATATAAATAAAATACTACCTACTGAACCAATTGAAAAGAAACTCACATTTTTGGAGGTGTCCTAACTGGAGGCTCTTCATGAATGATGGGCACTAAACTCCAAATATCTTTCACCATCAAGTTTCGTGATGAAGTCTTCTTTGGTGAAATGATCTGAACAAACAAATTTACCAATGGTATCTATACCCCCAACTCCAGAAAAGATGACCACTGAGTTCTCCTAGGTTCTGCAGGAAGTCTATTACATTGATATCAGGTTAATAAATTGCATAGGTATTCACTTGTCAAAATTGAATGGAGTGGTTTCAAAATTTCAAAATAAATATACAGAATCCAATTTTCCCCACTTTGAAATGATTGATGAGCCTTATCGATAAAGGCCTAAATGCACTGAATTCTTTGCTAGAGTTAACAAATGAACTGCTTTTAACAACATATATACCACTAGCTTATGCCCGCGGCTTTGCCCGCGTAGATTTCGAGAAGGTTATAATTATGTAAAGACTTTTTTTATTCAATGCAAGAATTATGTAAAATATAATTTTGATAAATATGGTATAACGCTCGTCATCGTATGTTGATAAAAAATCATTCATATTTGTGCAGATGGAATTTAATGAGAGTTTCTTTCCTGAATTCAATAATTTTCCAATCACCACATATGAGAGACTGTAATCATTATTGACATCCTAATGGAATGCACCAAAATATGAATCAGCATTCCAGCGATCGTCTGGATCGAGCAGTCTGTACTCGAATATATAAAAGGTGGAAGTTGACTGGACTAAACTGATGTTTAGATAACACAACAAATTTTGTTTTCTTTGAGGTTGCAGCCAATAGGAAACGGCGAAAGTAGGGAAAACTCTTTGTTAAAAAACTTTATTTCATTATAAAGACATCTGAAAAGAACTTTGTAAAAAAATGCCACTTATACATAAATGAAAGAAACTTACTAACTGGAAGTTGCTTACAGGATTATCATAGTTGAAATGTCATAAACCAAATCGTACCAAATATATTAAAAATATTGTAAAATCTCATATTTTCTAAGATAATTTCAGTCGGTGTTATTGGAGTTAAGCACGTGGCTCTACCCGCCATGCATCACATAGAAAAGAACGTAAGATGGTCAACTTTAGGTGACAAGTTGTTCGACCAGTGGAAGGAGACCACATATTTTATCCAACTTTTCGACGATAGGTTCATGCGGCGATTTGAAAGTTGTACAGAGTTACTTTTCGCCCTCAAGATTCAGTAAATAATTGTAAATCACGCTGAGATTTGCAATATTAGATCGTTTGTTTATACAATTCGGTTAATTGTTTATTTGGATCATTTCCAAGAAATGTCTCTTAAAGAGATTGTTTCCTATGGCCAAAATAGTTGGATTATTAAAATTACCTTGGTGTTCAAATTCAATGGTGTGCTCAGCGAGTGTTTTTGTTTAGATTGCAATCACTTTTATGGGACGTAATGCAACCTGATAAATTTCTTTCAGTCTGTCCTATTTGAACTTTGTTAATGCTGTTGGAGTAGATTACCTAGAGATCTTTCAAACCCACATATTTTGTTATTATGAAAGGAATTTTGCACAAATTATTTTTGCCCACTTTCCAGTTCAACAACCTTGCCTATAGTTTAAAGGTATTGAAATAGCCATGTGGTTGAAAAGAGGAACATTCTCAATTGGATACTGATAAAAAGATTTCTCAGTGAATTGAAAAATCCACGATAAAAATGAAGTAATTTTTTTGTGAATGTCTAACAGAAAACAACTACTTCCCCGGCTAAAGTTTATCTTTCAGTCGCAGATGATTCCACATCTGATTTTATGAACATCCTGTTCATATTTCCAACAAATCAAGCCATGTGGTCTTGACTTATCAAACAATAAGTGAAACTCGCTTTTTATCAGATTTTTACCTACAGCAAAACATTAAAAATATTTCATCTGATGCTTCAGCACCATAGCACTTCCTATCCAGAGAGAACACAAAAATTTTTGGTTGATATTCTATTGATCTTGCTTCAAATATCCTCAAACTCCAATATTGATATTTTATACATGGACCTCATTATCATCAATATTTGAAATATAAAGGAATCGAAGAATATAATTGAAGTTCCATTTATACATGTCATATATTTGATCCAATTTTTCACCCTCCATGTGGAGTAGTTTTTTCAGAATTAAAAAAATATCAAAAAACTTCAAAATTAACTTTCTGAACTGTAATAAATTACTTTTTTTTCAATTAAGTTGGAATTTTCATCGATGCAATAAGGTCAGTATTATATTGGAATTTTGTATGCATCCGATGTTTATATATAATTAGAAAGTTTTTAAATAAATAGTATCATGAAGAATTATATTATGGGTCAAAAGCTGAAAAATCTCTTTCTCTCAAGATATCCCATTGAAACCATTCTGGATATTGCTCCTGATATGCTAAATGGGGAAAAAATTGAAAAGTAGTTTGAATAAATTTCAATATTAGGATTATGGCTTTCGCAGCTCTCGCTATGACGTTGAATGACGCTCTTGGTATTAAGCGGGATGATTTGTATCGACAATATACTCAAAACCAGGAAGATTTTTTTTTGTAAATAAAAAAAAATAATGCACATCGTTATTAATTCAGTTTGCTTGTTCTAAAAAACACTACTTTGATTTTTGCAACGTATACATGTGGCAAACGACCCCCAGAGAGATTACCTATCTTTCGACTCAGCTCCCTCCTTAGGGGCCTAGGTGTACTGGAGAATCTGGATACGCAGGATCAACGTGCTAGGTGATCCCAGCTACCGAATCATCACAGCCACGGTAGGGCCGCCTGATGAGACAAAACAAGATAATTCCAATATCGGCAAGATTTCTCTTGCGTCAACCAGTAAACTCAAGTTACGTTTGATGGGTGTCCGCCGCATCAGGCTTTCGCCGTTTGCTACTCGTGTGAACGTGTGACGAGGAACTGTCGCAGACCTCATCCCTAGATACATCACGTAGGTTACTTCACCTTGAACCGTTTTTTTGGTACCGATACGAATCTTAAGAGGTCTCTGTGTTCTGAAGATTTGTTTCTTGTTCTAAGCAACAGGCCACAAGGGATGTAGTCTGTGTTCTATGTTGTAGGTCATATGTCAAATTTTATATTTTTGACAATAGATAGTGACAATTGCTGTGATTCTCAAAATTCCCACTCTATAACTCTGTACTGTAGTGATTATTTGTTTTTACGATGGTTAACCACAATAAATATTGCGTGCCTCATTGCCAAAGCATATCTAAAATGAGACATACATTTCCTAATCCAAATGAGGATATAGATAGGTTCAACAAATGAATACGCGCCATTAATAACTTGGAACTGATGGAAATGAATTCAAAAAATGTTTACGATTGTGAAAGGCTGTGTCACCAACATTTTGAGGCAAAATATGTATCTAGTTGGTCTCACAAGTTATCTGCAAATGCTGTTTCAACATTGAATCTTCCTGGTGAGTAGAAAACTTATTCATGAAACTTGAATGAATCAGATTATTTCAGGTATAAGTTTTCGAATGATATTGTGTGATACTCCATCAATATCCACCAAATTGGTACAAGTGATTTCAAGCAAATGCCAAAAATCTGCAAGTAGTTCTACTCAACCGTACGAACCTGATATAGTTATTGAGATTCCAGAAGAGAATAACTTTCTAATAGGATTGAAGGTAATGAGTAAGTAAAATTTAATTCTGGCTAAAGTTGGTACAATCTGTAATTATATTATTCAATCTTTAAGTGGCTATGAAAATGATATATTCATTAAAAATATAAATTCAGAATTTTAAATATATATATTTTTAGGTAATGCAGGCAGTGCCCTATTGACACCTTATCAGTAACTGAAACAAACTGGGATTGCAGAGCGTACAATAACACTAAAAAAGAAAAAAATGTACGAAGCAATGAAACAACTGCGCAAAAAATATACCATGGAAATAAACAAGAAAAAATCATTCAGGCATAGATTATCCGCAGCTGAACAATTTAGAGACACACACCACTTTGAAGAAAATATTGGTGAATTGAACAAAATGGGATCTATGCTTATTCAGTGTCAGCTGCAAGAATCTCAAAAGTCGAAAAAACTTAGACGGTTTACACTTGATGAAAAATTGTTGGCTTTGATCCTATACAAACAAAGCGTTTAGTCTTATTCAGTTCTTTCAGAAATATTAAACAACCTCGACATGTAGTTACACAAGCTGTTTAGTTTGAAATATCCTGAATAAAAGAACTGTAATGAAATTGTTTTTTTTTGTAAACCTTTTGTCATAGAATAACAACAGTAGTTGAGAATCTGATCCTATACTTATTAATTTTTTTGGAATTTCATGTGTGTTATTTAAACTTCACACAACACTTGAAGTTTCGAGAACTTTGTAGTCTTGACCTCATCAAGTGTTGATTGAGGTTCCAAACAACACGCTGAAACTTCCCAAAATTATTTGAATGAATTGAATTTCCCACCTAAATTCAAGATTTAAATTTTCCACGTCACGATAGTACCGATACTAATCTTCAGATGGCGCTTGTTTCAATCTTCATTAGTTAGCATTGTCGTGAACCGTCTATGGGATATGTGGTCTGTGGGAACTAATCGCCCAAGCTACTAAGCACGCTACCATGTTACCGAGAGGGGATCTGGACTACCCAGCGGTGTCTGGGATCGTCACAAGCACTCCGCCTCCCCCGACGGCCCAGACTCATAGTGTGCCTAGGCCCAATTCTGCAACGGATACAGTATCAGAAAGATTATCTTGGCCGCAAGGGTAACTGGTGTTACTTGAGCACACAACTGAATAATTTTTGCTCTCAGTTCATCTAAATTGGTGGCACGTTCGAACTCATGCCGATATACCTTCGATTTTAGCATGCCCCAGAAATAAAAATCGAGAGGTGCTACATCTGGTGATCGGCGTGGCCAGTTAATTGTACCTCGCGTACAAATAAACCGATCGTAAAATAATTGATTAAAAAATGTAACCACCGTGCCTGCATTGTGGGCAGGACAACCATCTTGTTGAAACCACACGTCGTTGAAGTCAATCGGAAGAGTGCGAACTGCAGAAATAATTTAATTTTGCAAAAGTTGCAAATATTTTGCTGCATTCAAATACCCTTCAATAAAAAATGGGCCTATGACGTGATCGCCTAAAGTCCCGTCCACACATTTAATTTTCTTGGGTATTGTGTCCTCGCAGCAATACTCAGATGTTCATTTTTACGAGACCAATAACGTAGTACGGATGGGTTGTATTTTCGATGAATTCAGATGGACGAATCATCGGTAAATAACACCTTTTTTATAAAGTCATCATTTACACAGAATGCCCTATTGCCATCGTTTCACAAAACTCCATACGTCTGAAATGGTCTCCAGGCAAACGTTTTTGTGTGGTCTTGACTTTGAAACAATGATAACCGTTTCTCTTCGAAATATTTCTCACAGTTCTTCCATTCAAATTCGTCGGCGATCTGTCTACTCGAACAAGGTGTCTGTTCTGCCAATGCACACACTTGTATTTCTCTCATTTCCCGTTCCTCGTGTATTTGTCTAGGATGCGGTGGTGGATTTGTGGGACAACATCTTTTGCAATGTGCTGCCACACACCCAAAATTCTGAAATTTATTAATAATTGAAAGTACAGTCGCTTCCGTAGGTACAGGTCTATCTGCAAAATCCACTATGAATAGATTTCCAGTATCTTGTACAGAATAACCCCCAAGGTACCACTTAACAATCTGTACTTTCTCTGCGGTTGTGTAAATAGGCGGCATGTTCCAAAAGGTGATAATTGTAACGGTCTTTTGTTTTCGCAACCACGGCTCGACAATAATGAATCGAGTCGCTGTGCGCTGTGTCGCATTGCCACGTGGTCAGTTAATGTGTTGGGTGGGGTAACAGGAGGGGCGCACAGCAGTGCGTCTCTTCTGTTTATGTGGTATTGCGTTCCTTGTTGCTCGTTTAGATTTCTGTCTATACCCCAGACAAATTGTTTCCGATACTGTATTACTTTCAGGTAAATTTCAGTGAGATACTACCCATTGCGTATGTTAACACTTCACGATTATCAGAAAATTGTTGTATATTTTCGCCGATCATGGTCCTCAAACTCAAATAAATTTTATTCATAAATACCTCGGCTAAGTTCGAAGATGGGCGAAATCGGTCACGTGTTTTCGAAATTTCCATATCGATATTCGCAAACTATATGTTATTCAATTAAGCTTCCTGAGCTCCGCAACTTTCGTTGGGAAAGTTTTTCTCTAGGATGTGGATATGAACAGAAAAGCGCTGTTAATTACCATTGATGTTATTCAATGTTTTTTCTGTCCTATGTTCTTTTGTCATAGTTTTCACTTGACAATGGTTCATCTTTCCTTGTCACACATAATTCATCAGTCTATTTCTCATTGAATTGAATCTTATAGAACAGCTTATCTATGAAAAACAAATAATTTATGAATGTCAAGTCAGAACGTCATCCCTGATCAGTAATAATTTAAATTGATTGAGCCAGCAAATTTCAAAGAGATCTTAAACCTTCAACTTTTGAGCATAAATGTCATAATCGAACAATTTTCTTCAACCTATTATGCCACAAAAAATTATAAATTTTCTCTACAATTATCAGAAATTACGCTTATTGGCATCATTTCAATCCCATCGTAGGGCAAGTGATTGGTAATGATTTCATTATTGACCATCACATCATATATCCCTTTTTTTCTATTTGACAGAATATTTGAAGAAATGTATCGTTGAATAGAAATATATGTGGCAAGTAGTGAAAAAATACATCGTGGAGAAGACTATTATAGCATTCGTAGAATAGGGCGCAATCTTTTCGAAAGCTATCTAGAAAATAGAAGTCAAGTTCTCAGAATAGAAACCACAAACAGCGACAACTTCCCAGTTCAATACGGTGTCCTTCAAGGTAGTGTCATCGGCCCGATACTATTCAATATATATGTAAACTAGTTATTTTCCTCAGCTTCGAATAGTAGCATTGTGAGTTTTGCTGACGACACGGTAGTTCTTTATACTGCAGACACTTGGTCAGAACTCAAACAGAAATAAGAATCGGACTTTAATGAAATACACGAATGGGTCAAATATAACTAACTTACACTTTAACATAAAAATAACTTGCTACTTACCATTCTGTTGCAATACTTCCACAATTCCGTCTTCCCACCAACTCTCTGTGATAGTAGTCAGGTGTACAATATCAAAATTGAAACAAGAATCAAATTTTTAGAAAAATTGAGGTGTTTCATCTGAAGTCGATATTAGGCTTGACTCTTTCAAAAATTCGATATATCATTAAATAACACAGGAATATAGTTTTTCGACTTTAACTCGATTTTTCGGTATTTAAAAATGAATTGTGGAAAAAATTAGTATACAGCTTTCGTAGGGCGTTAAATTTGCTACCAAAAAGTTTCTCTGAGCAAACGCTGTCCGACCAACAGTTTATGAGTTGTAGAGATGGAAAGGTGAATGTTAATAATAATTGACAGCAAATTTTCTTTAAATTGGAATATATTGATCTTACATTGAATATTATCTCACAATAGACGCTATCATCAATGGAAAACTGATAAAGATTATAATACCTGCTTAACAATTTCAAAAAATTTACACGTCGTGAATGATACTGCAATTGATATAATCGTGTAATCGGAGTTTAATTTATAACGAAGAACAGATACAATACTTGCGGCAATGTATAGGAAATAATTTCCGAGCGCTAATATGCACACATTAATGTTACCACCAATTCAGGAATGAAAAAAAAATACTTCTAGTAATTCTCATGATTTATATATAAAATTTTTTTTTTACTAATACAAAAATTATTTTCTAAAATTACCAACTGAATAGCTTTATGGCGTTTATTGTGAGATAACGTTCAATGAAAGATCAATAAAGTCCAATTTAAAGAAAATTTATTGTCAATTATTATTAACATCCACCTTTCCAGCTCTACAACTAGAAACTGTGTTGTTCGGACAGCGTTTGCTCAGAAAAACTTTTTTGTAGCAAATTTAAGGCCTACAAAAGCTGTATACTTTTTCTCCACAAAAATTATTTGAATATCGAAAAATCGAAAAGGTTAATTATATGGAAAATCTATTTTGGAAGGGTGAATCCTCTAATTTACTTGGAATTTTTTTTTATAGCAGGATTTTTTTTTTATAAATCATCAGATTTTCAGGTACGACCAAGAAAAAATATCGCCCAAAGATGAATTACCCTAAGGAATGAATCTCCACATGCATGTGAAGTTTAATACACATATCAACAACTTATGAAACAAAATCAGATACATGCTATCAAAATTCAAATGTTTGAGTGAATTACTAACAATACCACAGTTAAGAATCCTGTACTATACTCTGATTGAAAGCCACCTAAGATACGGTTTAGTCGTATCTTAGGTCATTCACACCCACTGCAAATACTACAGAAACATCACCTCAAAATTAATTATAAAAAAAAGATCATTTTCATCCAATGAACTTCTCTTGCAATACGAGGTATTGATAGTCGCCAATTCTTTTTTAAATCTATAGACATCACACAACAAAAAACTTCACGTATCCCAAACATCCTTACAACACTCGACAAAACAGTCATTGCAAATACCTCTAGCGCTGGAAGCAATTGGTCAACGCTCTTATTCATTCTTAGACTCAAAACTATGAAATGCCATTCCTCACCATTTCGAAGAAACCAATATCACATAAAATTAAAAAAATCACTGCAGTCCCATATCTTTGAACTGGGACGAGGATATCCTACAAACTTATTGTATTGTCATGTAATTGTCCTCCAGCAATCATCTACTTTCTCCGATTAGATTAAATTACTTTATGGCTTCCGCTCCCTCCTGTAATCACTATATTGATATCTTCCCTCACTCTTCCATGTCCACATTTATTTTTAATTTATTTCAATTCATAGTATAGTATGTAATATCAGTCATATGTTTCTCATTAAACTTGTATTTTTTTTTTCAATTATATTTTTTTTATTACTGTATTTCAATATTGTGCTTTTATTCCCTGACTATGATATTTCATGTATTCTATCGGAGTAATATAAATTACATTGTTTTATTACATATATAACATTTTATTTATATTAAGTTTATGCGATATTATAACTTAGTATGAATTTTTTAACAAGTTATTTATGAACATTTATTTATTTATACATTTTCTTTGAAACTCCTTATCTCTGCGAATCAAGTATTGTATAGTCATAGCTATGAATACTTTATTTACTGTAACCATCTAAAATTGTATTTATATTTTATATATTATTATTATATAATCGCCAAGATTTGAAGTGCGTTGGCTCCTCATCCATAGTGTAAATATAATACACAGAATTTCAACTTGGAGCTTGTGCTATAACAGCATCCTGCTCAACCTCAGCAAAAGGCATCAACAAAAATATCCAGAAAGGAAAGGGTTAATCTAAACAATTCGATATGATAATGTTCCAACGCATTTTTTTTCTCCTCAACATAGCATTACCTCAATGACAATTATGATCAAATCTTGAATTATTACCAAATGAGTAGATTTTGGACTCAATATTCAGAACGCTATATACATTTGTCTAACGATAACTAACTCAGCCAAACCACTATTCGAAGTGAACAAAGTTTCCCAGGTTAGTTTGCAGTAATTGGCATGTAAGGTGAACTGTAATGGTAATGAATTGATTCGTGCTTCCGGTTATATCGCCAATTTTGTGGAATATCGAATAATGAGGTGAAGGATATGTCTACAACGAAATTTTGTAGTTTTATAATGATGCTCATAATTTTGCTAATCTTCACATAAAGATAGCAGCAAATAACGAACTTCTTTATTAAATTTTTGATACAAATGTTATTCCTCGATAAAAGTTTTACTACTGCTTCATAGTTCAATTATTCATTGGAAATAATGTTATGAAAAATTTCTACAAATACACTTCATAATTGTATTATTTATAATTCTTGTTCGTTTTCATCACCCTAAACGTTATTGAAAACAAAATGCGCGGTGGATTATTGTGCGATATGAAAATAACTTGATGTTATAAAGTTGTCTTTCTGATTTTTTTCCTCCCAAGCAAAAATTACATTCGGGGATTCTAATAAAATTTTGAAAATCTTTGCGGAAAACAGGGATATCGTCCAAAATCATCTACCCAGCATAAATCGATACAAATATTACACGCACATAACAATAAAAAATCATCTTCAATATTTTCCTTACTTTTATGTTTGCGAAAATGAGAAACCTTGAAATTACTGAAGAGTTGAACAAATGGTATTTTGTGGGCATGTTCTAACAAAAAAGAAGCTACCTATGAATTTGTTTATAATTTTGTTGTGATCTTTTAAAGGGGTGAAACATGCAACCCCTCTTCCATTTTTCACCGGAACTTTTCAGCGAAACAAAATTTCTCAATCAATAAGAATGTATTGAACTGTGTTGTGTCCGTAATGGCAATAGTTTCCTAATAAAAAATAAAATACAACATTGTGCATGAACGGATCTTCTGTAAATGGAAACGAAAAAATCTAGTAGGTGGCTGTCACGTTTTGTTTGCACAACTTGTGACTTCAATCGTTGTATTTTAAAATGGAAAAAATGTAGTAGGTGGCTGTCAAGTCGCTTTGATTTTTATGTGGTAGTTGAAAGTTCAATTGTGTCTTTTGAATCTTCAATATGGATAATTACACCAACGCTGAAATGGCCGATATGCATTTTATGTATGGTCATGCCAATGGAAATTTTTTGGAAGCTAGACGGCTCTATGCAGAGATGTATCCTCAGCGCGTGATACCTCATTACACAATTTTTGCACATCTTCACCAACGTCTTTGTAAAAGAGGGACTTTTCAAAAACCAACAACTGATTGTGGTCGTCCACAAGTAAAAGAACAGTGGCACTGGAAAAAGAGGTTTCCAATATAATTGGAGATCGCCTGGAATTAGGAACAAGACAAATTGCTAACACACTTAATGTCAATAAACTCATCTGGAAAAATCTCAAGGATCACCAATTGTATCCTCACCATATTAACGAGTCCAGGCACTTCTGCCGAGTAGACTTTCTTCAATGGAGTCTTCAAAAGATTACCCAAAATGCTCAATTTTTTCTAAAGAGTTTTTTCTAAATAAAATACCACGTTGTACCATAAAATTGGTGTTAGTTTGAACGGGCAGTAGGTACTTGGCGGTATAGAATATGTTTATTGCAAATAAAACATAATTTCCATCGGGTAGATATTTTTTACACGAATACAAAAAAACACTGGACAAATTAATTTACATTTGTGAAGCAGGTGTACGGTAGACCACAAAGCATAGTAGATATATTTAGTGCAACCTTATACCTTTTACAGACAATAGAAACAGCAATAACAATGACAAACCGTACAGCGTGTTGGCTTTTCTTAAGTGTCTCCAAGGTCATCAATCCGGTCAAATCTTGAATCAACATTTTCCAGGGATAATGGTCCAGATCTTTTACGGTTATTTTCGCTCAAGTTAGCTTCAGGAAATGCTTAAGCGATCCTTCTTCAAAACGTTACATGATTTAATTTTCCGTTCTCTGTTTTTTTTGTGTAGGACCCAGGCATTTTGTATTGCAAAATTCAACTATGAGGAAAAGAGGAAAATACCACTTTTTTAACCGACGAAACCAAAAAGGAGGAGGTTCTCTATTCGACCCATATATATATATATATTTTTTTTTTCCATCATATTTTTTTATGTATGATCACGCATAACTTTTTACTGAGGCGTCCGATTCCGAAAATTCTTTTTTCAGTGGATAGGGTGTACTTCGAGTTTGGTCTCATTTGAATTAAAAAGATGAAATTCACCCCTAAGCGTAGCGAAATGAAGGATATTGATCACTCACCCTCTGAATTCTGGTCCGTTAACCGATTCTATCAGGCATAACTTTGTACTGGGTTCTCGATTTGGATGATTCTTTTTTTAATAGATAGGGTATACCTTATATTTGGATTTCGAAAGGAATTAGCCACCCTTAGGGGATAATTGATTTTTCACTAGTGAACATTGGCATACACATACGTAGTTGACAATGACAGATCGCTACTGACATTATTCTTGTTTCACATCCGTCAAAATCAGTATATTTTATGAGAGGATGGAATGATATAGAAAGTAATGAAATAAACTACCAGAACAACGAAAATAATTTATATAACAACAAATAGTAAAAGTAGATAATCATATTATTTAACTGGTAATAGTTGAAGTAAGGTGGGTAAGTAAGTATTTTGGAAGTAATAAAAAAACAATTAGGCAGTTATTGGTAGATTTCAGCCACAAAAAATTGAAAAATAAAAACTTTTTAAGAAAAAATTAAACCGACGAAATACGGAGCTGAAAAGTAAAAAATAAAAACTTTTCAACAAAAAATTAAACCGACGAAGAAATCAATTGGAAAGCAAAAAATAAAATGAATCTTATTATTCCAAATGATAATTGAGCTCCTAAACTAATGTAAGTAACTGATTTTGAGTCGGCACCAAACAAACTAGCAATTGAATTAGGTGAAGCGTGAAATGATGGCAGCGAGATGCACGGCTGCGTTTTGATGACTTCTTTCATAGATAATGATCTTCGATAATTGTTTGTTTGGCGCCGACTCAAAATCAGTTACTTACATTAGTTTAGGAGCTCAGTAATCATTTAGACTAAGAAGTTTATTTTATTCCTCTAATTGCCGTTCGGTACAAACTCATATTCTGGTCACTACGGTCAACTCCTCCCATGTATTTATCATACACTTTTATGGCTTGAGGTTGCTGCATGCCTACATGTTTTTCACAGTACTTGAAAAATGTGACACTGTGTGAGTTAGTTGTATCCATACGGAATTGAAATAATATTTACAATATTATTGTCATTCCAAGACGCAATTTTGATGGAACGTTTGTTCGTAGATTGGAAATCCCCGCTGCTCCGTTTTGTTTTTTTCGAAAATTTTGTGAGATTATAAAGGGGAGTTTGCTCGACTATTCTCCCGGAGAGTCCCTGTTGGTTTAATTTTTCCATTGGTGAGTTCTTCTACTAGAGTTATGTTTGGAAAGGGAGGGTCGAAGAGAATGTGATATGGGGCCTTTATTTTTGAAGAAACTATATCGGCGTAATTCGAAGTGACTGAATGTCCCAACCCCATGTCTTTATATTTTTTTATTTCTGATTTCTCACCTTGATAGGGTTCAAACCAGTTGATTTAGCCATGAAATGTCGTACCGACCCAAAATTCATAGCCATATCGCACTGGTTTTTCTTTGATAAATTGTTTTCCTGGATGCCTTCCAAAATACGGCACCTCAGCCTCATCTATGCTATGCTGCTCTACATGTGGTGCATCTTGTCAAAAAAGTGAATCTTGTCAATGGATGTACCAGAAAGCGATCACTCTTATCTAGGTAATCGTTGTCGCAGCAGTGGATTTTAGACATAATATACTCGAATCTAGCTCTACGTATGACATTTGAAATCAAAATGTTCCTAGAATTTTTGCAGTATATCCGTCTTCCACTGGAATAG
The DNA here is from genome assembly GCA_018342105.1 of Gonioctena quinquepunctata. NCBI lineage: Eukaryota > Metazoa > Arthropoda > Insecta > Coleoptera > Chrysomelidae > Gonioctena > Gonioctena quinquepunctata. Next base: position 474,191 of record JAFIRS010000889.1, on the reverse strand, counting down.
CCGCTCACTAATAACACTCCCAGAAAATATTTCATCTCATCATAACTCATATCTGCTTTCCTGCTTTTCGTTTTAAAGCATATATATTGCTAAACTCTACTATAAGTTTTATCACACCTACATAAAAAAAATTGGGAAACAGCTGTGGAGGTACACTTCTATTAGCAGCAGTGAATAGTGATGTTCAAGGAATATTCACCTTCTTATTATCAAAATCGAGCTTTTTCCATCTATATAATATCTTTTTATTGGACTTGGACTTTGATTTCACAGATCCTCCTGACTTTGACGTTCTTCCTTTCTCTTTCGATCTTCGTGGCTTTCAATACCCACATTTTTTTCAAACTCATTGTGAATTTCCGCATCGGCTAATAATTGTGATGCTGGTAAGCTATTGATTAGCACGTTTTGTTCATCACCTGAATCTTCATCCGAGAAATCATCATTCGTAATTTTAGGTGAAAAAATAACAATATCAGTTTTGTTAGTAGAGTTTGTGTGACACGGGGTCTGATGGATATATTCTTTAGCTCAGCAAGAAGGTCATTCAAGGTTAAGCCACTAATAAAAAATCTCAGAACATCTACTACTTTCTTCAAAATTTATAATTTTATTAGTGCCCTGCAGGGAATTTGAAACCACAATTTACAATGTGACAGTTGCATGTTCATAACTCATTCATGAATTATCATGTGAAAATAAAATGAATAGGGTGAAGTTTACTTACTCGACAGGTCGTAAATCGATTGGATTTTTCATTATATCTCACATAATTGGATATAAAAATATTTTTCATTCTCAAAACAACTCACGTTCGGTATTCACCGGTAAAAAGTTATAAAATGTGACATTGATACAAGGCCCAACCATGCGCCATCTATCTGCGGCCTTCTGAAAACTTGCAACACTAGGCATATCTGGGTTGAAGTAATCTGAATACATTTTGGAATGCTAATACAAATTTACCCTAAACGCACAACAAAATAAATCAAATCAGATGTTCAAACTGTGAACCTCCTGCAAATATGCATGCCTCTGGTATTTTTCTCATTGAGTCACGTACCTTTTGGAAAATGCCGGAACAGTTTTTGATAGTTTCGCAAAAAACTATGATGCGATTTCTCAACTGCTCTTTAGTATGAATTGTTGTGCTGTAAACCAATGTTTTGAGATAACCCCACAGAAAATAATCTAAACTATTGAGATCCGGGGACGTAGGTGGCCATGCCTGTGGTCATCCAGCGATCATTGTAATTTTAGTTTGAATATTCGCCTTCACCCATTGGATATGGTAGGGATATAATAAAAAGTCATGAAGAACTTCCCAAACAAGAATTATGAGATATTCAAATTGTTCCAAATTTTCCGTGTACTTAATCCGGGATCTTCCTCAATTGAATTCAAAACCGCTTTACAGTACGCTGTACTCCTTTTAGATGATTGTCTGGTTCAAAATTTCCCTTTATGCACAACCTTCTCTGCATGTTGGGCAAGGAAACATTCTCAATTGAATATTGAATAGAAATATTTTTCTGTGAATTGAAAATTCCACGATACAAATGAAGTTATTTTTACTGGAATAGAAAATTAAATAACTTTCGAGTTGGGATCCTTTTAAAATATCTATCCGATGTAGTCAACTTCCAGCGTGGCTTTAGCCGAAGAAGTAGCTTGTTTTATGTTAGACATTCTCAAAGAATAACCTCATTTTTATTGTGGATTTTTCATTTCATAGCAAAATCTTTCTACTCAATATTCGATTGAGAATGTTCCTTTTTTCAACGTGATTACCGCACAGAAGGTTATCTTGAACGAAGCTTTGGTGAAAACTATAATTAAGGATTGCAAAATCAAAACTACAATTTACACAGAAGGGAGTAAAAAACCGGAAGGAGTCGGTAGCGCTCTTTTAGTTTCAAATGAGAAAGAAATACATCAATTCCAAATCCCAGGGATTTGTAGCATTTTCATAGCTGAGGCCGTAGCTATCCATAATTCTTTGGAGTGGTATGCGAACAGTAACGTAAGCAGCGCTATTATAATATCAGACTCCAAATCTGTGTTGGAGAGTTTTAAAAATAGCACCACAAAATAGTTTGATAACTTTATCATCTGAAAGATGGAGAATTTACTATACCAATATATTCATATGGATTAAGGAACACAGTGGTATTGGTGGAAATGAAATAGTAGATTCAGCTGCGAAAGGAGCTACTACATGTTAAAACTTCCAAAATACCTTTTTCAAGAATTCAGAAGTAATATCCATAATGAATGGAGCAGTAACTGGAGAGAAATATCGTCAAATTCAAACAGTTCATATTTTTCCATACATGAAAAACTGCCAAATAAAATCATATGTATACAGAGTGTCCATTTGAAAACTTTCCATTTCAGTAAATAATATGAGGAATCAAAAAAACAGGTCAATTTTATTTTAGAGGGTGTCACTTTCAATGAATTTCTGTTGCCCTCGGAGGGGTAGATATTATCCTTAGAATCTTAAATGGGAAGGAGAGTCAAGTGGCACATCATTTTGATGGACATGTAATTCTCTTTCCAATGGCATCCTGACTTATTATTTATTTATGAGCAGGTTCCGAAAAATATCGTTCTGAACTTACAGAAGCAATTAGAACTTGACCGCACTAGATGCATGAACATTTGAACGAAAATTATTGTATTGAGTCTTCTTTCAGTAGAACTGGTAAGAAGATTAGGTGGTACCGTTCCAACACTTCATCAGGGGCAACATTAGCCTTTAGCTCCAAAATATTCACATCAAAAGGTTATATAATAGTAACATGTAGATGGTAGGTGAGTTGCTTCATCAATGCTGGATTTTCAATTTTCATGCTGGAATTCCACAGATAGCTTCATTTTCTGTTACTTCTGCTGTAAAAAGCTTCTGTTTTCAAGCAAATAGTTGTTCAGCAAATTTCAACGATTTGGTGGTATTGTTCATGCAGTTTTACTTGTTGGGCTGTGATAACTCCAATAAGTGTATAAAAGTGTGAAAATGGTTTACATTTTTCAAAAAAGAATTGAAATGATTTTAATTTATGGAGAGGTTGGAAAGTGCGCACGAAGGGCGGCATTTCTTTTTAATGTTTGTGCTTGATTCGGTGACAGAGTTTAACGAAACTGGTTTGCTGAAAAATAAGAGAATAAAATAATTCCAGAGTACTGAATGAAGAAGCCCGATTTGGAGTTTTGAAAACATTTGCTGCAGAGTTCACTAGCTCCTCACGATCAGTAGCAGAACAGTCGCGAATGTCACTCGAGGCTGTAAGAGAAGCACTGAAAATGCATAAATTTCATCCATATGGAATGCAGATTCTTCAAGAGCTCCATGAGGATGATTATGATAGAGGAATTCTGTGGAACTATGTATCATCAAGTCAATGCCATCCCTAATCTTTTGTTAAACATCTGTTTCTGCGATAAATCTTAATTTTTTCTGAATGTCAATGTTAGTAGTCGAAATTGTCGCTATTAGAGTGACGAAAACCCTTATATTTTTCAAGAAGGACATACACAACACCCACAAATAGTTTATGTTTGGGCTGGTATTCTTGGAAATGCCAAATTAGTGATTTATTTCTTGAAGAAAATTCGATTGGCAATCTGTACCTTGATATGTTCGAAGAGACTATCGAGCTAGAAACTCAAATTGATGCAGAAAGTAATGTACTTTTGCAGGAGTATCTGTTACATTTCCAGCAGGACGGTGCTCCATCTCATTACTATCGTCCCGTCCGACAGTGGTTAAACGAGATATTTTCAGATAGATGGATTGGCAGAAGGGGAGCAGTTGAATGGTTTCCGAAATCACCAGATTCAACGCCCCCAGATTCCTTTCTTTGGGGACATTTCAAATCCGTTGTTTATAAAATACAATACGCTGATATTGATTAACTCAAAAGACGAATTGCAGCAGCATGTCGGTAAATTCCTGGTGAAGTTACCCGAAATGTAAGAGAGGAGTTTAAAAACAGACTCCATTACTGTTTGGAGAAAAATGGACAACATTTCCAACAGTTCATAAGATAGGCGTAAATAGATCCCATATTTGGAATTTGTAAAAGGAAAATAACCAACAAATGAATAGTCACACGTGTAGATTCATGTTATTCAAGAGTTGGAACGGTGCCTCCTACTCTTCTAACCATTTTTTATTAAAAGGAGACTGAATTAATAATGCATCTCAGTACGGGCAAGTTCTTATTACTTCTGTAAGTTTAGAACGCTATTTTTCGGAACCTGCTCATCAAAAAGTAATAGATCAGGGTACCATTGGAAAGAGAATTGAAGGCCTCTTGAAATAATATGCCAATTGACCCTCCTTCCCATTTAAGTTTCTGAGATTAACATTAACCCTCCTAGTGGGTTGAACCACGAGGGCTACTCATATTCATTGAAAGCGTCCCCCTTGAAAAAAAAAATGTTTTTTCAATTCCTCATACTATTTACTGGAAGGAAGATATTGAGGGTGGAAAGTTTTCAAATTGACATCCTGTAAATATATATATATATATATATATATATATATATATATATATATATATATATATATATATATATATATATATATATATATATTGTTATGTTATGTTATGCCATTTGTAAATTTTAAAAGACTAAAAAGCCACAAAAGGAATAAATAATAAATAATTATCAATTTCAAGAGTTTGCTTGTAAATATTTTTTAAAATTCAATGTAATTTATGAGCCTAGGTATGATATGGATAGATAAAAATGTCAAAGTACTATAAAACAGTCAATCATATACACTGTCAAATTTATCATAACTCATAATTGCTCAAAAGACAACTAAAAGTCAAGATTTACAAAATTATCATGAATAAAAAGTAATCAACACATTCATAAACTTGAAACACTCTGTGCATGAAATTGTTGCAAACTAAAAGTAGCCAATGAGAGAACAGCAAACGTCTTTATGAAAGATAGCCAATCAGAGAAGAGATGATCAAATGAAAAGTTGGAAATTGTGAGAGAATGGCAAAGAGAGGGTATCATGAGCAATTATTATTCAAACTTGTAATTAATGATAAGAATGGGAATTTAATTGTGTGTATAAATTGTGCAACATTATTATAAACAGTGCAAAGTGACAATTTGGTGCGCGAATTCGAAATTTCAAATGGAACAATAACAATGGCAAGATGTTGCGAAGCGACGAAAAAACAAAGCATCGAGGAGATCGAAAATATTTTACAAAGCGGAAGCACGCACAAAAATTTCACTAACAGAAAAATGGAATAATTCCATCATTTGCTTAACAGAACAAGATTACCTTGATGATATCGTATATCCACGATTCCAAAAGCTGAGTCCCGCATCGATACGTTCCTGACACATAGTTTTGCAGTCCTAACGAAGGCTGGAGAGAGGAGACTTCCTGTTTTTATGGTAAAGTTGTGAACACCAACAGTTCCAACCAGGTATAAAACCTTCAATAGTGCTTTCTTGGTCCTGAACTATTTCACAAATAACATTTTTCACATTCGATGAACTCTATATCACTTTTTATGAACAATAACAGAAAATTATACTCACAGAAAAAGTGAGGTTCTGTTTATTTATCCATGATATGCAATTTATGATTATCCGTGAATAATTGTTTGATTCACTCTAGCATAAGTTATTTCTCGTAGGCCAGGTATTTTTAAGTCTTCCTGAATAAAGGAGATAATGCCGAAACAGTTTTGATAATTGTTGGTAGCGTGACGAGAGAACAGTGACGTTCGCTGACAATTATTATTACAAGGTCAGAAATATCTATTTACATCATACAAATTTGGCTCTCAAAGAATTACCAAAAATAATTAGCTATCTTCATTTTAAGTTAACAATTTATAGATTTTTCAGATTATCAAACCATATCAATTGGCGCCCAACGCGGTGCAAAAATAATATTCGAAAGCAAAATGAAATAAATAAAATAATATTATCAAATTTTCAATTCATAACAACATAACAATATATATATATATATATATTTATTGTTATGATATGAAGTATTTGTCAAATATAAAAAGAATGAAAATTTGATATAATGGTATTTATTCATTACATGAATTTCCGAAACCTTTGGCCATCTCATAGTGAACGCAGATGATCGAAGGGTGAAGCAGTTGAGATTTTCTATCATCATCGGAATGTTTCCAACAATCCATTTAATTTGCACAACCTATGAAAATATGTGAATCAAAATCCGCGAATAAAACTTTAGAATTCAAATAGACAAAAATAATCTACAAGCAAGAACATACTATATGCTAATCTTGAGTTACAAGTAACATGACAGGGACATGTCAAACGATTTTCCATTGGAAATCATCGAAACAACAGATTTGAGAACATAAAATGGGTGAATATGAATTTTGAACAGTTCTGTATGAATAATATTAAATGTAGTTATAGAAATTGTAAATAAAAATTGTATCATATGTTAGAATTAGAAAATGTGTTTTAAGAAAGTGTGCAAAAAGTGAAATTCAGATTGGGAAAACAAAGAGTGATGTTTGCCTGGGGAAGAAGCAAATAGGGAGTCGAAAAATAATTTTGGAGAGACGCGGTAACAAAAATTTATCATTATCGAAAATCAACGCAAATAAGCAGACAACAAATGTTTCAACAATTTCAACCGTAAATCCAAATCAAGAAACTGCCTAGCAAATATTCGACCAAAGAGCCACTTACCTCCAATCCAAATCAAATCACATTTCCATTACAGGACATACCAGCAACAAGGGGGCCAACATCAGCTGACTTTGCAGTACCCATTAAACACCTACTCCAGGAGTGTACAACTGAATTTACAAAAGGTATTTCATCAACAAAAACCAATCACAGTGATACGTTCCGCACTAGACACTTTTTATGGTCTGTTTTAATAACATCGATTCAAAGTGGTGAACTTTCTTCTGTACTCATGATCATAGTATAAATATAACCTCCAAATATTTACTTGCAATATTCACTGATTGTACATGAGCAAGCATTCAATGTTTTGAATTCAGATTGTTTCAATTACATCAATCATGAGGTAGATATCGCAGGAAGAGGTATTTGAATTATTTTAAAATTCATTTGAATAAAAAAGAAAACAATCATTTTACCATTTTCTGGACTCGTTATTTATCATTTGATCATATTACAAGCTATATTTCCATGAAACAGTAAATTGACTTCGAGCAAAATAACTAGATGGCTCAACTGCAATCCTCTTGAAAATTTGAGATGATCTGCTCTACATAGGCGTACCGACTGAGCGGGGAAAAAGTAATAAAAGGAAGGTAAATGGTATTTTGAAAAAGGGTAGGAATGTCATAGCCGGAGTTTATTGTTGTATTTGAGTATTTGAAAAGCACTCAAAAAATATAATAAGACCTGATTTGGGAAATTTTCATTGTTTTGAACATTTTAAATGTGATTCTGAGAACCAGGAACATACAACACATGTGAGAATGCTCACAAGTTTTTACTAAATCAAGAGGATTTTTCATTCTCATGACAGGTACTGAACAATTTTTTATATTTGTACATCATAATTATATTATAAACATTTTAGTTAAGCACTGAAGATGGCTGTAGGCCGAAAGCGCTCTGCTTGGATATATAAATTTTACACGAAATACAGAATTTTAATTTTTGATATGGAATCGTCGTGTACCAGCAGTAGTGAATTTTTATAATAATGATTATACATAAAATAAAACAAATTAATACAAATCGCACATTTGTATATATATATATATATAAAAAAATATATATATATATATATATATATATATTGTATATATATATATATATATATATATATATATATATATATATATATATATATATATATATATATATTTACAAATGTGCGACTGGCTTCTGTTTGTTGACTCCTTTGATTTGTCGTTTACTACCAAGTGTTGTTCATCCTTGCATTCCTTCCCAGTACTGATGATTGCCGAAAGCCCAAAACACGTGTCTATTGAATTTATTCCATTTTGTTTTCAACAGTGCCCTCGATATTCCTCCCTTTCATCTTCAAAATCCTGGATTCGGATGTCACGCAGGTTGTGACGTTCGTTGGTGCCATGGAATGCAGGGTCTACTAACCGAAACCGGAACTGAGCGAAACACTTCTGTTTGTTGACTCCTTTGATTTGTCGTTTACTACCAAGTGTTGTTCATCCTTGCACTCCTCCATCGTACTGATGAGGGCCGAAAGCTCGAAACACGTGTCTACGGTTGACACTTTTTTTGAGGGCTATATCCATTGAATTTTTTCCATTTTGTTTTTAACAGTCTTCCCGATATTCCTCCCTTTCATCTTTATAATCCCGGACTCGGATGTCACGCAGGTAGCTATAGCTGCCTCCGTGGTGACGTTGGACAGTCCCCTCGATATTCCTCCCTTTCATATATATATATATATATTCGATTATAATACCACCAAAGGGTATTGCACAATTATGACTTGGTTAAAAATGAACCATAGATGCTTTCCATATCATTTGCACAAAATGGGGTGTTACATTCTCCTCTATGTGTATGTGATCTAGATAACGAAATTGCGGATTTTTATTATATAATCTTCAGTTGCGGAAAATTCCAGGAAAATTATTCGTTAGAAGACCTTGTGAAGATCGGGATACAGTTGCCGACATCTGTGCGTGCGTTGCTTTCTTACAAACATGTATATGATCTACTAGTATATATGTATATGATCTATTAGTAAACCATACTGGAATATAAACTTAATTTTGAAATTATTGTATGGCTGAAGGACTACCATCCATGGCCACTGAGGAAAAAAAATCATAGAAAGATCTAACAAAATATTCTTATTCCGAATCCTAATAGTTGAAAAATTATCACCTTGTAAGAACAATTAAAACAACCAATGAGTATCCTCAACATTTCGAACTCGTTAACGATATATTTGTATACCTACTACTACTACTACTACCACTACTACTATGTGATTGTTGAGTTAGTACTCCACCTTCTGATATTTTATAGCGAAACACGTGTCGTGGTTTTTCAAACCCAGTTCAGTGAAAGTCATTTAGTGAAGTGAGGGTCTTTTGTTTGCTTCAATTTTTCAAACATTTTCCCAACTTTCAATTGGAGGAATCATCATAGGTTAGGTGGTGAATACATGAATATGACTAGTATTAAGAAGTTCAACCAATTGGTTCTTGACTTCTGATCTTATTTTCTCCCAAGGTAAATCTGACGTGAATATGACTTCGCTAAAGTGGGCATCAACCGATTCGGAGGTCAAGAGGATGTATATTGGTTACGCTTTTTATTGCAGAAAACATTTGAATATCTCATTATTTTACCCCAATAAAACAAAGGCTTATAAATATCATGCAGTCCTCCTCGACTACCAACTTACGACAGTATGTGAGGTCGTGTCAAAATTTGAAGACAGCCCATTCAGACTCCACCCAGATCATTTCGCTGGACAAGGACACTTATTCACCTTGTTTTCTCTGGGCCCATAATCTAAACAGCATGCCTCAATGTGGCAGGTACAGATGAATGCAGAATCACTCACTCTCCGGGTTTGGGCTTGACTATTCACTGAATGACACCAGGACGCCTTCGGATGGATCGAAGTTTTGGTGACGGAATCCGATTGTGAGGTACCCCCAAAAATATAATAATTGTCGAAGTAATGATGATGGATCTCACAAGTACCCCAAAAATTAAAAGTTTCATGCAAATAAACAATCCACTTTGTGTTTGATCACTTGGGGATATCACATCAAAGGAGTGGGTTATCTGGTTGATTGATTTGCTGCATAAAAATTATTGAATAAAAATAACATATTTCTTGAAAATATTCTACAAAATCAAACATTCTCACCACGGATGTTGTGATGGTGACTCAAACCAAACAGTTCTCCTCTTGCGTGACGAATGGAAGACCTATAAACGAACCTGGCGTATTTTTGTCTTCGCAATATAAATAGCAATCGCAATATGAATAGCAATCGACCGGCATTCTTCTAAAGCACAATAACAATTCAACTAAGGTTAATCTGATCTCCATATCTGAAAAATGCGAATGTAATGGCTTGTGATTTCAAATGGTTCAAGGAATTCCATAAAGTAATAATCTTTATTTCATATCGTGTATTTATCGAAAAGAATATCAGCGAGCTTGATTTTTTATGGCTGACCTCATAACAACATATTTTAAAGATTATATGAACTGCTGGATTTGATTAGTAGTTATGACTGAAGTGATATATGCCTATGATATAGAGGTAAGAATAAAATGATTCCATTTATATTTGCCAAGTAAAATCAAGATATTTATTAGTGCAAGAGCGAACCGCACATTTTCCAATTGAATGAATAAATAGATAAATGTTTAATGTGTTATGTTTGGTCGCGTTATTTTTTTTCGTGTCATTGAATATTTCGTGCATATAATAAATTATTTTCAGAAGACTCCAGAAAACGTCTAAAATATCGTACACTTTAAAATACCCAAGGCGAAAGGTAAAACATTCTGAATGGAAGTTTATTTCTCTGAAATTGGAAAAAATAATTGGAGAAATGTTGTTGTATAATATATGATGTAATTCAGGTGAAAATATTTTTTCGAACTGAATATTTCCTAAAAGTGCATCCTCAAGATGGTAACTGTCATTATTTGTAGCGAAAGCACAAAATACCTAAACTCACTTTTATTCAAGTCCAACACTAATAATAACTTAGCTGATACGGATATTGAAGAGGCATTTCTGGTCCAAACGGCAACCATGATCTAGGATATTGCTAGATCAACTGTTACACCAATTTTTTGGTGGGACACCATGCTTTTCCAGTAGAAATGCAAGAGTTTTTTTTGTAGATGTCATTTAATTTTTCAGAAAGACTAAGTGTATCTCGAAATGTTTGAAGATATAAATGAACAATAAAATGGAAAATGGATATATGGGAGGGAGTTTACGGGATGAAACGCTACTTATATGCGTGGTTTTTGCGAAAATAAAAGAAATATCATCTAGATTGATTATGGAATGAAAGATATTCCTTTTGTTCAATCAAATTTCCCAATTGAGCTATATTTTGTTTCGATTATTCTCCATGTTCAATTCTATATAAAAAAATCTATTTTTATATGGAAATTGTGTTTTATGAGTAATTCGCAGAAAACACAGAATTGAAGTATTTTCTAGAGATATCGGGCAACCTGGAATGAAAATCCTAGTGACAAAAACTCATCTATAGAGATTGAATTAGTAATTTTTTTTTTCACGACCATCCCAGGAAACTGTTTAAAAAAAAAGTGCTTGCTCTGTATAAGAATATGGACAGGATATTCATAAAATCAGTTGTGGAATCATCTGCGACTGAAAGATAAACTTTAATCACTATCTTCCAACATTCCGGATAACCTCTTGTGGGGTATTTATGTTGGAAAAGGAAACATTCTCAATTGAATATTGAATAGAAATATTTCTGTGTGAATTGAAATATCCACGATGAAAATGAAGTTATTGTTTGTGAATATCTAACAGAAAACAACTACTTTCAGTAAAGCCACGCTGGGACATTGATTGACATCTGATAGATATTGAAACCTAGTGAATAAAATTCTTAAAGACAAAGCTCCGGTACATATTTGAACATATAAGTAATAGGTTTGTAAAAATTATAAAAATAATCTGAGATTATGCACATACAGTTAGGTTATAACTAAATAAGTGTGTAACAATATAAAAATATATATGAAAATGGATTGATATTGTCTGAGATACGCCATATACATATACATTTAAGACGTGCAGACCAAAAAATACAATGTGTGGTAAATAGGCAAGGTTGAATAAAGGACAGAATTCAGTATGTGTAAAAATAAATGAATAAATGGAGACAATGTTACGTATTATGGAGCTATTGAGAATATTTGTTATAGTCATAAAATTTCGTCAAGGGTTATGAGTGAGCTCCCACGTATGTGGAACTGCGACTAGCTGAAGGTTCAAGTTGAAGTATTTAACTGGCTCGTATAGTGATTGTTGTATTAGGATTTTTTATACCTCTCTTCTGAATCGCCTGAGACATATAGTTTCTCTATCGGTTATGGGGAGATGATTATACATTTTAATGCCATTGTATATTATAGAATCTCTAACCAAATTATTAGATGGTCTAGGTAGTCTGATATTATTGTTCTGTCCAGTGTTATATGCATTATCATTTGTTACAAGGATATTTTTATTTTTATGTATAAGGGTGACAGATTCTAGAATGTATAAAGATGTTACCGTGAGTATACTGAGATCAATGAACTGCGTTCTACATCAGTATCTGGCTATTTTTTTGCCAATATACCTTGAGACTCTTTTTTGAATTACAAAAATATTTTTGAGCTGGTAAGAACAGCAAGCGCCCCAAAATGCAATCCCATACCTTAGATGAGATTCGATTAGAGCAAAGTACGCCGATCTGGCTGCGTTATACCCAAATCGTTCGAGATTACTCGAATTGCGTGGCATCCCGAGGACAACTTATTACAGAGATTGTTATTGTGATAATCGAATTTGAGTACTCTCTTTTAGAAAACATTCTCATTTGCCTCATTTATTCATATGAATTCCTAATTAAGACTGGAATAGAAAATCAAATAACTATCTGAATGAAAATGACAATTTTAACTCCCATATTTTTCTTCTGAGTTTGGGTCCTCTTTTCAATATCTATCACATGTAGTTCAATGTCCAGCGTGGCTTCAGCCGGGAAAGTAGTCTTCTGTTAGATATTCACAAACAATAACTTCATTTGTATCGTGGATTATTCAATTCACAGAAAAATATTTTTATTCAATATTCAATTGAGGTTTTCCCTTTTTGAAAAAAATTTGTATCAGTTGCGTTTTCACTTCCTGACTATCTTCATATGGCAGGTATGTAAACTAACTTGTGTCACTCCCATGAATGTCAGGTGCATGATGCCATTCAACAGTGGCTGAAATTTAAACATGTTTAAGACCTGTAAAGGTTCATCCCAATCGTGCTTAGAGCTACAATACAAGAAAAACCACAATAGTGAACTAGAGAATATATTCCAAAACAACAGGGGGGGCTGCGAGTGTTATACTTTCATGACAAACTTACATGTTGAAGTAGCTTGATCTAAAGTTAAAAGTAAACAAGATGAAGTGTTGATGGAAGTACCAACAACTGGAGTTATGGTGAATATTCATGTCAAATAATTATAAATTCAATAAAAGTGATCTGAAATTTAACCAACATTTCGGTCAGATGACGTTCCACAATAGCGCTGCCAAGTGTGGAAACAATGAAGCTATTCAAAAGATAAAATGCCTATTGTAACGCCCGAAGGGGGAGAGAAATGAATAAATTAATTCAAACATAAAATTGAAGATAAGGAGAGACACTGTTTTTGATAGTATATAATTTTATAAATGTATAAAATAACAATTATTTTTATAGAAATTGTAAAGAGTTGAAGAAAGATATACAATCAAAGTTTGTTTGATGATGTTATGTGAGAATTTCTTATGGAAGTATTAATTTCTAAAATTTCCAGGTTATTGATAAATGACCTTTGTCAGACGGGTTGAGTATTTTTGTATTCCTTTTCAATGTCGAAAGGGTGATTGGAAATAACAATATGATTAGCGGATGAGTTGTGAGAAGTGGTATCCACGATGGAAGTGTTTTGATATTTTACCAAATGTTTGTCGATATTTTTTTATATTCTTTCACTCTGGTTATGATTTTTCTTCATTTGCAATGATTGGCATTGCAAGTGGTTCGGAACAACTGATTTTGTATACTCCTGAATTGTCAAGTGATTGGATTTATCTTTGTTATCGACTAAATGTTTGAAATAATGTGGTGGTATAAAAACAATCACGACTGAGCATGAACCTTTGAAAGTTCGAAACATATATCATTATCATTAACAATTTTTGAAATAACCCTCTGGGCCCCATTAAACTTGAGATGACTTCGTGCTTTTTTTTTCGGACTGACTATATATTTGTCGCAACAACTGTTTCTGTCATCACAGTAAAAGCCAACAATTACCATGAAACGGCCGAGAAATAGGTGACTATGGTAGATTACGAGGGTGAACTGAAAAAATGTCGATCCAACAAAGATTTTTTCATCAAATTCATTCTTCTTTTTCTACATATTTTACTTCTCCCAACGATGCTTCCATCTCTTTAACCCGTCCAAGTAGTACTCGGCGTCTTTCTCTGCCAAATAATTGTTTACGAAGGTAATACGAAAATACCTGTCTTCCGAGTGCTTAGGGCCCAAAAAAAAGTCATTTGGGGCTAGATCTGGTGAGAAAGGAGGGTGGTCAATTTCTGTTCCTCAGCTTGTCAACAATGATGCGTAGTATGCTCCTTAATGGTTTTTTCTTTCTGATGATAATCGATCACGATGACTATCCTGAGCCGAAAAAGCAGTTTTTGTTTTTTTTGAGCCGATTCCACCATCGCACTACACTGTGTTGACTGTATTCATGTCTCTGAGATATAATGGCGTTTCCAAGTTTCATCTACAATAATCCAGGAAACACAAAGAGGTCCTAAATATATCTTGGAGAACTCTTTTTAGGAAATTGTGAAGCCTTTTGTAACTTCTTTGAGAAGTTGTTGCGAAATCTTGTGGCGAGTACTTAAGGAAATTCTCATTTACTGCTCATGTCAAGGTCTATGTGAGCTCGCATGAAAGCTAGCTGTTTGATCATCGCAAACAGTACCTCTGGCGAGTTCTGTGGGAACTTCGCATGTACATCCTTTTGGCAAGTTCTTTGGGAAATTCTCGCCACTGCTTTTGTTGAGATCTATGTGAGGTCGCTTGCTTTTTCAATCCACAGAAAAATATTTCTATTCAATATTCAATTCAGAATGCTTCCCTTTTCAATATTCTTAATATATTGAAAAAAGATCTCAATTAAAAATTGGAAAAAAACTTTTTGTAATATCTACAGAAAACAACTACTTTTCCGCCACTATGTCATGCTGGACATTGACATCACCTGATATAGGTAAAGATATTTATATCACAATATATATTGTTGAAATTTCCTTTTTATTCCTTAACTTTCCACTTGAGAAAATTCTATAGTAAATATTTGCATTTTATTCAGATATTTGATTTGAAAACGTTCCAATCAAATAGGATAAAGTTTCTCAATCAAATATCTAATAAAATATAATAGATGTTTTCAGGTTAAAAGTTAGGTATTCCGCATAATAGTTTTGTTCTGTTAGGTATCACAAAAAGTAACTTACATTTTTTATCGTAAATTTTTCCTTATTTTGAAAAAATATTTTGTACCATTTTTCAATTGAGAATAATGTTGCCTTCAGCAACATGGAAAAGCCCATCATTTCATGAACATAATATCTTAGAAAAATAAAAAATTTATTTAATATACATATTATTCTTTTGAAATAAATATTTGTATTAATCGCTGGGGAGTTGAGAGTTCGTGGGAGGAATCCACATCGGGATACTCAAACTTAGTGAAATGTATATTGAATGGTTGTTTTTTCAAGTCATACTCAACAAAATGTAGAATGGGTGCATTCAATTAATTTTTTTTTTGTATTTATAGTACTTCAATGGTTCTGTGTATTACCTTATTCCATACTTCAGACAAAAGTTCCATCTACTGAGATACTCATGATATAAATAATAACTGCTATTTTTTATGTTAGTCTGAACAAATTAGGTGAATCGCGTACATCAATAAGATGAAAACACACTTTCTCATATTCAATATAATGAGTATATAAGGCCACATAATGTTTTTCAGTAACAAATGGTAATCTTCTTCTACTTCCTCGTATCCCATTTTAACTTTCATGTTCCACGATTGAACTCTAGAAATGAATTGACTTTTTACCTACCGAATTCAAGAACTAACTGACACATTACTCAAGTCACCAGTCGCAGCAAAAAGCAAACTATACAATCAATTCTGTACCAATCTTGATATTCATTATGAACTAATTGGCCAAATAAAGAACAATATTAAGGAACTTTCACAAGCAAGCAAAAATATTTGAGCCTAGTCTGTAAGATATAACTTTACTATAGCTTATTCAATTTATCGTGATCAGGTTGAATTATGTATTTTCTTCCTTATTTATGTTTTTCTCTTCAGGTGTTTCCAAACACTTAAAGTGGAATGTTATATATGCATGTACCTATGTGTGTATATATGTCTGTATGTGAATACAGGTGAATATTGGTTATTTTCATATGTATTGGTATATAAAACTGTAAACTCACCTAGTGATAACGATTAATGTCTTGTTATTGGTATTTATTCGTATTTAGACATTGAACACTTTTTTCATATGCATGATCATTTTTCACAGACAGTATAGAGAAATGAAATAGCAATTTCACGTTATTCATGACCTAAGTTGGTAGTCCTCTTGAGCACATAATTATATAGGTAGGTGTGAAATCATACAGCGTAACTCCACCAAAATAATTTTTCTGCCTACCTCTATCCAAAGTATACATTTCCTGGCCTCATTGTAGGGAGCAAAGTCGTACTTTTCCTCCCTAGAGGGAAAAAGTACTTTTTCCTTTCCTTCCTAGGAAGGAAAAGTAAAAGTGACGTCATGGTACGTTATCAATAAAATAACTGATACGGCATTGACGACCTGAACTATATTCTATTATATAAGTATAAATTCACCTTTATATATAGAATACCCTGTAATTTGCAAATGGTAGAAATCAGCGAATTTTATTTAATTTAACATTTTTACATTCATAATTTGACTCAATTCATAGATTCATCCGATTTCCGAATTTAGGACAGAAATATTATAGCATGCTATGGTGATTGACAGATTAACAGTTTCAATGTGTGTTACGCTATAATATATCCACAAAATATAGAATAAAATTTAAAAAATGAGTGATTCAAGCGAATTTGAAGATATTAATGATACACCACCGGATATTTTGGAACAAGTTAATGTACAATCTCTATTACCCCAAAAATCTAAAGAAACATACGAAAAACAGTATTTACATTTCAAGCAATGGGCCGATGAAAAGCATATTCGTACTTATTCAGAAAATGTTATTTTGGGGTAGTTTTCGCTATTAGCAAATACATCAAAAGCCTCTATATTGTGGTCCAAGTATTCGATGCCACGTACCATGCTTCAAATAAAAGAAAATGTGGATATTAAATACCCGAAATTAATTGCTTTCTTGAAAAGACAAAACAGGGGACATGAACCTAATAAGGCAAAAACCTTCTCGAGAGAGGAAGTGGATGAATTTTTACTAGAAGCCCTCGATGATAATTAATTGATGAAGGTAAGACATTTTCATGAAGTAAATATATTGAAAATGAAAGCTGAACGGCAAATATTATAATAGAGCTACAACAATACGCTATGTTCATGATTTTCGCAGAAGTTGCACCGCTCACTGTTCATGATAAGCTTGTAGGTGTTGGTTCGAATTCCGGCGTCGACAGCTTTTTTAAAATTATTTTCTCTTTGTTTTGTAGCTCTCCTCATTTTCGGAATTCCAGGAGCATGCAGGTGTAACGAGCTCCTTAGAATGACCACTACAGATATTGAAGATAAAGGTTCAATTTTAATAGTAAGTATACCAAATTCTAAAACAAATATACAGAGAACGTTTGAAATCAATGCTTTACCGGGGAATGGCCCTAATTATATTGACATTCATAGAAAATATATATCGCTGCTTCCTGAAACAACGTTCATCTGTTTGCTATAGAGCAGGAAAATGTATCAACCAAATGGTTGGAAAAAATACTATTGCTGAAATTCCTAAAAAAATTGCAGAATTTCTAAAACTGCCTACTGCCATAAATTATACCAAGCATATTTTCAGAAGAACCTCGGCAAGTTCATTGCAAATTATGGAGAAGACATTCTTGCTTAAAGCACCGGAGGTTGGAAGTCTACGAATATCGCTGAAGGGTATGTTGCAAAAAAGCGAAAAATTTCGAACTAAATTATGGAAGTCACTGAAGTTAATGAAATTGATTGTAATCCAGCCAAGTACGAGTACTTCCAGGGGATACCAGCTGTATAATAATGTTGTTAATGAAAATATCACGAAAACTGCGTTGGCTCCAGCTCTCACTTCTAGTGGTATTCAAATGACCACTGCACAAATCTGCACGTTTAACATTAGTATAGATAATTACTCTACCATAAATTAGAAATATGTAGGATGCAAAATGAAAATAACGTGCCTATAAGTTATACTTACCTACTTCTTAGTTTTATTCTTTAATAATTTTGTTCGTTAGTTTCATTAATAAATTATTTAAAAATGACTTGTTATGTGAGGAAGGCGGAAAAATCATATGTATAACATGGGGGTAAGTGCCTTTTCCTCCTTGTATCCTGCCCTCCGCTACGGTCGGGCAGAGAACTTCATCCTCGGGAGGAAAAGTAGCACTTTCCTCCCTTGTTATACAAATAGCTATAATACCGATGTGGCCTGAAGACTTACATCAGAAACTGGACATGTTTCGAAGGATTAATCCTTCATCTTCAGCAAAATGGAATGGGTTACAAGCAGATCATTATGTAGTGGAGAAGTAATGACAATAACATAACATTGTTGGGTCCGCATCTAGTGCGGGTCCACTGATGTTAGGGACCTTGTTTGGTCCTAACAAACAACATTTAAATATCTCAGTCAATGATTTTTATAATAATGTCAACATCGGATACATATGGAGGCGTGGGTAAAGTGAAATAGGTTATTGGTTAACGTATGATTCAAAGTTACACAGAAATAGCCGTGACTGTGGCATAGAACGAGAGAAAGATGTGTCTATATGCAGTGTAGAGATGTGCGATGGTATTTGATCAAGAGATGGGAAAATCAGAAAACACTGCACATAGACATATCTTTCTCTCGTTCCAAGCCACACTCACGGCTAATTCTCTGTCACTTTGAATCTTGATGTTCCATATGCCAAACGTCATTGTCATTCGTCAACCACTAACCTATTTTACTCTACCATGCCTCTATATGTATCCGATTTAACATGATTATGAAAACCCTTGACTGAGATATTCAAATGTCCCTAAAATTCAGTGGACCCGCACTAGATGCGGACACAAAATTTTGAAAAGGCATTACTTTTCCACTACATAATGAAATGCTTGTAACCCATTCCATTTTGCTGAAGTTGAAGTAATGATCCTTCGAAACATGTCCGGTTTCTGATGTAAGTCTTCGGGCCACATCGGTATTAAAATTATTTTGGTGTAGCTAATTAGACTGTATGATTACTCACCTACCTATTGATATCACCTCCACTGTATAAGATGAATCGCCTCCGTTGGATACATAATTATATTATATATTGAATAAGGGATGCAACTATACACATGTGTGTTGCTGCAGAAACAGTAATGAGATCAGAATATTGAAACAAACGATGGACTTAATATGGAGTTTATTACACATCTCATCTTACATGGTAAACTAAAGCTATCAATGATGTATCTAAACCAAAATCACAAAAAAAAACTGGAGACATTTACATTTTGGCATAAATCTAGTTGTCTCCTTCGGTAGACCTGAAAGCAAATGGTAAAGCATAATATTCGGGATGTCAGTTCAAATATACATCTCACTACCCTTTGGATATTCCACAGAGTGTTGGTTGAAAATTTGAAATTGTTTTTCATAATAACTCATCATGAATTGCTAAATTATTTCCATTGAAATTTGGTAGTGATTTCCTCTCGAAAGTTTCAATCCTTCATTATTCAATCAATCCACAAAATTGTCAAGCTTTTGTTTGAATATATCTAGAACGGTTGATTCGAGTTTGGCAAAGTGATCCATCAGCTGTTTTTTCTAAGGAATTCCAAAAACAATCCTAAACACTGAAAAAGCTACATAACCCCCTGTGAGGCACACTGGATAATATGTCTCAAATTACTTTCTATAAAAATCAACGCTGTCGAAAGAAAATGAGGTACCAATGAATTTGAATGAAAAATATACAGCCGTTAAATTAGGAAAAAAATTGCTTTAGCTAGATTGTCATTATTAAGGGCATTATCTACATTATTGCTTGATTTGCTTTGAATGCCCATGCTCATTGAGCGTATTTTTTGCCGATTGCTGAGATATCTAATGGGCTTATATCCAGCAGAGATTCTTTCCACTACTTCTAAATACTAGATATGAAAGGTACTTATTTTTCGAGGTGAAAATATAATCTAATACGCCAAGTGAACCATGTTGAAACTAATTGATAGAAATGGTATATGATAAAATAATAGATTCATTTTTGTCGTTTGCTGGGTATCAGGATGAATATAAAATGGCGGCAACAAATTAACATAACACTTCTCATCTATTCACCACCAGTAAAATGGAACATAGTAAAAAACAGCACTTATTTATCCTCCCTCTTCATTGAACACTCAAACAATCATTGTCAAGATATTTATATTAAGAAAACAATATGGCTTTGAGATCACTCAACGATTCCATGACTGAATCACGTTTAGTTTTCGAAGAACTCGAAAGCGGAGCATTGTTCTCTACTTCTTCAACCCCACAGTTTGCTCTTAACTTATATAATTTATATATATCTGTTGTCTTATATTTTTCAATCATCATGTTATAGTTTATATATATATATATATATATATATATATATATATATGTAATGAGAATTTCCTTTTCAGGTTATGTTTGGGATAACTTAAGGAACTCGCAGAAGATAATTTCTGGTTCTGGTTACATCCGGAATATCTGTAGGAACTCGCAATAAGAATTTCTCATTCAGTTTACGTTCGTGATAACATCAGGATCTTGCATTGAGAATTTATTGTTCTGGTTACATTCGGGATAACTTTAGGAACTCGCAATAAAAATTTATTATTTGGGCTACATTCCGGACATATTGAGGAACTCGCAATAAGTTGGAACCTGGCAAATGGAATGTGAGGACTCCAAGATTTCTTCGGGAACACCAGTGATAATTTCGTTCAGTTACAGCACCTAGCAATCACCGAGACCTCGCATGGTAAATGATGGTGCAGAGTTCCCGTACACAACGTCCAACTCGTCTTTGATTTGCGTAGGCGTATTGCCTTTCAAATCTTATATTTAATGACTGCTCGGTACTCGTTTTCTTCCATTTTCACAAAAACACTCACATCGACCCATTCAAACGACTGTCAAACAGCAATTGCTCGTCCTAAATGGCTGCAATTTCCGTGAGCACCTTTCAAGATGCGCAAGAACATTTTCTAGCTATTGTTGACGAGTTTACCTTCTCATGTCCAGGTCGATAATTTTTCGGACTACCCTCGTATAATTTGTGTTTCATTGTGAAATTCTGCAGTACACATGAAATACCATGTTTTTTTTCTACAAACGAACAATTTGCATGATTCCACGTAAGATGAGGAATACTCTTATTGAAAAAGTATAGATAAGGTAATCAATGATAATAACACTTGCTGCGATTAAATTCTGAAAATTAACTCATTTCATGAAACGCATTGGTTATCTCATCTTCAGATCTCCAGAATAAACATATTCAGCAGAACTAAATCACTCTCTCTAATACGACCTGACATTTAAATTATTCCGAATAAAAGGAAGTCCATATCTTTGGCAGTAACCACAAACGATAGCTAGCAATACAACCGTAAAATATTAACATAGTTATTAACGCAAATTTATGCATCTCCAGGTGCATCTACTGTGCATACGTGTGGCACACCAGCAATATGTCAATCGAAATCTATTTCGGGGTCGCAGCCCAGCTCAGAATATTATCTGAATAATGTTCAGCAGTTATACATGGTGATCGTGATACATGACTTATGACAGCGCCATCTGTGGTCGGAATCGGAGTATACGTCACGCGCGCAATTGCTTACGATTAGTTATTGTTAATTGCTTCATTGCATTCGTAATATTTGACGAAATTTGAATACCTAATTAATAGAAATACTGACAGTTTTGAGATTCACAAATGAAAATCATATTTATTTATCTTTTTTAAGGAATAAAGAAAACGTTTTTATTGGCAATACACTTTTCGCAATTTGTTTTTAGGTTTCACGAAGTGTTGTGTGGAGATCTCCTAGATTTGTTGGTTCAATATAACTGAAAATACAAACGTGGGGTGCCTATTCAGAGCAAAGTAAGGCAAGGCAAGTTTGCCACTTGTGGTCATATTTAGTCACATGGAACCCAGAAATATGTGGGTTCATTATTACACTACACAATTCTCGAACACAGTTTGTTGATACTGAAAAAAACATTTCATTTTTGCCAGGTATTCCAAAAAGTAAAAATGAGTACGTAAAACTTTTTGACGTTGTGGCATTGATCTGAAAATCAATAAGTCATCATAAAATTCAATAGTATATATTGATGATATAATTTACATTGAGCAACAGAGAGTCACACACTTATTAACATTTCAAATAAATAAATTGAATTCAAATCTAATCAAATTCGTTCATTAAAAAGACCACATTGTATAAAAACACGTCAAAAATTTGAATACATAACAAATACAGCACATGATATATATCAAATATACAGTATACAATCATAAAATTCATATAGTTTTATGCTACATGTTAAATATTTTTCCAAAGTATAGAATAAGCCGCCCTAAAGTTTTGATTATTTTAGTTTAAAGTCTTTTTATTTCCTGAGGAATTTTATGATATATTCAGAATCCAATGTTGAGAAGAGAGTTCTGGTTTGATTTCAATCTATTTTGTGGGGTATTTAGAAGATTTTGACTTCGAGTGAAATAGTTTTGAATGTCTTTGCGACGAAGCAGATTGTGTTTTTTTTAAAGATGTAACAGGCAACTTCCAATATGTAGGAGTCACGTGAGGGGTAATATCTGGAGTTTTTTGAATAAAGGTTCACTCGTCTCGGATTGAGCTTTGCATAGCAGAGCTCTAATGCATTTTTTCTGGACAATAAAAAAAGTTTTCGCGGTTGCCAGCTGTCCCCATATTATTGAACCAAGTCAATCTTGATTGCATTTCTGCATAATAAAAGTTTTTCAGTACTTGTATTGTCAGTACTCTATACATGCACCGTATTTGAAATATTTTGGTATTTACCACCCTATTAAATTCTTATGTGACTCTCCAGTCTAAGGTACACTGATTGTCATGCCTAGAAATTTGATGCTGTTATTCTGATTGACGTTATTATTAATAATCTTCATAAGTATACCTCCAACTGGCTTTTGTTCGTATAGAAAATGAGAAACTCCGTTTTTGTTGTATTTATGCAAAGCAAATTTTTGGGAAACCAACATGCAATTTTTGTCATTAGATCCTCACAATTATGACTAAAATTTAAATATGAAATTAAAGGTTTATGACAACTTTTACATTGAAAATTCGAAGAATCCTTGACACAAGAAAACGAAAAAGAAAAAAAAATATTTATTGATTCTTTAAGTTTAATATAAGTAGTAATATTTCAATCCGAAAGTCGTCGCGTCGGCGGATCTACGTAGCTTACTTGTGTTTAAATTTCATACTTCCATTTTAAGTGGTATTATGTTTTTATGTTATTTACTTAGCAGTCACCCGACGCAACGATGCTTGGATCGAAATATTACAACTTATATTGAACTTGAAGGGCCAGGCCAATACATATTACTTTTCAACTTTTTAGAGGTTTTTTGAGACAAGAGTTTTTCAATTTTTTTTACGTTGTGGCAGATATAACGATTGATCTGAAAATTAATAATTCATTATAGAATTCAATAGTATATATTAATAATATAATTTACATTGAGCACCAGAAAGTCATACACTTATTTATGTCGAGCATTTCAAATAAATTAATTGAATTCAAATCATATCAAATGTATTCATTTAAAAGACCACATTGGTATGAAAACACGTCAAAAATGTGAATACATAACAGAGTACAGCACATGATATGAAAATCAAATACACAGTATACAATAATAAAATTCACAATGAGTTTGTATGCTACTTGTTGAAATATTCTTCCAAAGTATAGAATGAGCCGCTCCTTAAAAGTTTTGATAGCGATTTTTTTAATTTAAAGTGGTTCTCTTGATCTTTTATTTTCTTAGGAATTTTATTATATATTCGGATTCCAATGTTGAGAGGAGGATTCTGGGTTAATTTCAATCTATTTTGTGGGGTATTCAGAAGATTTTGATCTCCAGTGAAATAGTTATGAATAATTTTGCGACGAAGCAGATTGTTGTTTCTTTTGAAGATGTAACAGGCAACTTCAAATATGTAGGGACTCGTCAGGGGTAATATCTGAATTTTTTTGAATAAAGGTTTAGTCGTTTCGGATTGAGCTTTGCATAGCAGAGCTTCGAGGCATTTTTCTGGACAATGAAAAAGTTTTTGCGGTTGCCAGCTGTCCCCATATTAATATACCAAGTCAATCTGAATACCGAAAGAAGAACATCATCTGATAAGACCTGGTTTAACAGAAACTGCTCTAGAGCTGTGGCTTCCAAACAGGCAGCATACCATCGATGGCTAAAAAATCCGGGCCCTGAGACCAGAGCAGCATATGTCGAGGCTAGAGGCATATGTAAAGAGACAATAGAATGCTCAAAAGATGCCCACAAAGCCAAAATAAGATCAAAACTTGCTGAATGTCCTAACGGATCCCGTTCATTTTGGTCTTTCGCCAAAGCTGTGGGAAGAAACTTCACTTCCAGCTCATTTCCTCCTCTAACCAAAGAAGATGGAACACTAGCAACGACTGCCCAGGAAAAACCTTTAATTCCAGCTCTTTCCCCCCTAACCAAACAAGATTTCTGCCAAACAACCCCGAACATTACACCTATTGACAGTCACATGCCCGAGATCACCTTTCGCCAACGTACTATCAGAAAGATTTTGCTGGGTCTCAACACCAACAAAGCCTGTGGATCTGACGGAATCCCGCCGATTGTTCTCAAGAAATGTGCCCCCGAACTAACACCTGTTCTTTGCAAGTTGTTCAACCACTCTTACAATTTGGGGGTATTTCCGTCCAATTGGAAAATTGCAAGAGTACAGCCAGTCCCTAAAAAAGGCAAAAAGGCCCTACCTAGCAACTACAGACCTATCGCACTGCTATCTATTCTTTCAAAGGTCATGGAAAAAGCCATCAACATCGAGCTCATGAAATATCTGGAAGACTCAGGAATTGTCAACGATAGGCAATATGGCTTCCGCCATCAGAGATCAACCGGTGACCTGCTCGCTTACGTCTCACATATATGGCAGCTATCTATTGAAAAGTATGGAGAAACTTTAGCTGTGGCATTAGATATCTCCAAGGCGTTCGATCGAGTTTGGCACCAGGGACTCCTCGCCAAGCTTCCGTATTATGGCTTGCTCCCTCAGCTGTGTTCTCTGCTTGCTAGTTTTCTCTCAAACAGGTCTCTCCATGTAGTGGTCGATGGAGTTTCATCTGACACTCTACTCATAAATGCTGGTGTTCCGCAAGGATCCATTCTCGCACCAACACTATTTCTACTTCACATCAACGACCTGTTGAAAGCAACTTCATGTCCAGTACACAGCTTTGCCGATGATAGTACCCTCCATACCGCTTTCTTCCAGGGCCCCTATATCAGCCCGTGAAACCAGAAATGAACGAGGAAGAAATGTTAATAATATAAATATGGACTTAGCAACAATTCTCGAATGGGGATCTAATAACTTGGTAGAATTCAATGCAAACAAAACACAAGCATGTCTTTTCTCTAGAAAAGCCGATCTCACTGTGCCTAACATAACTTTGTCAGGAGTAACCATACCACTGAAGCCATCCATATCGATGCTTGGTATTACTATCAGCAATAACCTTACCTGGGAAAATCACGTGAGGTCCATTGCCAAAAGTGCATCCCAAAAACTTGGTTTTCTGTTTCGTGCCAAGAGCTATTTCACCCCCAGTCAGCTGCTTATGATCTATAAGGCACAGATCCGACCTGTCCTGGAATACTGTTCCCATATTTGGAGTGCGGCACCTAAACATATCCTGGGGCTTCTGTCCAAAAAAGGGCAATTCGTCTCGTCGGTGATGCTTCGCTTACAAACTCGCTCACTTGTCTGGAACACCGTAGAAAAGTTGGCGATTTGTCTCTATTTTATAGATATTTTCATGGGCGATGCTCTTCTGAAATATCAACAATCGTTCCTGCTTTGGCAGTCTCTTCGAGATTAACCCGTCAAGTTCAGTCATCACACCCCTTCGTGGTCACTTTGGAGACCTGCAGAACATCACTTTCCAAAGACTCGTTCATCCAACGAACAGCGAGGCTTTGGAACTCATTGCCTAGGGAGGTGTTCCCCGAGGCATACAACCTTCAGAAATTTAAGAATAACACCAACTCCTACTTTCTTTCCCTAGGTTCCCACGATGTTCTCTGAACATTACAGGATATCCCTTTTCGTGGGAACCAGAACATTAAAAAAAAAAAAAAAAAATGGAAGTTTTTCAGTACTTGGATTGTCAGTACTCTATACATGCACCGTATTTGAAATATTTTGGTATTTACTACCTTGATTATATTCTTTATGTGACTCTCCCAGTCTGAGGTATCACTGATTGTCATGCCTGTTATTCTGATTGATGTTATTGTCATTGATCTTCATAGTTATACTTTTAACCTTTTTTTGTTTTGTATGGAAAATAAGAAACTCCGCTTCTGTTGTATTTATGTAAAGCATATGTTTGTCCTTTGTTTTTATGTTATCAAATTAGCGGTCACCCTACGCAACGATGCTTGGATCGAAATATTACTACTTATATCGAACTTGAAGGGCCAATAAATATTACTCATATTTTTGAATTTTTTGGGGGTTTTTTTGGGACAGGAGTTTTTAAATTTTTATTTTTAGTTTTACTTCAAGCTTTTTGAACTTTATATATGACTAGTAGACACGCTACGATCGACACTCTAACCCCACTTTCACAAAAATACTTTCCGGGACGAAATACGAGATCTTGCCTCGCCAAAATTTGCGGGTTCTAACAATAGTTGTATTTTCATAATAACTATTACAGTTACCAGATTTTGGCAATGCTATATCACACATGGGTTTCATTCGGAAATTATTATTTCGACTTTTTTCTTTTCTTTGGTGATTTGTAAATAAACTTGATCAAAGTCAATTCAGTAGGCGACTCAGGGTGATTGATTACAAACAACTTATCAGTTTTAATTTTCTAGACTGAGTTTCTAGACTGAGACATCGGACGACAGATCGACTTCAGCAAAATTGCAAAAACTGAGAAACAGTACTTCTATACTTTAATTTTGTACTGAGTGTCATGCTTTATTATTTGAAAATCTTTTCTTATTTAGAATAGTCTGCAATTCTCACTTGCAGCTAAACGTAATTGAGATGCATTAAATACTATCATCGTATTTCACCAGTGTTTTGTTTCTGTAGTTTTTACCGTACTTCAGCACCCGCACCATACTGTATTCAGCCTCGAAGTATATCTAAACACATCATTATCATTCTGACACTCTTTTGATCACCTCTCACGTTCTTTAGGAATTCTTACACTACTTCGCCTCAATCGGTACTACATCGTACACCAAAATTTCATGTTGATTGAACGAGCGAAAGTAGCTTAGAATCGCCCACCGACTTATCCTCCTTTTTTTTTCTGCTTCATCATCAGACCCTGATCTCTATAGATCTATGACCTATTCATTGAGACCATTCCAACGAGCCAAAACACGATACCTCTGCTGTAAGTTGGTGAGGAGTTGGGTTTCCTGCAGTTTTCAGGTGGAGCTGCAGCATCAGGTCAAGGTTACCATGTTCTTGCAATATTATTGTAGTAGAAGAATATCAAATTTCGACTCGATCAGATCCCTTCATCACTTAGAAAAATGCTGATGATTTTCAAACGGCCCTTCATCAACTAGAAAGTTGAGTTGATGATCTTCAAACGACTGAACAGATTTTTTGAATCATAGATAAGAACACTCTCGATAAAGCCACCTTTCAAACAAACAAAAATCAACATCGGTTCATCTGATTGAGAGCTACGATGCCACAGACAGATGCACACATACACAGATACACATGTTGAACTTATAACACTCCTCTGTTTGCGGCGGGGATTGGAAATGAGAAACATAAACTCTGCTTTGCAAATTCTCCAAATTTCTTTAGAAAACTGCACCAATTGTTGTACCTCATTTCGTTGTTGATTGAAGTGGAGAATTGTTTTTCATTCAAATGATTTTGTTCTCATAAACAGTCAATTAATGGCTGGGATTCTTGTAAACGGAAATTAACCCAGAAATGCCAAATTATTATTTTTTAATTCTGGTATAATATTTGTTAAACCTACCTTTTGATATTTCTAGAGTTTTTTTTTTCGAAAAAAACTCCATGCTATTCCATAAAATTGGTGTTTTCGAACGGACAGTGAGGTTTTTTTATCGCGTAGATATTTATTTCGAGAATACAAAAAATCAATGGACAAATTAATTTACATTTGAGAAGCAGGTGTATGGTAGGCCGCAAAGCATCGTATATGTAGTGCAACCTCACACGTCTCACAGACAATAGAAACAGTTTCATAAACAACCTTACAGCGTGTTGGCTTTCCTTGGGTGCCTACAAGGAGATCAATCCGGTCAAATCTTGAACCGACATTTTCCAGGGATGACGGTCTAGATCTCTTACGGTTATTTTCGCTCAAGTAAGCTTCGGGAAATGATTCAGCAATGCTTCTACGAAACGTTAGATGATCCAATTTCCCGTCCTCTGTTTTTTTGTGTAAGACCCAGGCATTTTGTACTGCTAAATCCAACAGATGAAAAAAAAAAAAGAGGAAAATACCAGTTTTTCCCTCTAACTGCCGTTCATTACAAACTCATTTTCTGGTCACTACGTTCAACTCCTCCCATGTATTTACTAAACACTTTTATAGCTTGAGGTTGCTCCAGGCCTTTACTTTTTTTTCAGTGCGTGAAAAACGTGTCACTGTGTGAATTGGTTGTATCCCTACGCAATTTGAAATAATATTTACAATACTATTATCATTCCAAGATGCAATTATGATGGAGCGTTTGTTTGTAGATTGTAAATCCCAGCTGCCCCGTTTTGGTATTTTACAAATTTTGTTAGATGATAAGGGGCAGTTTGCTCGTTTATTCTCCCGGAGAGTCCCTGTTGCTTTTATTTTTCTATTGGTGAGTTCTTCCACTAGAGGAATGTTTGAAAATAACTTGTCAAAGAAAAGGTGATATGGGGCATTTATTCTTGAACAAACTATATCAGCGTAGTTCAAGATGACTTAAGGTCCCATCCCCATGTCTTGATATTTTTTTCCGATTTTGCGCCTTGATAGGGTTTGAACCAGTTGATATACCCATAAATGCTGTACCGACCCAAAATTGTCCTTTGATAAATCGTTTATATCGATGCCTTCCAATATACGGCTATAGCCTCATCTATGCTATGCTGCTCTACACGTGGTGCATTTGCTAAACAATTTTCATTTATCTTGTCAAAAAAAGTCTTTTTTTGTGCAAAGCGATCACTCTTATCTAGGTTAACCTTGTCGCAGCAGTGGATATTAGACATAATATACTGAAATATATCCCTACTTATGGCATTTGGAATCAAAATGTTCCTAGAATCATCAGAATTTTTCCAATACATCCGTCTTCTGTTGACTGAGGAATAGCCGCTCACGAACAATACTCCCAAAAAACATTTCATCTCATCATAACTTATATCCGCTTTCCTATTTCGTTTTGCAGCATACATATTGCTAAACTCTACTTTAAGTGTTTTATCACACCTTCATCAAAAAATTTGGCAAACAGTTGTGGAGGAAGACTCTCATTAGCAGCTGCAAATGCTGGTGTCCAAGGTATATTCATCTTCTTATTGTCAATATGGAGCTTTTTCCATTTATATAATTTCTTTTCATTGGGCTAAGATTTCAAAAAACGTGACAGTGACAAATTATCACTCTCATCCCACATATCCTCCTGACATTCTTCCATGCCCTTTCGATTTTCTTGGCTTTCTATATCCACATCTTCTTCACCCTCATCGTAAATTTCCGCATTGGCTAATGATTGTGATACTGGTGAGTTATTGTTAAGCACATCTTGTTCATCATCTGAATCTTCATTCGTGAAATCACCATTCACATTTTTAGGGGAAAAAATAACAATATCAGTTTTGTGATGCGGGGTCTGATTGGTATCTTCTTCTAGCTCAGCAAGAAGGTCATTCAGGGTTAAGCCACTGCAGGAAAAACTTTTTCATTCCTTAGGACACCTATTACTTTTTAAAAAATTTGATAATTTCATTAGTTATACGCCTACTGTACGTTTGAACGAACATACGATTTTAGAGACCTGCAGGAAATTCAAAACCAAAATTTACTATGTGACAGTTGTATAAAGTGTAACCAAAACATATTAATAACTCATTTATAAATTCGGTAATAAAATAAATAGTGTAAAGTTCACTTACCCAACAGGTCGCAAATCGATTGGATCATTCATTATATTACACACAATTGGATAGAAAAATATTTTTCGCGCGCAAAACAAATTGAAAAAAAAAACAAAAACTTCGGGAGGCCATGTTTTGATATTTGGCTATAACTTTCCCTACTATCTTATGGTATAATAGGATGGGGTACTGAATGATTCACATTTGAACTCTATCAATATTGTGCATCGTATAATTTTAAAAATAATGTTAGTTTAAGAACGCGCCCACCCAACGGATAATTAATTTGCGGAATGTGGTGTCATGGACAAGTATATTGCATGGAAATGTTGCTTAGAATATAAAACACAAAAAAAACAATTTCCAAGTTTCAAGAAAAATGAAATCAAATAGACAGAGACATAACAGATATCTGGGTAGAAAAATGTGGGAGATATTGCCGGAAACTATAAAAAACATTAACGAACTCAAGAATTACAAACATGAAACGATTAAATGGATTAGAAACGCATACAGAAATAAAAGGAACTATTAATTATCTACCATTCACCGTTTCATGATACCCACCCGAATTCACAAAAATATCTGACTTCGGTGGAAATTCTGGATTTGAAAGGAAATTTCCAACTAAGACAAAACATTTTGGATAAAGATGATTTACTTGATTGAAAACTCCCCAAATCAGACCTAAAATTATGTTTAGGCCATCAATGAAAATAAAAGTCTATAGTTTATTGGTTGTGCACAACAATGTAAACTTAAAATAGACCGAGAGCCCGTGTCACTTCCAAAACGTAACATAAGGTTACGCACATTGGATACCGGAACTAGTGTTATCGATGTCAACAATGCTACAGACATGCTCGCCATACATTTTTTCTGAAGCGAAGTGATGGTAAGAGGGTTGCTGAACTGTTATAGAAAAGGAGGTGAAAAATATTGAAAGATCACTACTGAGGAAAGTGAAAAACAAAAGATTACAATGAAATAAAGCAACACTCGATGATTTCAGTTACCTAAAACTTGGCGTTCACCTGCTGCAACGTTCAAAATATGTCGATAGAACGGGCCCGAAAAAATCTGAGAATTTACCACTGACAATGAGAAAAATCTTACCATTTACCTTTAAACAATATAAATTCCGTCCGCCAGTCCATTTGAAATGTGGCGGTAGGGCGCTGGGCCCACCAAATTTGGAATGTAAACTAACATAAAAAAATCGCTGAATTTTCTCCAAAACTGGAGGACCCAGAAAAAGACTGAAGGAAGAAATATGTGTCGTTTGAAGGCTAATAGTGAGATCCCTTTTCAATTGTCAGTAGTTAACTTTCAGATTTTTTTTGGGCCCGTTTTATTGACATATTTTGAACGTTGCAGCAGGTGAACGCCAAGTTTCAGACGACTGCAATCAACAAGTGTCGCTTCATTTTATTGAGATCTTTTGTTTTTCAGTACCCTGAGTCGTGAACTTTATTTTTTTTTACCTTCTTCTTTATAAGAGTTTAGCATCCCTCCAACCATCACTTCGCCCCAGAAAAATGTATGGCGGGCATGTCTGTAGAATTGTCAACATCGATAACACAAGTTACCGTATTCAATGTGCGTAAATTTATTGATACGTTTTTGAAGTGACCCGGTAAATTCATGATAAGTTTGTTATTATTATTTCAAGTTTCAGATTTGGGCCATATTACATACAAGCAATACCTAGTATCGTTTCCGTGGTGCCACTGTCTATTCACAATTATGTAAACTCCATATTTGTTGTATCGAAACTGTAAATAAACATTATTATCATATTTTTTAGAGGAATTTCTTTGCAATCGAGCAAAATTGTCGAACTGAGCAGTTTATGAATTACGAAAGACCAGATCGCAGTATCGCAACCGCACAGATCAATCGTGAAGAATTTAACAGTTAAAAAAAATTCAGATGAGTACTATTTTTTAGAAAACATTATTTTTGCCTCATTCATCTATATGCGTTCTTAATTGAGATCTGAATAGATCAAATAACTATCTGAATTAAAATGCAAATTTTCAATTTCAGATTTTTTCTTTTGAGTTAGGGTTTTTTAAATATCTATCAGATGTGTTCAATGTTCAGCGTGGCTTCAGCCGGAAATTAATTGATTTCTGTTAGAAATTCACAAAAAATAACTTAATTTTCATCGTGGATTTTTCAATTCACAGAGAAATATCTCTATTCAATATTCAATTGAGAATGTTTCCCTTTTCAACATCAATACCCCACAATAGGTTATCTTGAACGATGGAAGATAGTGACTAAAGTTTATTTTCCAGTCGTACATGACTCCACATCTGATTTATGAACATCTTGTTCATATTTTCAACAAATAATCTATCATACACCATGATAGGTTTAAATGTCAAGAAAGAACTAATTTGAAAGTGTATCTTCGAAAGAAATGTTCCTAACTTTATTCCATCTTTGCAAAGTGAGACTGCTTCTAGAAAATGTGTTCCTTATTTCTTCCAGTTTTCCTGAGGATCGTGGAAGCGTGAAATAAATTTTCGTCGACAAAAATGTATTGAAGAACTAGTGAATGCGATGCCTCTCTTGCGTCAATGTTACATATGATTTCTGGTGAGTACTCTCTTTTGGAAAAAAATTGTCTTTGCCTCATTTATCTATATGAATTTCTAATTGAGATTGGAATAGAACATCAAATAACTATCTGAAAAAAAATGCAAATTTTCAATTTAAGTTTTTTTTTCTTTTTAGTTAGTGTCCTTTCAGAATATATATCAGATGTAGTTCATATCCAGCGGGGCTTTAGCCGGGTAAGTGGTAATTATCTGTTAGAAATTAACAAAAAATAATTTCATTTTTATCGTGGATTTTTAATTCACAGAAAAATCTTTCTATTCAATGACCAATTGAGAATGTTTCCCTTTTCAACATGAATACTCTACAAGAGGTCATCTTGAATGATGTAAGATAGTGACTAACGGTTAACTTTTAGTCGCGGATGATTCCACGTATGATTTTATTAACATTCTGTTCATATTTTCAAACAAATCAATGTAACAGTTTGCTTACCCGCGAAAAGTTGAAAAAGTGTTATATTCCTTTCCATTTCGATTCCATGTCAACCTCACGAAACACAAAGCGAACGATTACGATAAAGAACATCATTGTAATCCAGACAGCAAGGGACTTTCTTGGCCCTTTATATCGAAGGGGCGGAAGGACACGTTTCTTATATTGATATCTGCCCATCTATCTTTAGACATGAATAGACTTTATTGGCAATTTCCAAGAGGATGTTGCTTTGGAGTGATAGTTTGGAGGGATTTTGGTGAATGCCTTTGAAATGCTTTCATGAACTAGTGTTATGAATTTTATTTTATGGGTGGAGGCTCTAGAGAGGGCTATTGCGATTTTATCCACTTTTCTCTTTCGCGAAATGAATACTGCTACCTCGAACGTTTTCGTCATTTCTGAACACTTTGAAAACTTCAATGAATTTCATTCCAACTAACATAAATAAAATATACGTCATTTCAATCTTCGAATAGGTCGACGCTCAATTTGAAGAATGTAAATTTTACGTTATACTAACCTCAGATTAACCAGTATTGAGATGAATGGAAGTAACTAAGAAGTCGAAAATTGAGAAATGAAGTCATTTTGTCCAATAGGTGGGATACATAAATAATTATTCCTCAATTGTGATCTTTTCTACCAACTCACCATCAGATAATTCAACATCAACAAACCGGAGTTTGTGAGGAGACAGAAATATATACTTGTTGTACGACGATATGACTATGAAGGAGTATACTTCGATCTCCATGGAAAAGCTATATCGGAAACTAAGCGAGGTAGAGGCACAGTCATTTTGGCCAAAATAATCCCCATCGAATTTTGAGCAACTTTGGTTTTGTATGTGGTCTGTCTGTCTGTCCGGATGTAGCATTTTAAATCGATATATCTCCAAAACCATTCGAGATATCGAAAAACTCTAAGGTGGTTTTTCCGGGTTTTTTCCATTTTCTCTTCGGTCATTTATTGTGTGCACATTAAAAATCGCAAATACGACTCAATCGATTTTATTTTCAGTCAAAAAATACATTACCGGCAAGAAATGGTTTCTATTGAAATTTAGCTCGATTGGAACATTCCAAGTGGATTTTTCACGGTGATTTTCCGAAAGGGACGCTTCGGTTCGAAATGAGATTCTCCCGAAACAATCGACTGAATCCAAATTTCAATGAATTAATAAGTGCCTCTGGAATATAGGAGAAAAATATCATCTAGTATTTTTTCTACATCAAAATCATCAGGAGAGCAAAATTATTTTCCTAACTTTAAAAAAATGTATATGTTTTTTTTGTAAATTCGATAGTACAGGAAATATGGCAAAAAATATGAGAAAACAAAATTTCAACGTACTGTAGAGTACCATAAAGGAATATTGAAATACGAAAACAATCTATCCATAGAACGTATCGAGTTTCACTGAACTCTGAACTATTTTTTTCCTTCGTTGATTAGAAGGCGGAAAAAATGGTAAAAAATTCAATGGAAAATTTCAAATTTCTCATTAACCAAGAGCTCTCAGCAAGTTTTCTTTTGGGTTTGATAGATGAAAAAATTCAGAGTATTGAAGAAAATATCACATTCCTAGATAATCATGGGATGAATCGAAATATTTTCGGAGAGTAAAATAATGCATGTTGACCGTGTTAAAAAAAAGTTGATGAATTGTTCATCCAAATTTATTATTACAAATGCTTTCATGAACTAGTGTTATGAATTTTATTTTTTGGGTGCAGGCACTAGAGAGGGCTATTGCAATTGTATCCACTATACTCTTTCGAAAAATGAATACTGCTACCTCGAACGTTTTCGTCATTTGTGAACACTTTGAGAAAACATTGACTTTAATGAAATTCATTCCAACTAACATAAATAAAATATACGTCATTTCAATCTTCAAATAGGTCGGCGCTCAATTTAGAGAATGTGAATTTTACGTTATACTAACCTGAAATTTACCGGTATTGAGATGAATGAAAGTAACTAAGAAGTCGAAAATTGGGGAATGAAGACATTTTGTCCAATAGGCGGGAGACATAAATAATTATGCCTCAATTGTGGTCTTTCCTACCAACTCACCATCGAATTATTCAACATCAACAAACCGGAGTTTGTAAGGAGACAGAAATATATCTTGTTATAAGGCGATATGACTATAGAGGAGTATACTACAATCTCCACGGAAAAGCTATATCGGAAACTAAGCGAGGTAGAGGCACTGTTATTTTGGCCAAAATAATCCCCATCGAATTCTGAGCAACTTTGGTTTTGTATGTGGTCTGTCTGTCTGTCCGGATGTAGCATTTTGAATCGATATATCTCCGGAACCATTCGATATTGAAAAACTCTAAGGTGGTTTTTTCGGTTTTTTTCCATTTTTCTCCAGTCATTTATTGTGTTTATATTACAAATCTTGAAAACTACTCAATCGATTCGGAAAATTCCAAGTGGGTTTTCCACGGCGATTTTCCAAACGGGACGTTTTGG
Source organism: Gonioctena quinquepunctata (assembly GCA_018342105.1). NCBI lineage: Eukaryota > Metazoa > Arthropoda > Insecta > Coleoptera > Chrysomelidae > Gonioctena > Gonioctena quinquepunctata. The sequence goes on along the minus strand of JAFIRS010000889.1, from coordinate 438,067 downwards.
TACGAAATGAGATTCTCCCGAAACGATCGCCTCAATCCAAATCTGAATGAATTAATATGTGCCTCTGGAATATAGGAGAAAAATATCATCTGGTGATTTTTCCTATATCCAAAATCATAAAATATCAGGAGATATATGTTTTTTCCCTAAATTCGATAGTACAGGAAATATGGCAGAAAATATGAGGGAAAAAAATTTCGACGTACTCTAGAGTACCATGAAGGAATATTGAAATACGAAAACAATCAATCCATAGAACGTATCGAGTTTCACTAAACTGTGAACTAATATTTCCCTTCGTTCATTAGAAGGCGGAAGAAATGGTAAAAAATTCAATGGAAAATTTTATATATCTTATAATCCAAAAACTCTCAGCAAGTTTTCTTTTGGGTTTGAGGAAATATGATGAAAAAATTAAGAATTTTGAAGAAAATATCACATTTCTAGATAATCATGGGATAAATCGAAATATTTCAGGAGAGTAAAATAATGCATGTTGACAGTGTTAACAAAAAGCGTTGATGAATTGTTCATCCAAATTTATTATTACAGGAGATTTGACCAAAATCTGAAAAATGAAAAATTCCCAATTCTAGATATTTTAAAAAAAGTCTTAAAGTCCCTGGATTTTTTCTCCCAATTATAATAACATATGACTTAAAAATGGAGAAAACTGAAGAAAATTCAAAATTCCTTGATAACTATAGTTTTTTTTTTATTAAAGTTAAATAACTCCTGTTGATTGAATCCACAAAAAAACCGCTTGATATTTCCTCTGAAGTCAATTGTACATGACATATGATTAAAAAGATAGTTTTGTAGATAATCCAGATTCCTAGAGGAACAAAGAAAATATCAAAGTGTTTGTTGCAGTTGAATCATTCATTTTTACAACTGTATAAGAATTATGCTTTGTGTACATTAATTTGGGATATTTAACCAGAGACAAGTGTCGTTCTTGATTTCCCACACACGTACGCTCACGCATTTTTTATATTTGATATTCTCGATTTCTCAAACACGTGAGCCTTCCCATCGTTTTCTCGCAACATTCTTTCTTAATTGTTTCTACAAAAATATTCGTTAAAGATTTTTTCCGAATTCAATAGTAGAGAGATATGTCCAAAAAACTAACAAAATTTACAAGAATCCCAAATTCTTAGATAATTATTGAATAAACCAAAATAGAAAGGAAGTAGAAAAAACAATCCAATTTGGCAGTTTCTGGAAAACTCTTGAACACATTTTTGTGTGAATTCCTCGGTACAGGAGACATCTCTAAAAAATAGAAGAAAATCGAAAAATTAGTTGGCGATTAAATGATTTCTTTTGATTATATCTACGAATAACCTAGGTAATGTTCTGATATGATATGATAATTCAGGAAATATAGCGAAGAACTAATAAAATTGAATGATATTAGATACCACAAAACGCAGTTCAATAATCACATACTTTTCCTAATCTGTTATTACAAAATATTTCACCAATGTTTTCTTTGGATCAAATAAAACATCTATTTTGATATAAAAGTAATGTAAGATACTTCATATGTGACCAAAGTTAGTTTCAATTCAATTCAGTCTCTTGTTATGAATTAAATGATAGAAGTATGATCGAGACTGCGGAGTATAATAAACACTGAACGATAATAAAAACAAATGAAGAATGAATGGATAAAGGTCATCATCATCGATAAAACACAAAATATCTACCAAAGTTTTCTTTATGATCGAATATTTCATTTAATGTTGAACCCAAAGTAATGAAAACACCAATAATGAAACCAATAAGATCAATAATCAATAAAGTTTTTTAAGTAAATTATATAAAGGAAGTATTACCGAAAATGTGGAATATAACAAAAAAAATTGTTGATAGTTTCGCTACCAACGTATTCCTTCCGTTGTGCGCCATCATCATCAAAATTCGGTTTCATAACTGCATCCTTTTTTTAAATAATCAATTGGTTTTTTTTATCGAATAATGAAGGATATATAATCGTGAAGCAAGAAATTATAAACATAAAAATTTTTACTAAAGAACATTTTTACAATTATATCGTCGTATACATATCTTTGGTGACCAATGATGGTTTTAATTCTTTTTTTTTTAATTATATCGTAGATGTATGACTAAGAATGCGGATTAAAAAAAATGAAATGAAATCGCGATGGCCAAACCCAGCATCTGAATATATCTACGATTATATCACATATACACATCCTTGGTTTCAATAGGTTTTTTTGGTTATATGTAGATGTATGATTCAAAATGCGGGATATAAAATAAATGAAATGAAAAATCGGGACGACTATGACGCCGCATTTTTGTTGGCAGGTTTGATGCCAAAATATTCCTTCCATAGGACACCATCACGATCAGAACGCGGTTTCATATTACATTATTTTCTTATTTGTTTTCATAAAACTCCGCACCAAAATTTTTTTTGATCGAAAAATACATTTACCTTTAAAACTAAATGAATATAAAATAATATGATCTTTATGATCGATATTTCATTAATGTTGAAACCAAAGTGATATAAAACACGATAATGAAACCAATGAGAGTTTATGAAGTTTTTCACCTAAATTATATAAAAGAAGTATGACCGAAAATGTGGAATATAAGCAAAAAAATGTTGACAGCTTCGCTACTAACGTATTCCTTCCGTTGTGCACCATCATCATCGAAATGCGGTTTCATAACTACATCTTTTTTTTTCTGTTATTACAAAATATTTCTTTGACATTTTTTTCAACGAATAATAAAGGAGATAGGTTGTTTTCATAAAATAATATAAAATACCAATTGTTTCAAGAACATTTCTACTATTATATCGTCGTATACACATTTCTGGTGACCATTGATAGTTTCCAATGAAGATTTATCTGAATTATATACAAGAATTACAACATACTACTTCGAGAAAAATCTGTGAAAGCGGATTGAATAGGATATCAATATTTTCCAACATTAACCCATGCCGTTAACTCGGTTAATCTACTACCTATTCTTGAGCATTGCAGTTGATCATACAAAATCGCGTTTGGAAAATCTGAACTAACAGTGAAATAATATTTCATTATATTATAACCTTTGGCATATATCTGCTACCAGGTTTATCACCGACGCTCGTCACTGAGCACAATTATCTCAACCAAAAATTTTGCCACCGAATAGCGGTGGGAATCTTTAGACGAGCTCAACATCCACGAACACGGGACCGCTAGCTCAACGACCCCTTCGAAGGGTATAATATCTTTCGCTATATCTCGCACTCATTGACATAGCGTCTGCGAGCAAGGATTTGGTTTAACGGTGCAGTTGAACTCGCTTTTGAGGCAAGTTTTCCCTGGCGGTCATCCATCCTTGTACTTGACACCAAATATACTTCCGTCAACCTGACATGCTGGGCCGTGCCCAGTGGAAGAAGATGAAAATTGCATGTATGAACATTTACTTGAGATCATTAATATGAATTTTTACCTGTATAAGTGGGACTACTGAACGATTTAATTTGCGAAAGAAAAATCAGATGAATTTCCATGTACCTACTTCGACATTTATTTTTATAAAACACTGTGATTTATGTTCAATTATGTTCCATTTATGTATTTACGTAGTGTCCTTAGGATGTCATCGTTTTGTGAAAATAATTGATACAGGTCAAACCAACAAATATGAAATGTTACATGAATGTATTTTGAATTGCTCAGGAAAGTTCATGGATTTCGAAGAAATTTCGCCAAGGACCATCAGTTGAAATTTCAGCTAATGGATCTGTATGTTTGAAGAAATTATTTATTTTTCACCATGAATTCCTCATATGGATTTCGAAGAATATTTCATATTGTTGCTATGTTTTTTTCAATCACCAAATAAAGACTTGGAAGAAAAATAATTTGTCAGAAATAAGTTAAGTTGGACTTCCTGAATGTAATTTCCACGGAAAAAGTTGATTATCTCCTAAAGTAAGATAGCTAGCAAAATATGTTAAGACACAAAAGTTTTAGGGTTTTTCAAAATCTATTACAATAAAAGGATCAGTCAAAAAGTCATTACGAAACAAAGTTGGTTTTTCTTCACTGGAACACCCTGTATATTATTCCATATTTCAATTCTTTTCATATCCTGAATTTAACCGTTTTAGAGATATCGAATTTTGAAAATAATTTTTTACTACTCTCAAATTTATTAAAGAGAAAGTCCGAAATGTTGTATATTTATTATGAAATTACACAAGTTGGAGTATTATAGATATGATTTAATTTCGATTATTATTTTTTTAAAGAAAATGAAAAAAACAAAAATGTATTTTTCAATGAATATCCTGGATATTTAAAATTTTATTAAAACAATAGTAATGCCAGAAAAAAAAGAGAGAAAATAAGTTTTAATAAACAACTGATATTTTCTTTGGGATTCTATTCAATAAGGTGCTCAAAGTGTTTACCATTTACCTCCTGATAGTAATGAATTCGCTGAACAAAATAAGTAGTGAATCTAAAATCATATTGGGAGGAATGGTGGAAATTTCATGCCTTATCCTTTCTTGCGGCCTATTCTTTTGTAGACTACATTTTTTATGTAACCCCACAGAAAAAATCAAGTGGGGTCATATCGGAAGACCTAGCTGGCCATTCAATTGCCCACCTGCGTCCAATCCACTTACCAGGAAAAGTTCCAACTAGATATGCCCAAAACACTCGTCCAAAATGTCACACCAAACATTTACTTTTTGTGGTCGTTGAGCGTGAACTTCCTCCATCCAATGTGGATTTTGGTTTGACCAATACCTACAGTTGTGTCGGTTTACGTGCCCGTATGAACTAAATGAAGATTCGTCAGAGACCAATATGTGGTTGACAAAGTTGACATTTTGGTTTAATTTATCCATAATAACTTCACAGAACTCGATTCTACGATAACTCAATTCTTGTAAAAATGAATTTCATATGGAGGAATTTTTGCAGTTTGCAATTTTTTTTGAATGGAATATGAACTCATGTAATGATTTAAAGCCCTCTGTTGTGTCGAATTTATTAGATTTTCCACCACATCTAAAATGACATTCAAAAAATTTTCTTCATTTGTAACGCTTACTGGTCTTCCACTTTTTGGTCGATCTTTGATACCCCCAGTTTCATGAAAACTCTGCAATGTTTTTGAAACGGTTGATTTAGAAAGGGTCCCCGATTGGGATGCAATTCATTGAAAATATCCACTACTTGGTCACAACTTCGTTTTCCATCACCATATTCTATGATCATTAACATTTCAATACAATCGGTTTCACTTAGCGTGCCATTTTTGCGCGAAAATTATTCACACTAAATGTTTTTTTTGACATGTGTTTGTCAAGATCATCACTGTTAGACAAAGAAACGATGCGGCGTTGTTATGGAGCTAGAAACTTTCCAAAGTAACTTGATTGACTATAAACCTAATGGAATAAAATATTTTTGTATAATTATAAGAAAGTTATTTTCAAAATTCGATATCTCGAAACCGGTTGAGTTCAGCATATGATGTGCTATATCAATTTTATTCATAATTTTGAGAAGAATTGAACAAGGGAATAATATAAAAGGTGTTCCATTAAAGAAAAAACAACTTTATTTCGTCATGACTTTCTGACTGATCTGTATACTTAATTTTTCTTTATTGTAATAGAATTTAAAAAACTCTGAAAATTTTGTATCCCAACATTTTTCGCTGGCTATCTTATTTTAGGAGATAATCGACTGTTTACAATCATATTAGCGACCCTGTATATATAATTTTTATTATTATTACTTACTCAATATAAATATATTCTTCATTTTCTCTCTAACTCAGGAGGATTGCAGTTGTTGTTTTTCTTGAAGTCAATATACTGTTTTATGGAAATATAGCTTGTGATATGATCAAAAGATGAATAATGAGTCCAGAAAATAATCAAATGATTGTTCTGTTATTCAATGGAATCCTTATATTACCTATGCCTGCGATATCTAGTCTATTTGTATATAATATTCAGCCAATGAAATTAAAAATGTCAAATAAGTTGCTCATGCGCAATCAATGAACTTGCAAATGAATATTTGTAAGTTATACTAAGATTATGAGAATAAATAAGGAAGAAAGTTCAATGTTATTGAATGAACCGTAAAAAGTGTCTGCCCGAATACTCTCACTTTATTTGGTTTTTTTGAAAAAGGTACCTGATGTTCATTCCGCTGGTGTATTCTCGTGAATCCTGGCTGTAGTGCGTGGCAATTGGAACTGGATGCTTTGCTGAGGTTGGGACCCCTTGCTGTTGGTTGCGTCATGCAAAAGACATCTCAAGTGATTTGGAGGTGAGTGGTTTTCCTGGTCGATTCCAAGCCTGGTGGTTTTTTGATTTGGTTTGACTTGTCTACTAGCAGATATATACTTATGTTGTATTGTATTTTCGTTGATTTTGGTGATTTCATCACGGCTTCTCCAAATTTTTTTTACACGCTTTATATTAGCTTCACTTGTATGTTTGTTTGTAACCGACTCCTTTGGGCGCGATTTTGACCCACTTCCAGATGTTCGAATGATTTGAAATTGGGCAGGTGTACATAATTCCGGTGACAATCCATTAAGACATTTTTGTGTGGAAAGAAACAAAATGGCGACTTCAATATGGCGTACGAGTTTTGTGATTATGGTCCGATTCGCGTCAAAATTGGTATCTGAGTTTCCGTGGTCAGTGATTATGACTCTTCTGTCAAAATTAAAAAAATTCAAGATGGCGGCTCCAAAATGGTGGACGAGTTTTGTGATTATGGTTTGCGTCTATTTTGGTATCTGAGTTTCCGTGGTCAGTGATTATGACTCTTCTGTCAAAATTAAAAAAATTTCAAGATGGCGGCTTTGAAATGGCGGCCGAGTTTTGTGATTATGGTCTGATTCTATTCAAAATTGGTATGTGGTGGTTCTTGGGGTCGAATATTATGATTCTATTGTGAGAATTGGAAAATTCGGAATGGCGACTTTAAAATGGCGGCCGAGTTTTGTGATTATGGTCTGATTCTATTCATAATTGGAATGTGGGGGTTTTTGGGGTCGAAGATTATAATTATCTAATTTGATAGGATTATTCCATTTTTTAATCTGCAAAAAAAAAAAAATAATAGTTTAAAAAAATAATAAAAAAACACGCTTTTATTAATAAACCACACTAAAAAGTAGGAAATAAATAATAGTTTGAAAAAACTAAAAAATACGCTTTTATAGAAAACCAGACTAAAAAAATTTAAAATAAGAAAAACATTTATTTTATTTAAAAAAAAAGCGTGGGGTGCATGGTATTGATAATTATATAGTACATTACACACCTAGGGTAGTAAAGTAATATTATTTATACACAGTTGCTAAAAATTCCAACCTTACAATTTTCTATTCTCAAACTTCATATTTATTTGATTTCTCATGAAAAATAATTCCCTGTCATGTTTTTTTGTGATTCAATATCAGCATACAGGATGTTCTAGCTTGTAGATTATTTTTGGCTATTTGAATTCTAAGATTTTTTTTGTAATTTTTTATTTGTATACTTAACAGGTTGTGCAAAAACTTTCAAGTAAACATTTACCTAATTATTACTTCATGTATGTTCATATAGTCAGGGAATGAACAAGTCGGTGAACAGGTCTACTATATACTCTACATTACTACCTTTTTTGGTACTTATTGAGTTGTCTAGGCATTCTTTGTCCTAGTTTATACCTACTGTTCCACAATGAGGGCAAGATTACTACAATATTTGTCTAATTAGACCGAATGTCTTCAACGAAATCAAAGTTACCAAAAATGAAATCCTTGAAGTGACTTGGTCTATTATCAGATATTGGAGCCCGAATCTCTTCGGATGAGGATGACATGATACAATTCACTCTCTTCAAATAATTTATATTGGAGCTGAATTTCAGAAATCTATAAAATGCCAAGTAGAAATTCGAATAGAATCAATCCATATAGGTTACCACCACCTGCTATCAATTTCCTGCCAGAATGAGAATATAATCCAAACCTACACTTCCCAAAGTCCAGGGATCAGAGCCAGTTTCCCACTTATGTGGTACATAGAATATTCTACTATGGGCTCCACGTCTTTTAGTGACGGCAACTCTTTTGAAATACCCATCATCCAATATTATTATTGAAATTATAAAAGCAAATAAGTGTTAACCATGGACGGAGGCAATACAAAACATGGTTAGGTTAGGTTATGTTGGTAATGGATGGTTTGACAGAATGAATACATAGATAAGCTACGTTCAGCAAGCTCCTCAGTGGCCAGCGGTAAACTACTGCCGTGACGTTTTCAATGATGCGACAAAATGAAATTTAATGAAGTTGGTCCGTGGAAAATGGGTGGAAAAAAAAGGTTTGAATAGAGTGCAAGAAAACGAATGCAAATACCAAAAAAAAATAAAGATTCATGTGTTGAAACGATGACTTCGAAAATTCCAACATCAAAACATAATATCTCAATTATTTGAGAGGTAGTCACAATTGGCAAACAAATTGAATTGGATATTTTCGGGCGCCGTATTCTGCAAAGTTTGCATTCCAAGAGTGGTTTCAGACTTTGTGGATCGCGGAAAGGTCAAACTACAATTTTTGAGCAAATCACTACACACCATCTAATATTTGAAATGTTATAATTGGCTATTTCTCTCCCTATAGCGATTCTCTTCCCACACCAAGATAACATTATCATTGTTATTATAATGGCAAAATGTGCACTGAATTCAATTATCCCCTATTATTGTCAACATCACTGATATTTGATGTTCAATTCCAGAATTACCACTTCAATTTCAGAACAAACACTCATTACGGAGTTTTGTAGTATATGAGATACAGAGTAGACAGAGTATCAAACAAGAAGTAGAAAATAATGTTCATTTGTACTACGTATCAGGAATTGAAATGATTATTTTTCCGACCCAAATATCGACCAATAGAATTGCACCATTCGACGTCACGTGGTACAACCTACATGGTATTATACTGATAATTTTTTGAAAATTTTCTCTGGTAGTTGCTATATATAAAAAACAAAACATGATCCAGTCAAATTAACCACACTTCAAACTGACAGGTTGAATTCAATTGTGACAATTGGAGATTTTGCATGAAAATGATCGATTTTTTTGAAAATTTTCTCTGTCCACCATCGATAAAAGTCAAAGGAAATGTTCCCATTAATACGGAGAAGGCAAAAAACGTTTTGAACAGTTTCATCTGAGTGGTTTCAACTTTGGGATCGGAAAGGTCAAATACAATTTGAGAATCGCACCACCATCAAATTTAAAATGTTATATGGCTATTTCCTCTAAGGATTCTCTTCCACACAAGATAACATATCATTGTTTTTATGCAGAAATTCACTGAATCAATTATCGCTTCAGCATCACTGATTTTGATGTTAACCGATTAACACTTCAATTTCGAACAACCTCATACGGAGATTTGTGTATAGGAACAATATCAAACAAGAAGTAGAAAATAATGTTCATTTGTACTACGTATCAGGAATTGAAATGAAAATTTTATACCAGTCATTTTCAACCAATCAGATGCTTTGTTTCGACATTGTTACTATGGTAACCAGCAAATTTTCTGAAAATCTTCCATCCATATCAGCATGTAGACGTAAAATTAATAGGACATGACAGCTATCATATAATTAGACAAAAATAATATTGAAATAATATTGACAATATTTTTCATTTACTTACTTTATAAGTTGGAAATATTACAACAATTTATTAAGGTGTATATTCTATATCATTAATTAATTTTAAATTCTTCAAAAATTCCACTTCTACCTCATCTTTCCTAAGTGGTGAATAAAACACAGAACCGTTTTTTTTTTAACAATATGGCTGTGTTTCATAAAATAAAAATAATACTGAGACTCCAGTTTATTTCTTTGAGTATTAGATTTGTGTCCAAAAAAAGGCACAATATCACGCAGAATGTTGCCAATCTCTTCAAATAAGTTTTCTTGCTCAGGATTGAATCCAGATTCTTCCACTAGGTATGTTAGATATTTTACATTTTTATGGTACATTTTAATGTGATGTGATTCTTTGCAAAAGGAACACAATTCATACGATCGAAAGTTCATTTTATTATCACTTTTTCACTAACTTATGATTGTATACAATGTTATGAGGACCTTATAGTGCCACAAATAAAATATTGATTGACAGGAGTAGTGAATGTCAAATCCATGGCTAACTTTAAAAATATTTTTTTAACCGGCAACATACGCCAACAACATTCTATTCAGAATAAAGAAAAAATATCCCGATTTCCTGAATTATTTGAAAAACAAATTATTACCGCTAATATTAATGTTTCTTAGAATTAAACCTGAAAGAATATGAAAAATATTAAAGTATATATGTATAGGTATAGTTATATATTTTTTTCTGTATATCACCTTTGTTTGTAGTCAATATTGACATTTCCCTGAAACCAAGTAGTAGTAGTTATTTTTATATAATAATGTATCTGATATTAAAAATTTTATTTTACTAGGGCACGAGAAAAAAAAGTATCCTGCAATACGAACATCCACTTTCATTTTTAATCAATATTGACATTTCCCTGAAACCCAGTAAGAAAATTGTATGGAAACAATCAATTTTATATAAAAATGTATCTGATATTATATATTTCATTTTACTAGGGAACGGAAAAAATCAGAAAAAAAATCCCCTTAAAACTCGCATTACACACAGCCTTCTATTTATTTGTGAATAATGTCAAAATAAATATTTACTCAATGTTTTCTATTCAAATATAATTCCAGTATAAAATTTTCTTACCGAATTCCCCACGTGCTTGAATCAATTGAGGGAAATTTGTCTCGTACATGAATTTTTTAAGAAAATTTTTCCTCGTCGCTTCGCGGCTCAAAAAATTTCCGGCAATAATTCATGCTCTAGGGAGATTATAAATGATAATTTCAATATTTCTGCTCAGAATATCGAATAACAACAATATACATTTATTATCCACGATACCAATCCAACCAGAGAACGGAACGTATAGACATATTGCATGGAGAAATATGCCATAATATATTTGTATTTCATCACGTGACTACAATGTGAAAGGGTCTGAGATCTCAAGCTAAGGAAAATGGACTCAAGTCAGGAATGAATGTATTCGACACTTTGAACAAAGCCTATGTGTTCTCAGTTAAAATTTAGGAAAATCGACTTTTTGGTCCCAAAGGGATATACCCATATTTTTTGGTTAACCGTTTCGCCATTGAAAAATAATCCATAATTTTTTCGAATTGACCACATTTTAATGACAGATAGTCAAAAAATTGGCGTATATGATATGTTTATACCTACTTCATCTATGAAATTAGTTTTTGCTGTGTTTGATAAAAGAAGTCGAGGAAGTACACTTAATTTTATGAATTTCTCCTATACAAATTTGATATTATGGAGGGGCCCACTTGTTTTACTTCAGTAAAATTCAACATTATCTCAGAAAGTTTGTTTCACAAATAAAATCCAAACTATATGTGGGTGCGAAACCATCACTTGCATACATCATTCTCTGCTGTACGTTTCTTGATCGTTCTTTTTACATGCGCCATATTCATCTTCAAATCTTTTACGAATAAGCATATATACAGTAAACTTTTATCATCGTCTTCTAACCTAAAATAGTAGAAATGACTTAATTATTACCTTCAGTCAACTAGTCTGAAGGTAATTTTACCATGCCTTCGACTCATTAGGCAAAATGTCTAATTGCCCAATTTTCTACTTCTGAATTAATTTTATTTTTCCCCATAATGGTTAAATTTAAGGTAATTACAAAGTAAGAATTTCCTTCGCCTATTTGGGAGCTGACCTATTCGAAGGTCGAAATGACGTAAATTTCACTTATATTGTTTTTTGGGACGTGATGCTGCCGTGAAACTTCATGAGAGGGTTCAGGTTGTTTATGTCAGTTATATTGTTTATGAGTTTTTCAAATTTTTTAATATACAATTTCTTTTATGCATCGTTTTTCTTTGCGTTTCTCAAATGCTAGATTTTGGTGTTTCCAAAGTTTGGGTAGTGTATTTTCAGAATTGTTTTGAATAATATTCTTTCATATCTTAATGGAATTCTCCAGTTGAATCGAACCGAATGAAAACAAGTTTGGTTATACTTCTTTCCTCTGACGAACATTAGGAAGCGTTTAGGGAGATTTGAATTCTTCTCCAACTCTTTATCGTAGAGTTTAAAGTTTATCCAAAAATAGAAGTGTTCTTCATTTGTGTTTTCCAATGAAAATATGACCTATTTTGTCACACTTCAGCTTAATTGATGGCAATTTCGGAATCGACAAATAAATTATGAAATCTGCTTTTCCGACAAGATTTTGTATTTATCCCAATAACCAGATCATTCGATGAATTGAAGCTCCTCTTTCTCGAAATGAAAATTGAATCTAGATGAACAACTAAAACAATAACTAACAGCAATGATGAGGAAATTATGATGGCGAATAACACCTTGAATATTGAAAATTATTCATGTCAGGATAACCAGCCGTTATTCTCCAGTTCAGATAATAAACATACTCTCTCTCCATTGCAAATCGTTTGCGAACAGCACGAATTTTCCTATGAAAAATCAATTTGTGTTGCCATTTATCCATACGGTTGTCAGCAACTAATTGAGAAATTTCACTTTTGAAAAGTTCACACCGTTGGGTTATTACAAGCTTTTATTTAGTTTCACTTATCAGTTAGTTAGGGTCAAATCTTGCTTGTGATTGATTTGAAATTTGGCAGATGATCATAATTCTGGTGACAATGCATTATGGAATTTTTGTTAGAGGAAAATACAAAATGGCGGCTCCAAGATGGCGGATCAGATTCCTAATTATTGTCCGATTTTATTCAAAATTGGTATGTGGGGGTTTTCGAGGTCGGAGATTATGAATTCATGAGAGATGGCGGCTCCAAGATGGCGAACGAGTTTTGTGATTATGGTCCGATTCGATTCAAAATTGGTATGTGGGGGTTTTCGGGGTGGGAGATTATGAAATTTATGTCAAAATTCATGAATTCGAAATGACGGCTTCGAAATGGAAGACGAGTTTTGTGATTATGGTCCGTTTCGATTCAAAATTGGTAAGAGGCGGTTTCTGCGGTCAAATATCTAGAATTTTTCGTCAAAATTTTAAATTCAAGATGGTGGCCCCAAGATGAAGGACGAGTTTTCTGATTATGGTCACATTTCATTCAAAATTGGTAGGTGGGGGTTTTCAGGTTTGGAGATTATAAATTTTTTACCAAAATTTATAAATTTAAGATGGCGACTTCAGGATGGCGGACGAGTTTTGTGATTATGGTCAGATTCTATTCGACTTGGTGTTAAGGAGTTTTTGGAGTCGGACATCATGATTTCTTTCAGCTCAAAACTTACAGGGAAGAGACCTTGTAATAACGATGCCCTACTAGAAATGAACAGATTGAGGCGAACTAACTGAAAAGCAAAAAATAAATTAAATAATAAAGAACCTTGTTAAAGACAAGCTTTAATTTAAGCCGTGTACTAAAACATATGAAATAAGTTTAAGTCATCGCTGACAATGATCAAATTATTTTCTGTTGAATTATTTGGTTTCAAAAAGCTTGTCGCGCGAATTGTAATGAAATTAATACTCTGGCAAATTGTTACTCACCAACCACTCATTGTTCAATGAAATTAATTGGTACCTACTTTTAGGAACACTTTGCTCAGCAAGGTTTTCGAAACCAAATCATTCAACAAAATATAATTAAATTATTGTCAGCAATGACTAAAACTCATTTTATACGTTTTAAAACGGCTTAAATAAAAGCTTGTCTGTAAAAAAGTTTTTTATTAGTTATCTAATTTTTATGTTTCTGCTTTACTCCTGTAGAATTGAAAAAATCATACAAACGAGAGGATATAGCTGTATACTACCGCCATGTGGCATTTGCTGAAAAGGGGTGAAATTATCATAACCCTATCATTTATATCAGGAAGTTACTACAATATCCAGTAAAACTTGGAGATACCAGCCACCGCAAATATATTTTCATTATATTGACCCAACAGTAAGAGCTACTGCCTTCTCGCAACCCCAAAACAGACGTCTCCACTTTCCAGAACGATAAATATTCCCGAATAGCGATAGTGACAGATCGTCGCAAATAAAATAGAGCGAATTCGAAGGGATGAAAGGGCATTCTTTCACAATTTTTTATTCGGCCACTTGACTAGCAGATTTAGAGGGGTTACTTGAGGTTTCCGGGGAATGTCAAGGCGGACCGTCTAAAGGGCTCAACAAGCGACGACCCTTCGATGCATCAATCGGGATGGAATAAATTTGTGGTGAATTTGTATTCCTGGAAAAGGGCGATTATGTTAAATCCATAGTTGATGCAATTATATAATTTTTCAAAACAGGTGAGCTTCAAATGTTTTCATCCAGTTTCACTTGTCAGGTATAATATACGGGGTGTAATTTAACTTATACTCTCATGAATGACGGGTGTAAAAGAACATCAATCTACGTAAAATCAAATCATATTTTTGGACACCACTGGCCAGTAGATAACCCGCAAGTCGAAGCAGTGGACCGTAAGCAAATACTGGCAATTTCAACACTGACATATTAACTGAAGATGAGGGAGGCGGTGGTTGACCAAAGTTGTGGTAGGTCTGGTATCCTAGGTTACTTTTGTTCCAATAAAAACCCATTTTCCGAATGAATTGTTAGTTATCAATTATATATAATGAGTATACAACTAATTATGAACAAAGACTTGAAATACTTTACTTTTTGAACACTCTGAAGAACAGAGTTGATTTGCATTTCTGAGCTTCCCCTTCTTTTCATCTATTCATTGCTTAATTCGAGTTTTCCTTTTAAAAATATTTTTTTCAGAAGAGAAAAGCGGATATATTCTTGTGAATCCCAAGTATGAGTAATAATATTTGTTCCTTTAGTAGGGCAAACATTGTTCCCCTCCCATTTTGGAAAAGTTCTTCAGATTTGATTGTTCCTGATAATTATTTTGCTTGGCACATATCAAATTTAATTTCAAATGAGGTTTATTTTGGGAACGGTAAAAAAAATCAGGTGAAACTTATCCTTGATGGCAACGTCTTCAATATCAAGAAATGAAATATAAAATGCACATACCTATTATTACAGAACGGAGTATCGAGCCAGATTGAGTACCACCAAAAATGTATATTTGAATCAAGAACATAACCATCCACGAGAATATGGACCAACTCGCAACATGTTTGTGATCAGTGCATCTGAAATATTTTAATTGCCTCAGATACTGCCCATTTCAACAATTCTGAAAGCTCAAAATGATAGCCAAATTCTTAATTTTCATGAAAGTTGTCTGTTAGAATGGTAATACGAAATGTATTTTCAATGTTCTTCATTAATTGATCTTCTAGTTGTACTGATATCACATATAAATTAACCCTCACCATCTATTATTCAGAATTAATGTGTCTCTGTATGACTGATTTTATAAAATGCTATCAATTGCATCTGCAGATTTCAGATTTATGGGAATATTGAACTTTCGTAATTATCTTTTTTTCTTGATTTCAAAAATTTACCATATAATACCCCCATTTTATATCGATTTTGAGTAATTAATGTCGATAACTTAGTTAGTTAAACTAGTTGTTAATGTAAATGCCTATCCTATGAAAGTTACATTTTCAAAGTAAGCTATGGAATGACAACTATATTCTGTTTGTTTAGTGTCATTTCTTTGATGGAATTATCAAAATAGTTCACAGTGAGAAAGAAAAACTTAAAATATTCAAACAAAAATAGATACAGAATTATTTAGGCAATTTAAATAACATGATAACTCATAAAAGATGTTCAATGTGTCCACCATTACAGTCAATGCATAATTGATAACGTATTCCTATATTTATAGGTGCATTGGAAATTGTTTCATTATTGACATTCTATTCTCCATTTCAAGTCGATTTGTGTCTTAATGAGTTGAATATTATTATTATTAGCAATATCCAGAAAAATTATTTCATAGGAGTCAAGTTCGGACTGTTAGGTGACCATTTATTACTTCCATTATGTCCTTTCCATATTTGGGAAACTTATTCAAATGTTCTTGAACGGGTAGGACACTATGCCTCAACTTGCATCCAAATCATACTGGCAAGCTCGGCTCCGGAAACTTATGTAAAGGAATATTTTCTACTTTTGGGATGAGTATTTCTTGATAGGTAACTCCTGTTAATATATAATCACAAAATATAGTGCCAACAATTTTATTTCAAAAAATTCAGCACCAAACGCTAACAGTTTTTTTTCCTGTTTTCTTTATTTGTTTGGCCAATCTTTTTCTGTTGTCCTTTTTTTCCCTCGACCTTCAATTTTTCCTATTGAAAACTCCTATTTGAGTAAATTAATCGGATTTTCATTCAAATTTTGAATCATCTGTTGCAGAATGACAGCCTTTGCTTCTCATGAGTCTCTGTTGAAGCTTGTACAGGTGAAATTTTATATGGTTTTGTAGTTGTTCTTTTTCAAAGTACGTTGGATTTTCGGAAAACTTTTACCTAATTGATCGGCAACATTTTCTAAACTACATTCAGAATTTTGTAAAAAATCATAAACTGTTTCAGAAAAGTCTATTTGCGAATCAATATGGATAGGCTTACATTCGAAATGGAGCAGTATAGCTGTTCTTTCTGGTTTTTTTGAACAACACTTTTTTTTATTGAAACTGAAGATATGTTTCACCTTTTGGTGGTAATTGGTATTTTCTGACGGTGTTGGACGAGTTGGATACAATACCCTACATGCACTATTTGCTGCACGTTTATTACACGCTTTATTTTTATAACAAGTATATATTTGAACTTTTTCTTCCTCACTGTAAATTATTTTGATAATTCCATCAAAGAAATATCACTAAACAAACATACTATAGTTGTCATTTTCATAGCTTACCTCGAAAGTTTTAACTTCCATAGGATAGGTAATAACAACTATTCTATCAAAGTTATCCGACGTTTAATAACTCAAAAACGGTATAAGATAGGGGTAACATATGGTATAATTTTGAAATCAGGAAAAAAAAGCCATCCCAAGAATTCAATAAAATACAGGGTATCCCATTTAAAAAATATATCTCCTGAAATCTGCACGCTACTGTATTTCTGAAAGCATTTTATCAAAATTCAGTCAAACCACACAAATTTAACATTGAACTTTTTTTCTATACGCAATAATAATGATGATAAGGGGTGGGTAATTTACAGTGAATAACCCGGTACATATTTTTTTCAATACAATTGGAGAAAATGAATAGTGAATATGAGTCCCAGTTGTGGTACATAATATGCAGGATCTGAATTATAAAGCAAATGGTTGGTTAAAAAAAATAAAAAATAAACAGGACGTGAATCAACTTGTTGCAATACCGCTAACAGTTGACAATGCATTAAAAAATAAAACAATTATTCCTTTAAAATAAGTGCGAAAAGTAAAATACCTAACAAAATTTTGTATGGTTATCGCTGGATTACTAATGAGGTGCATTACTCGGTGCATTAGTTAACTTTGACCCTCATAGTGTTAATCTCCGGACTACTCGAGGTTCTCGTTCATTTCTTGGTTCAAAAGGTCAACGCGCGTCCCTCTCAAATACTTTCGGAGGGCGGACATTCAATGTTCGCATTTATTCAATCAAAACGCCATCCCTACCCGGAATCATGTGTTAGTAATTGTTTTGCACGAAGAATTGCCATTGTACAAAATTTATCCATTTTTTCTCTGACACGATTCAAAAAGTGTCTATCATCAGTCGATAATCAACAATTAAATGAAGAGAACATTTATCAATTACAGAAAAGATTAGAAACAATTGAGCCTATTTTCAAGTTATTTGATGAGTTGCAGTCACAAATAGAGATCAATCTAGGTGAAGAAGATATTCAAAAGGAAGGAGATCTACGTGAGGAGCTTGAAATGTGTTATTATGCATCTATAAGTGAAGCTAGATCAATTATCACTTCATATCATGATAACAAAATAAGCAATACTAGCATAACTTTTTCAAATACTCAATCAAATGTAGTTTATGCCAATGAGGATCAACAGAGTATTGTTCAAAATCAAATTCGTTTGAGCAGTGATTCGAATAATAGTAATACTAATAGTAGTGGCCGGTCTGATTTACATAAAGTGAAAGATCCTCCTATATGTTTGCCATCTTTTAGTGGATCATATGGTAAATGGCTTGAGTTTCGAAATGCGTTTACCGCTTTAGTGCACAACAACAAATCTATGAATGATATGGAGAAATTCTATTTTTTGAAATCATCTTTACAGAATGAGGCCAGCGAAGTCATACAATCTTTAGAAGTAACTTCATCGAACTATCAGATTGCTTGACAAATTCTCACTGATCGTTTCGAAAACAAGTCTTTGATTATCTTCAACCATATTAAGCTATTTTTGATTTTCCTGCCATACAAATGGAATGCCATTCCGATCTACGAAAATTATATGACAATGTGACAAAAAATCTGCGATCATTAAAAAACTTACAGGTACCGGTTGACACATGGGATTCTATAATTATCTATATAATTGCTTCTAAATTCGATCTAACTACTCGTAGAGAATGGAATCATTTGATTTCCAAGGTACACTTCCATCTATGAAAGACATGAATTTATTTTTGAAAAATAGATTCGAACTTCTTGAAAAATTAGAATATAATCAAAAGGATTCAATTAAAATGGGAAATGCAAAAAATTCTCTATTGAAATCTCACACCCATGTTAGTGTCAATAAACCAAAATGCTATTTCTGTAAAGTGGAACACATAATCTATTATTGTGGCGAATTATTAAAACTTTCTATTCCCTCCAGAATTACAGAAATAAAAAATAAAAAGCTATGTATTAATTGTCTTAGACCAGGGCATTTTGCACCTAACTGTACATATTCTCGTTGTAAACAATGTAATCGCAAACACAATAGTTTGGTTCACATTGAAAATAATGACAGAAGGAGAATATTCTAGGAATCAGTGCCAAGCTACAACTGAAAATCCAACGGTGACTTCTCATGTGTTCAATAATTTTGTTGATAATCAAGTATTGCTTTCCACGGCTGTGGTTAGAATTAAAGATCATAGGGGACAGTTACAGTTGGCACGAGTACTTCTTGACAATGGTTCACAGAGTTCCTTCATAACTGAGGAACTATGTCAAAGACTGAACTTGAAAAGATCCCCAACTAATTTGGCTATTAGAGGGGTAGGTCAATCTTTAGCTTATATTCACAATCAAGTATTAGTTGAAATCAAATCTCGTAACAGTCAATTCAAATCTAGTTTTTTCTGTTCTATACTACCAAAAATAACCGAACATCTACCAAATATATTCATCAACATTAGTAATTTAAAAATTCCTCCGAATATACAATTGGCTGACCCAGAATTCAATGAACCTAGCAAAATCGATATGTTACTGGGTGCTAATATTTTTTGGGATTTGCTTAGTGTCAGTCAGATTCTTTTAGGTAGTGGTCAACCCCTTCTTCAAAAAACTTTACTCGGTTGGATAGTATCAGAAAATTTGAATCTTCCTTCTCGAATCAATACTTCTATGGTATGTTTTAATATGCATCTTGAGAATGCGATAAATGACCATTTGAACAAGTTCTGGCAACTAGAAGAATGTAATAATTCTGAAAAAATCCTCACGAAGTCTGAACGATTTTGTGAATCACATTTCATGAACAATTTTAGTCGCGATATAGATGGTCGTTTTATTGTTAAAATCCGATAAAAGATGATACTAGACTCCTGGGTGATTCGCGAAAGATGGCTTTAGATATATTTTTGGCAACTGAACGAAAACTCAATAAAAACGAACAATTGAAAGTGGAATACGTTAGTTGATGAAGAATATTCCAATGAATCTATTTATTACCTTCCACATCATGCTATTGTTAAAGAATCAAGTTTAACTACGAAGGTAAGGGTTGTTTTTGATGCGAGTGCTAAGTCAGACAGTGGCGTATCACTCAACAATATATAGTTCAGTGGCCCTACAATTCAATCAGATCTATTTTCAATTTTGCTCAGATTCAGACAGCATCCAATTGTTATCAATGCAGACATTTCAAAAATGTATCGACAAATACTCATCCATAAAGATCAGCGAAAATTACAACGAATTTTATGGAGGGAAGATTCTTTTGAACCTCTGAAATGCTATGATCTCAATACAGTAACCTATGGTACTGCTTCAGCGCCATATTTAGCCGTCAGAACATTGTTTCAGTTGTCAGAAAAAAATAAAGTGCAATTCTCTAGCGCGGCACGGGTGATCAATAACGATTTCTATATGGATGATCTATTGACTAGTTCAGACTCAGTTGATGAGATAATTTCCATTCAAAGAGAAGTTTCTGTAATTCTGTCTTCAGCTGGTTTTCATTTACGGAAATGGCTAACTAATAGACCAGAAATTAGTGAGCAATTTGAAATAACCGATACGAATATGAATATTATTCCATTAGGGCCAGAAGAAAATAATAAAACTCTAGAAGTACTGTGGAATGCTAGTGCAGACATTTTTCAATATTCTATCAGTAATATTTCGATGGGAATCGTTACAAAAAGGTCAATACTTTCAATTACGTCACAAATTTTCGACCCTTTGGGTCTATTAGGTCCAATAATAATACGAGCTAAATTAATTCTTCAATAGTTATGGCAAGCAAGAATCACTTGGGATGAATCTGTTCCACAGAAAATATAAACACAATGGCTGAAATTCAAAAAAGATCTAGATATTATCAATCAATTTAAAATTCCAAAATTTATCCGTGATGTTGATTCAATTTCTGTCGAACTTCATGGTTTTTGTGATGCCTCAGAATTTTCCTATAGGGCATGCATTTATATACGATCCCAAAATAAAACTATTACACATCTATATTACTATGCGCTAAATCTAGAGTTGCATTATTGAAACAAGTATCGTTACCGCGGTTAGAACCTTACTTGCACGTCTTGTCAAAACGGTTTGCAACACTCTAAGTTTGAATATTTCAAGAAAATATTTTTGGTGTGATTCCACGATAACATTAGGTTGGATGAAGGCACCTGCTAGAAATTGGAAAACTTTTGTAGCAAATAGGATTGATGAAATTCAAATAATAACTGATCCAAGTGATTAGCATCATCTAAGATCTGCCGATAATCCTGCCGATATAATTTTTCGAGGCTATTCTAGAATCAAAACTATGGTGGCAGGGGCTTTCATGGCTTTTGGATGACGAGTCTCATTGGAATTCCTCATCAATTAAAGAATATCATTTGGAAAATTCACCGGAAAAACAACTCTTGTCTGCCATTTCAATCAACAATTTGAATTTCAATATTTTTGATTCTTTCTCTTCAATGATAAAATTACAAAGAGTCATAGCTCATTGTATACGATATATTTACAACTCGAGAAAGTTAAAAAACGAACGTCAGAATGGAACATTGACAATGTTTGAATTGAAAAATGCATTGAATGTGTTGATCAAAATCAGCCAACGTCAAAGTTTTCTATTGGAATATGATGAACTCTGTCATAATAAACCTATTGATGAAAAAAGTCAACTTTTATTTCTGGATCCATTTTTTGACGATGAGTCTATTATAAGAGTAGGAGGCAGACTACACAACTAATTTTGCTAAAAAGCATCCAATTATTTTATCTCCAAAACAAAAATTAACTAGTCTCATATTATCAGATGAGCATAAAAGGCTTTTACATTGTGGTACCCAACAATTGTTGTTCTCTATAAGGGAGAGATACTGGTCGAAGTACTTCGAGGAAAAAACACTAGTTGTGTGACTTGCTTTCGAGCGAAACCAGTTCCGGAACAATATTTGATGGGTAACTTGCCAAAAATTCGTGTTACACAAAATTCTCCTTTTTCTAGTGTAGGTATTTTGATTAAAGATAGGAAATTAAGAGGAGCAAGGATGATGAAAGCTTGTATATGTATATTTATATGTATGTCCACTAAAGCAATGCATATAGATCTCGTTACCGATTTATCATCAGAAGCATTTTTGGCAGCAGTTAGACGATTTATAGCTAGAAGAGGTAAACCTAGTCAGCTCTTTTCAGATAATGGCTCTACTTTCATTGGAGCTAATACACAATTGAAGGAATTGTATTCCTTTCTGCGGTCTTCTTTCGATGCAATAACGAATACTTTGTCAAAAGACAATATTTTATGGCATTTTATACCAGCTAGGTCACCCAATTTTGATGGTTTATGGAAAGCGGGTGTAAAAAGAATAAAATATCATTTGAAGCGAGTTGTCGGTAATTTGCAAATGACTCATGAAGACCTTCTTACAGTACTAACTCAGATTGAATGCATAATTAATTCAAGGCCACTATCGTCAGACCCAGCCGATTTTGAACCCTTGACACCAGCCCATTTTTTGATCGGGAAAACAATGACAGCTATTCCCAATCAACCTCTGCTTGACATCAGTAAATATCAAAAGATGCAGCAAGTCTTGCAGCACTTCTGGAATGGATGGCATCTGGAGTATATTTCCGGATTACAAGAAAGGATGAAATGGAGATCAGATGTCGCAACTCTACTGAAAATTGGCAGTTTGGTACTACTAAAAGAAGAAAATCAAACACCCCTGAAGTGGAAGATGGGACGAGTGATTAGTATCCACCCTGGCATCGACAGTGTTGTTCGTGTGGCAACAATCAGACTATCTAATGGCAATGAAGTTCAGCGAACAGTAACTAAGCTTTGTATTCTGCCAATAGAAAGTAAATGACATTTTAAAATACCTATTTGTTTTTCAAAGACTACATCAATTTTTTCTCTTATTTTAAAAGTTTTTCAGCCCTTTCAAGGCGGGCAGTATGTTAGGTCTTTTAGTTCAATTTGTTTGTTTCTGGTAAAAGGAAAGATGATATGAGTTGTCATAGAAACAATATAACAATTTAATAGGAATCAAGCAAATAAATGTTTGAAAAGAAAATCAATTCCTTCAAGTTTTCAATCACAATTTGATTCCAAAAAAGAAGTTTTTACAGTCCACATTCTACAATATTCAACAATCCTAATCTCCGACCCCGAAAACCTCCACATACCAATTTTGAATCGAATCGGACCATAATCACAAAACTTGTCTGCCATATTGAAGCCGTCATCTTGAATTTTCCAATTTTGATAAAAAAATCACAATTTTCGTCCCCGAAAACCCCCACATACCAATTTTGAATCGAATCGTACCATAATCACAGAACTCGTCCGCCATCTTGGAGCCGCAATTTTGTTTTTTTCTCTAAAAAAATAATAATTATTGCATTGTCAATGGAATTATGAACACTTGCCAAATTTCAGCTCAATCGGATGTCGGCAAGTGCTACAACAATGGATTACAACTTTTGAACCGGAAAGAATGACATAATGACATACGAATGAAGCAAGTTTAATATAAAATGGAGGGACACAGGCGTCAGAAATATAGAAGAATTAGTTGATCAACTCATATGCGCAGATACTGAGATTTTATAGAAAACCAGGATTAACAAATATATTTAAACATTATATTCAAATCAGAAATAATAAATCATTTCGTACAAAAGGTTTCCCAGTACCATATATCCATCGAAAACCAATAGAAAAAATTTGAAGAAATGTTACAGGAGGGAATTATTGGAAAATCTGATATATATGATGGCATAGTGCCAGTCATAAAAATATGTTTCAGTTCGAATATGTTTGGATGCTCGCCAGCTAAATAAAATGATTATTGAAGATTATGGTTGTCCATCTCTTCCAGAAGATTTATTATGTCGATTTGGAAAACCAACTTTCATGTCATCTTCAGATTTAACGAGCAAAATATCGGCAAATTCCTTTGGAGAAAGAATCCAGAACATATACAGGGGTCACATATAATAACAGAGTTCATCAATATAAAGTTTTGCCGTTTGGTCAAAGTAGTGCATCTGCAGGAATGACAAGGGCTCTTGATCTTGTTTTTGTTCCAGGATATTCATTTGTCAGTATTTATGTGGGAATATTTTAATAACATCTTCATGTTTTCAGGAACACTTCAAATTTGTTCTGAATGAAATTAAATTTCTCGGTAACCGCACTGAGGTAGTCGAGAATAGAACAGAAATCATCTTGAATTTTCCAAAACCCAAAAATATCAAACAGTTGAGATCTTCCCTGGGACTGACGAATTAATGTAGGAAATTTCGTGAAAACTAGTCTATCATTTTACAACCTTCAACAAATTATTGAAGAAAAGGAAATGGACTGAAGATGTTAATGAGGCATTCAATCATATCAAGCATGTATTATACAATCAAACAATTATATATCATCCAGATATAGAAAAAAGGTTCTGCAAGCGGATGATGAAGCCTGCAGAAATAAATTATACAACAGAAATTGGAGCTATGGCAATTGTGTGGGCTATGAATAAATGGATAAATATTATATTTGGAATGAAATTAATAATTCAAACTGATCATAAAGCATCATCATTTTAATTGAAGTTGGATGAATTCAAGGATTTGCTTTCAAAATAATGCACATTTCTGGAAAATATAATAAAATCGTGGATATATTATCTAGATTTCCTTCAAATAAAGATTGTAATTAAAAAATCCAGAAGTTATCATTGCAGAACTGAATAGAACATCTTTTAAACAAATCACTACTCTTCTCAAAGAATTTTCTTTACACCAAATAAATTATACGAGAATACAAAATTATTTACAGCATGGAGAAAATAATGTTTACTCCTCACGGAATATAATAATATCATGTTTGCCAAACGAAAACATGATATGCAATGGAATGTTTATTTACCGAAATATTTGATTGAAAATGTAATTCAATAATATTATATTCTATATGGACTTATTTGGCGTGATAAAAAAAATAACCGAACCCTCATTCTTTGGGAGAATATGAAAATAGACAGTGCGAAAATAGTTTATAGAGGTAGAATATGTATGTCAACAAAGTAAAATATCAAATTGTAGGAATACATCTGAACAAATGTCAATTATACCGGAAGATGAATGTGATCTGCTAGCCATTGATTTTTTTGGCCCACATCCAAGTGGAAAATTTGTTATGAAATGGATGTTCTCACAAGTACGTTGTATTATATACTATGGAAAATGCAACCACAAAAGCAGTTTTGGATAAATTAGGCAGGGATTATTTTATAAATTACGTAATACCAAAAAGAATTATTTCAGATAATAAAACAATTCACAAGTACAACATTCATAGAAAGTATTAGAAGAGAAAAAGTTAGGTTATTCATTCATCAATTAGATATCCGGAAGGAAATCCAATTGACAGAGTTATGCTAGAATTAGGTAGACTATTTCGGACTCACTGTCATGAAAACCAAAAATCATGGGTGAAATGGGATTAAAAAATTAATTGTTGGTTGAATTCAGTAACGCATGAGTCTACCGGGTTCTTGGCTCATGAGATACATACAGGAAACAAGCCTGAAGATGATACTTGATTGATAATGATACAAAATACTATAAAATATGCTTATCGAAAGAAATATTGAGAACAAAAGCAGGAAAGAGAAAGGAATTCAAAGAAGAAGGAAAAATAATAAACTTTGATAATGGTGATTTGGTCTGGTTAAATGCGAATAATATTTCTTCCTCTGGACATAAGAATATATTTTTTTCTAGTTTTTGAAGGGCCATATGCCGTATTGAGAGTTATTTCTCCGAATGTATATGTACTCACAGAACCAAATACAAACAAATTGAGGGGTACATTTAATAAAACATCATTGAAACCATATAATTATCAATAGAATATATGAATATAATTAAATGCGTTGATCACAGCCCATTCAACGGGATAGACGATGATATAAAATATTTATTGAAAAGAAATTATAGAATATAAAATTTATGAGGTTTTTTTTCTATAAATTGCTGATATGATGAGACGGAACCATCTGATCAATTTGTATGTTATTGAGCCACTTGGTTTTTGGAAAAATAAGGTAGAAGTGACATTTGTCAAGGATTTGGCATCAGTTGAAAAAAAACATAGTTATTTGTTTCACTAGGCAGAAAAGCACAAGATTTTATGCCGCGGCTGGTGATTCATACACGAGGCTAGAAAACCAACCAAGGCAGTAAATCTGCTTTTCTGCCGTGTGAAACATATAATTTTTTTTCTCCCAAATTCATTCTAATTTCACGCGAAATCGCCTTTTTTGAATTTATTAATTGCGTTTCATTATCAATATCCAAATAATTAAAATTATTTTAATAAAAGTACCTGGCTCTTTGTTACTATATTACCGGTGATGATGTTGTTGAATTGTTTGTGTTTACTTCAATGTCATTTTCAATTTTAAAAATGTTCATGTAACATTCGAAATGATGTTATTAAAGGGAGAATGAGTTATACCATAACACCACCTGAGATAAGAGACCTGGGCGAAATGTGGAATTGAATCTATTAGCGCAAAAGTCAAGAACTGTATATGAACTAACATACACCAGATTCATGAAATTGTGACAAAAAACAAATTTGGATCTTTCTCTAAAAATGTCTGATTGCCTGTTTGTCCAATCTTTCAAAGAAAATGAAGCCTCCAACGTTATGGTCTACCTATTCGATGTTGAAAGCTACGCTGAACATAAAAAAAAACATTGATTTGGCAAAATATCTCAAGTTACGAGCTTTTTTGAAACGACAGTCAGATGGTTTCCATTCAAGGGAATTCAGAGGTTTTCAAAGAGAAGAAATCATCATATGAACTATATTTGAGTACGAAGGTAGGAATATAGGTAGGAATTATCTATTATGGATTAAAGAACTATTTTTCAATTTATATTTTAGGATATACTTATTGTTGCAGTCGCTGGAACTTGTAGATGTACCTGCATACATTGAACATTGAAATTGGGCCCATTGATCATTACTCATGCATTTATTGCCCAATACGGACAAAAGTTGTGTTACTATTTATCATCTTATTATTTGAATACCATAATTATTCATGTCCGCCTCGTTCCATATCATTTGGATTTTGATGTATTTTTTAACCGACGAAATGAAAAATGAGGAGGTTCTTTAGTCGACCGTATATTTTTTTTTATGTATGACCACGTAGTACTTTTCACAGAGCAGTTTGATTGAACTAAAATATCCATCCCTAAGGGAAGCAAAATGAAGGATATTGATATTTCACCCTCTGAATTTTGGTCCGTTAACCGATTCTATCAGGCATAACTTTGTAGTGGGTTTTCCGATTTGGATGATTAATTTTTCATTAGATAGGGTATACCTATAATATAAATATGGACTTTGCAAAACTACTCGAATGGGGATCTAATAACTTGGTAGAATTCAATGCAAACAAAACACAAGCATGTCTTTTCTCTAGAAAAGCCGATCTCACTGTGCCTAACATAACTTTGTCAGGAGTAACCATACCACTGAAGCCATCCATATCGATGCTTGGTATTACAATCAGCAATAACCTTTCCTGGGAAAATCACGTGAGATCCATTGCCAAAAGTGCATCCCAAAAACTTGGTTTTCTGTTTCGTGCCAAGAGCTATTTCACCCCCAGTCAGCTGCTTATGATCTATAAGGCACAGATCCGACCTGTCCTGGAATACTGTTCCCATATTTGGAGTGTGGCACCTACACATATCCTGAGGCTATTGGATTCTGTCCAAAAGAGGGCAATTCGTCTCGTCGGTGATGCCTCGCTTACAAACTCGCTCACTTGTCTGGAACACCGTAGAAAAGTTGGCGATTTGTCTCTATTTTATAGATATTTTCATGGGCGATGCTCTTCTGAAATATCAACAATCGTTCCTGCTTTGGCAGTCCCTTCGAGATTAACCCGTCAAGTTCAGTCATCACACCCCTTCGTGGTCACTTTGGAGACCTGCAGAACATCACTTTCCAAAGACTCGTTCATCCAACGAACAGCGAGGCTTTGGAACTCATTGCCTAGGGAGGTGTTCCCCGAGGCATACAACCTTCAGAAATTTAAGAAGAACACCAACTCCTACCTTCTTTCCCTAGGTTCCCACGATGTTCTCTGAACATTACAGGATATCCCTTTCCGTGGAAACCAGAACATAAAAAAAAAATACCTCATTGTTGATCATATTCCAAGTTGAAATGAAATGATCCACCCGTATGGGTAGAAAAATAAGGGATGGTTGATTTTTCACTTGTGAACATTGACACGCATATGTAGTTGACATTGACAGATCCTCCTACATCCGTCAAAATAATTCTCTGAAAGGATGGAATTATAAACAAAGTGATGAAATCAACTAAACAGAACTCTCAAAAATGATTCATATTATATTACAATGAATAGTTAAAGTTGAAAATCATATTATTTAACAGTTATTAGTTGAAGTAGGCTAGGTAAGTAATTATTTTGAAAGTAATCCAAAATTGAGTGGGGAGACCCGGTAAAAATGATCCCTGCGGGTGAAATGTTCACCCGCACGTGCTATGTCACGACACTCTATATTAGATGTATAACCTTGAAAATCTACACTTTGAACTGGGATAGCACTATTCTCTCAGTCTGGCGTGTGTTGAGTTTTTACCGGTTAGCAGCAGTTTCATCTAAAATACCCCGTTTTTATGGTGTTTGGTCTGCCAACAGGTAAGTGTTGTTTATATATCCTGTTAGTTGTTAACATTATTGATTTTGGGTTATTTTAATTTATGTTTAACTATAGAAGGTCACTTTGAGGTAAAATGATCCCATACTAATGGGGTAAATGATCCGAGGATCGTTTTACTCCCATTAGAATTTTAAATTGAAGTATAAGTATACAAGATGCATAGCCAGAGAGTGTAAATTTATTAAATATTGAACGGTACATAGGTAGGTACCCTTGAATTTTTCTGAAATCTTACTCAAATACATGTAATGTTTATGGAATTATTTTATTTTTTACAGATACAAATATGCCGAGAATATATCATAGAAAAACACAAAGACAAAACTGGGATTGTAAGAATATGTTGGCAGCAATTTTCGCAGGAATGCCTAAAAAAACTGCAGCAAGACAATTTGGTGTTCCCATTATGGCTCTTAAAAGAAGGCTGACCAATAACGTATCTTAAATGAAAGGTCAAGGACGGCTTGAATCAGTGTTTACGGAGGAGCAAGAACAAGAACTTGTAGAATACATTTTAGATATGGAGGCAAAAATGTATGGTCAAAAAGCACGAGATGTGCGCTGCTTAGCGTTTCAACTTGCCGGATGAAATAAAATAAAGCACCCATTTTCCCAGGATTAACAAGCAGCTGGACAAGACTGGGTGGCAAATTTCCGTTCTGGGCATCCTCAGCTGACCTTAAGAAGTCCAGAATCCACTTCTATTGCCGAGCAGGTGGTTTTAATGAACCCGTTGTAGATACATTTTACAATCTCCTGAAACAAGAAATAACCAAACACAAATTTTTCCCCCATCGAATTTTTAATGTAGATGAGACCTCATTATGCACAGTTCCAGAAAAAAATTCCAAGATTTTGGCACTGAAAGGTCGTAAACAGGTTGCAAGGATAACTTCTGCTGATCGTGGTGTTTGCACAACTGCTGTTGTATGTATGGCGGCTGGAGAAAATTTAGTCCCTCCATTGTTACTATTTTCACGAAAAAGGATGAAGGAAGAGCTTGAGGAAGGTGCACCACCTGGTTCTATTTTTGCCTGCAACGAGTCGGGTTGGATGATGATAGACGTATTTCAGACCTGGTTCGATCATTTTCTACATTATACCAAACCAAATTCAGATGACCCCGCATTATTGATATTAGACGGACATTCATCACACACCAAAAATTTGGATGTTATTATGAAAGCAAGAGAAAATAATGTGTCTATTTTATGCATCCCACCCCACACGTCACACAAATAACAGCCACTTGACGTCGGGGTTCTGTTTCCATTAAGTCGATACCTCCATAATGCTTTGGAGAACTGGCTAAATAATCATCCTGGTCGTGTTATCAGTTTTTCAAATCAGCAACTTGTTCTGTCAAGCATACCTAATATAACGTTGAATATTAGTATTATTTTCTTACGTATCGATTATGTTTTCCTGGGATCGTATAACTCCACGCAAGGTTTTTACCCCACATAGTAGGGCCAAATGATCCCTTTGTATTATGTCAGATTTTTTGTCATATCTGCAGCCAAGTTACAATTTCATTTGTCAAAACAAGACTTGGCTGAAGTGAATACATTGTGCTAATCACAGTGGAATTTTCATAATTTTCTGTCGTAATCAGAAGCAGTTACACGCCATCAAATCTTAAGGGGATCATTTTTACCCACTCTCCCCTGATTAGTAGATTTCAACCACAAAAAATTGAAAAATAAAAACTTTTCAACAAAAAATTTAACCGACGAAAAAATCAACCAAAAAGCAAAAAATACAATAAACCAAGAAAGTATTAATGATAATTGAGCTCCTAAACTAATGTGAGTAACTACTTTTGAGTCGGCGCCAAACAAACTAGCAATTGAATTAGGTGAAGCGTAAAATGATGGAGCGAGATGCACGGCGTGACTTATTCAAAGTAATATAATGATCTTCGATAATTGTTTGTTTGGCGCCGACTTGAAATTAGTTACTCACATTAGTTTAGGTGCTCAATTATCATTGAAACTAAGGAGGTTTATTTTGTTTTTTGCGTTTCAGTTGATTTTTTCGTTGGTTTGATTTTTGTTAAAAAGTTTTTTTTCATTACTGTTATGCTTATGGTTTGGCAATATTGTTATTTGAATAGATAATAATTATCATTATATAATTATCAAAGACTAATTTGATATTATTGGTAAAATTAAATAACATTAATATTGCTGATTTGTCCATTTGTTCCGTGATATTACAATGTATATATATATATTTATATATATATATATATATATATATATATATATATATACAGTGACCGGCAGAAAGTACGCATCATATGGGAAATTCTTTTATTATTGAATTTTGACGAATTCCATATGTGCAATCGCTTCTGCATCGAAAGCAACCCCAAAAGACGTTGTACAGTGCCGTTCGGCTTTTCGTGTTTGGAGGGAAATTTAAAAAAGTTATAAATTATGTTTCAAAACACACTTAGTTTGGAAAATATCGAAAAATGTTATCCGAAAAAGTTGTTCAGAACGTTATTTTATAGCTATGTACAAGTTTTGAAATAAATCTGAGATAAAAAAATAAAAATCAATTTTTTGCCATAATAAAAATTTCAATTTGGAAAAATACATTTTAGACAAAGAAACTCATTAGTAAGGCCAACAGTGAGATTTTAAATGATATTTTGTAAATATTCGCAAGCTTCTTCTATTTTATTCGGAAAAAAATCTAAATCTATGGATTTGCCATGTATTCAGCTGGTTCATAAGAGGTCACTGAAATATCTCCAGGACATTATAATAAAAAATTCATATTATAATTTTGTAGATACAATGTTCTTTGTCAATAATAAACAGTATCGGGATTATAATGTCCTGAAGATATTTCTGTGACCTCTTATGAAGCAGTGAACACATGGCAAATCCACAGATTTAAAATTTTCTTCGAATAAAATAGAAGTAGCTGTGAATCTTTACAAAATATTATTCAAAATATTACTTTTGGGCTTTACTAATGAGTTTTTACAGAAATGTATTTTTCCAAATTGAAATTTTTAGCAAAATTATTTTGTTTTTTATCTCTGATTTTCAAACTTGTACATAGCTATAAAATGTCGTTCTAAACAACTTTTCCGATTAACATTTTCAATATTTCCCAAATAAGTGTGTTTTGAGACATAATTTTAATTTTTAATTTTTCGCCAAACAAGAAAGACGAACGGCACTTAACATCTTTGAGTTTCTTTGATGCAGAAGCGATTGCATGTATCGAGATTTGTCGAAATATTATATAAAAAAAATTCCCATATGTTGTGTACTTTCTCTCGGTCACTGTATATATATATATATATATATATATATATATATATATATATATATATATATATATATATATATATATATATATATATATATATATAAATTCGGAAAAATAAAGTTTTTAAAGAATGTAAACAAAATATTTTTTTAGACAGAGTTCTGTTAGTAGACACGTCCTTTGGAAACTGTGATATGGACAAGATCTCGCAGAGAACATTTGGGTGAAAATGGTATTATCTCTTCAAACGTCACTACAATATTCACATTTGTCCATCAAAAATAGGGTGCCTTCTCGATTTTAGAAGTAGCGTGTCTTTTTGATTTTTTGTTATTATCGATAGCAGCTTGGACTTCATTGAATCCATATTCAGGAAAAACATGTTTCCAAATAATGCGATATGGATGTGATATCCTTTATATTATAACATTTCCAGCTTCGAAAAAGAAATGAATCATTCTGAAACGTCATAAAAAAATTGTTTTATTACCTGGCGCCTGCCCCAATCAATTGTAGCCAGTAATATTTGTGGGACAATGAATGATTTATTCACAAATATTGTGGGATTATTTGCAAACATCAATAATAAATATGGAAATGATCATGGAAAATTATGAGAAAATAACATTTTCACAGATCTGAAAATTTTTGTGCAAGTCAATTGAACGAAAAAAATTTATTGTTATATATGTGAACTAGCAAAATCATTTGAGGATATCGGAACAAATGACGATACTTCCAAAGAAGGTTCCACGAGAGCACGTAACAAGTACTTTCCGATGATTCTGGGAAATATTTTGGAGATTATCAACGACCCGAATGATACGAAATTATTTAGAAAAACCCTCATTTAATTGATATTAAAGTGGAATATTGGTATTTTCTTTATCCAATTCTTTCTCCATAGCCACCATTTTGAAACTACCAGACCAATTTGGCCCATCTTTTTATCTCATTCGAGATATTAATGAAAATTATATTTGTGCCAAATACCGTTTTATTCGGTTGACAAATGTGGCCTCAAGTTTGTCTACAAAAGCACTCAGTGCGATCAATGGAAGTATGAACTCTCAGGCTCTATAAAAGCAATTCATTCGATTCCCTTTTTCAGTTTCAATATATTGAAACAGGAAAATTATGTAACACTATGTTCACATTCAGTATTCTAACTTGTTTGCACCACCAATTACAGTTGATAATTGAAAAAGGAAAAAGTTTTTTACATGACAATTCAACTCATGTATAAAAAATCGCATATGCCACAGTGCAATTGTCAGTTCGACAGCGGCAAAAGTTAGCTGCAACTTTTACAGCGACAAATGCACTAGTGGTTTTTTTACTTATTCATTTATTCATCAAATATCTCGATGTTTGTATTGATATCGGGTAAATTTGTGTTGTTCAAATTCTAAACTGTTTGCTTCAGCAATTTTACTCGAAAAACTGTCAACCTAAAAACGCTCCGCCTTTGGTGTCGCGTTTTCAATAGTGGACAGTTTTTGTCGTCTAATTGCTAGGCAAGAGTTTCTCATTGAACATCCCAAATTTACCCGATAAAATACAATTGTGCAATTATAAGTGGAAAAAATACGAGAAGTTGGTAATAAGAGCTAGTTTGTACACTGCGGAATCCATGCAGATGCAAACCGTGAGGACCTCATTTATATTAGCGTATAATTGGTGAGGTGAAGTTGATTCCATATTCATTGATACATGTGCTGAATGGAGCTACCACGTGGTATATTCTTGATCTGGGTGGTATGTGAGTGTGTGTTTATAGTATGGACTATTTCTGTTCGCTAATATTTTGGCAGTATGTTACTTAAGTAAATGTCTCCTTATTTCAAGGGGAGATTAATCAGCTCCGACGTAGGGGCCTTCCACAGGGCTAGTACAAAAAGCTACAAGACCGTATCTGATTGCTGTGACATATTCGTTAGGCAATTGTCGCAGCAGTGATTTTCTCACTGTGAGCTATTGAACCTTAATCAAATTCAGCTCTGATCAGATATATAAAGATTCCCATTAGCGTTATACTGTCCTTTCCATTTCATAAGGATGACTGCGTTCTTGTATTACAGTTTGGAATACTTGAATACATATACAAGCCATTAAAATCAATTCATATCATTTTAAGGACCTAATATACCAGACTATCACAACTTCGCGAAACACTTTTATTTTCACCTTTCGTTATTATATAAGTAATTTCGAAATACTTCTTGAATATACAGGCGAGCAGATGGAAATAGCATTGAAAGAATTACTAGAAACCAGCTGCCATCGAAATGAATCGAATGAAATAACATGAGAACGGAAAAGACATTGTTCAAGATGATTTTTCATTGGTTAAATATGCATATATGAATAGAAACAATGAACAAAACGAAAATAATGCGTAATTATTTCCAAAGATTGTGAAATTAAGCTATAAATGCGTTGTAGATTCTTTAAATATTTGTCATAAAATCTAAGCTGTTTTCCTTGATTAATTAAAAGAATGAATAGAGAAAAAGATAATTATTGCATGTCCCTCCTAAGAGGTCAACATGCTTGGCACTAATCAAGTCCTCACACTCTAACAGTGTACAGTGACAGATTGATTGCCCCTTGAATATCAATAGCACAATAATTCCTCATCTCCAAGGAAGCACTCCTGACAGAGTTCCATGCATTGGCACATATCAATAGCCATTATGCCATCAGTTCCGTGTTAAGTTATAAATCAATTCAGTGCAATTGGAGATGTAATTGTACAATAACACATGACGGGTCAGCTATATCTATGGCGGTCTATGTGGCTAATTCGAATTGATGTTGTCAATGACGTGTGCTGTGCAATGTGTGTGGGGGAAATTATACATGATTGAATATTCTCTTCTATATTATATTATCGATATCCAGATATGTTGGGTGATAGGTTGGTATTGACGGTTGATTTGTAGAGAAGGAAGTTTGGATGCACCAAGGGAATATCTTGGTATCCATAACAGAAACGTTTTTGTAAGCTCGTCACAAACATTTTCATCAAAGAAGCCTCTTTCAATTGATCAATTCATGATTTCAAATATCAGGGTAACAAAATAGTTATATGTTTTGAAAAAGAGATTGATAAGGCAATTGTCACGAATAAAAAAATCAACTACTCACGCGTTGCATACAGTAATTCTCAACAACTGTTGAAAGAAGACGACAAGTAGTTATGTTTATATTATTCATCATTCAACCTCCTTCAATCGGTGATATCAACCATCGACAAATCAACAATAATATCAATCATATGAATAGAGAATTACAATATCAATATTCAGTAATGTTTGTCAACCAGCATTGATATGTTATCCAAAAAAATTGTTGGGACTTGAATCAATTGGGTTTAATTCAAAACTAATATGTTCATTCCAATTTCTTAAAATTTTAATAATTCCATCTTCAATGCACTGTTATAATGAGTTTACATATATTATCAGAAGTATGCCCTCTAGAGCTGATCGACCCATATTCTCCTGATCAGGGTTAGCACGCTCATATGTTTATCATATTCAATTTGTTTGAATGTTATTCAACCTCGACTTGTTTGGGAATGGATCACATCAGACAATGTGTGTTAGATATAAAAGAGTGTTGCTGGCACTATCGCGAGATTAGAAGTTGAAAACTGTTTTGAAAGAAGTGAATTATATCTTGAGTAGTACAAGATGTAGATATAGCAAGACAAGACGTAGACCAAACTGCGGAGCTGCCCTGTTGGCAGCATTTTAGGGATATTTATTAGATATAGTAAGTATAGTTATTGTATCTATTGAGTTAACGAATATTGTATGTTTGTTTTGTATTCTGAGTACATAATCTGGTTATCAAAAAAGTTATCTTGAGCTATCAACTCCCTTAAGGCGTTTATGGCCATACAGTTAAGACATATGATAGAGACTCTCTCAAATAATTATGACATATGATGGAGGTGCCTAGTTTTGGATTTCAGAGGTTTATTCTTCATAATAAATCTCATTGATGTACCTCAAGCAAGTTTTTTTTTTAATTTCCAAATGTGTTTCCGATTCTGAACAAATTTTGTCGATAGCCTGATGATGATATGAATGAATTCAAGGGTGAATATTTTCAGTTTTTTTTTTAGTATAAGTGAATTGAGGATAATTTTTTTGATGGATTTTTGTAATATTTTATTCAATGAGTTCAATATTACTGAATAGAGTTTCAATTTGGGTTGATAATTTGTAGATTACTGTTAACATGAAATCCATTGAAATATTTTTGTTCAGTTCATGTAAAAGTAAGAAGAATTTTCAAAAACGTTTTTTGAAACTATTAAATTTTTTGAGATTCTACAATTTGATTTAGTTTTTGTAATGATTACTAGGCACTTGATTTGAATACGCATAGAAGTGCATAAGACTGGAAGTTTTCCTTCATTTCCAAGTTTATAGTATTATTATCACCATTTCGTAGTGAGAGGTTGCACTTTTATAGAATTTTTGTCGGGAAAAATATATGGTATTTTGCAATTTACTCCAATGTGGGAATTAGCTTTCGAAATTAAGGGTTTTTTTTTGAGTTTTTTCATTCTAGTGAAGTATGGATAGATCTAAATGCAATGTAAGTGATTGTTTAGCATAATTTCATTTGTTCCACATTATATTCGAATAGACACTAGGCAGATGGATCTGAGATAATGAAAAAAAAAAAGCAGTATTTCAGTGAGCTTCTGAAATGAATAAATATTGAGATAGTTAAATGAATTCATGATGGGGGTTGATGCATAGTTCGATATATAAAATGAAAAAAATTAGTTGTGGTATGTTCAGTATGTGAAAGTTTAATATTTCTTTTTTCAAATCAAGAGTAATTTTGAGTGCATAGAAAATAATTAGATTTATAGGGCGAACTGACAAATATTTGTTCAATACTTTATCATTGATATTTGAATATTTCGTCGTTAGAAAAAAATGTTAAATGTGTTTTGAGTGACTGAATCGAGAATTATTGGGAATATCTCGTGAGATTTCATGAAGTGTGTTCGAAGAACAATACACGAAATGAAGGAAGGCCCGTAAGATATGTCCAAGAAGAGACATAAAAGCCCACCTTTCAGAATATTTTTGTGCTTGATTTTTCAGTGATCCTCGTGTTACTCAAGTCTTGTAGCGGTATTAGCCAGGAGAATAATTGTTTCGGATCTCACTGAGGCAGTATAAAACCTTCTTATATGCAGGCATTTCTGAGAAAAAGTAATGATTAATTTATTTTTTAATCATAAATGATAATTATGTGAGAAAACGTGATGTATTTCATGAAAAGCTCGAGATATATTGTGACGAGAATTGTCACGTTCACGAGAAAAAATACGAATGGTTATATAGTTAGCGGAATAATTCGTTCCGAGTCACAAAGGCATATTACCTGTGGGGCAATCTGCTTGCCTCCGAGTAAGTCTGTCTGTCTGCGTGTCTGTCTATAATTATTTCTTGCAATTTGAACCACTTCTAATCGTCCGATTGATTTGAAATTTGGCAGGTATACATAATTCCGTTGACTATGAATTATTAAATTTTTGTTAGAAAAAAAACAAACAAAATGGGGATAATTTTTGTGATTTTAATCCATTTCTATTCAAAATGGTATCTAGGTGTTTTCGGGGTCGGAGATTATGATTTTTTTGTCGAAATTCAACAATAAATTAGATAGAAATTACTAAACTAGTTATTTAACATCATAAATATCAAAAACTTCAGAATAAATGAACGAAAAAAAAGGCTTTATTAGGATGTTAATAAAAACAGAACTAAAAAGTTGAAAATGAAAATTATAGAAAAAAAATTAAAAGACAAGCTTTTATACAAATGCACTAAGAAGAAAAAATTATTTATTTTATTGTTTGATCTAGGTTATTCTGTGAGTAACAGATTCGAAAGCTGTTACTCACAGGATAACCTAGATCAAACAATGAAATTATTAATTTTTTCATTTCTAGTGCATTCGTATAAAAGCTTGTCATTTAAAATGTTTTTTTTTTTGTTTTTTTTTAGAATATATAAAGCGATATTATGGAAATTTCGAGATATATCGTGATATTGAAGGTCATGATCTCGAGAGTAATGTAGGGACACATTCCTGCAAATTTATAGCAGGAAAAGCAGGAAGTACAAATGACAATAATGGGGTAAAATTCAAGTTCGTCATATGATTGAAGTGAATAATAGAAACTAAAATCAACTGGGTGGGACATTGGAAAAAAATGTGTTTTTTTTTCTTCAATTCATTGAGGGTATGAGTATCCCAAATTCAAACAGAAAATATAGTTAGAATAGGACAGAAGTGTAATCAAATATATTTTGCAAAAGTGAGAAACATTTTATGTGCACGTGTTTTTTGTCGGAAGTACAAGAAGAGTCACAGACACAGATAAATTTTCGTGGAAAAAGAAAGAATAGAAAGATTTGCTCAGTCAAGTCAAAAGTAATTTATTCAATCTTTCTTTGTATACATTTTCTTATTATGTTCTAAAATTTTCCCTATGTCCCCGCTGTAGAGCTCTGCGCTCTTTTCAGGGACAACTATTCAGAAAATCTGAGAGCCAGATTATTTGAGCTAGATTCATCGAAAGTCTCCAGACAAATATTTTAGTACTGAAAGAATCAATAGGTTGCAAAAATGCACAAACGTATGAGAGAACAATTCCACAAAATGAAAGTGCATTTGGCGTGACATTGAGGCTCATGACGCAAAAATAATTGATGTATTTTCAATGTATATTTTTATGATTTCAGGATACAGACCTGGACAGAATGAGAACGAGCAAACTAAAAAGAAAATATAATAATTTTTTGTTCAACAGGGTAATTCAAAACACGATTTTGGGTAATGGGAAAGAATTCAGAACAATCAACCATAAATTTATGGAACAGTTATTGATAATATAAAATAATTTTGTTGAAGTGTGGGAACCAAAACAATAATAACAAATAAAAAATTAGTAGTCATAAAAATGAATAGATACAGTTCATTACCATCTCAATATTGTGATTTCAATTCCAAACTACACATGATGGGTCGAATATGGTCAGGGTAGTATGGATTTAATGAGTTTGCTGACAAAGAGTAATTCAAGTTCATGCCGTTTTTAGGCAAACACGGCCACTATGATTTTTCATTATGAAGACCTTCATGGCGATAATAGAAAATAAAAATATAACCGAGATGAACAGTTGGGTCATAAATTGATTTACATTTTGAAAACAACTGCGTTCTTTTTGTTTTCTTCGATTCATGCAAAATCGAATTCCACACATCGCAGGAGAGGACTGATTCGAGAAGCAGGACGAGTAGAAGTCAAGGACACCAACAGAAGAGTAGAACAAAGCTACTTGTGAGGTGTTGAATCAGGAGAAAACGAGCAGTTCCGGGAACCTGAGGAAGCAGCCAAAAAGTCATCATAGCACGAGAGCCTTATCACAAATGTCCAATCCATTCTGAAAAATTCAGGCTCGAATTGGTCCCAAGCAATCCCATGAGACCTCCTCCTTTCCACAGATGAACAAAGTTACATTCAGACTATTCCCGGGTATAAACAATGGACACAAAAATGGGACTCCTATCCAGGAGCAATGAGAAAAATAAACACCAAGATCCAGGCGAAAAGTTCTACCAACAAAACAATACCAGACAAGTATTATTGATGTTTATTTTTCCAAAAGTATCCGACATGTTTCGCTACAAGGTAGATTCGTCGAAAACACTAATAAAAATGGGGTCTGGAATAAATTTAACTATGGGGATTCATTGAGATCCAATTCAGTATTCAACAAATTATCTGAATATTTATGTTTATTGATTTCAAGAGACTCCGGCATGCTGATTACCTTTGTTTTTCGTGTAATTGATTTTCAAGTCAACTGTATTTATTGCCAAAACAGGCAGAATTTGTATTACATATGTATCTGAGAAGCATATATTGAATTAGTATTTTATTTGAAATAAAACAAATGACCCATCACTTTCATCACTATCGTTTCAGCCCAAGTTAACAATAATCTGTTCCACAACTATATCTATTGTTGGTTCTTTTGAAATATATTATTTTTCAAACCGTTC
The DNA here is from genome assembly GCA_018342105.1 of Gonioctena quinquepunctata. Classification (NCBI taxonomy): domain Eukaryota; kingdom Metazoa; phylum Arthropoda; class Insecta; order Coleoptera; family Chrysomelidae; genus Gonioctena; species Gonioctena quinquepunctata. Next base: position 397,841 of record JAFIRS010000889.1, on the reverse strand, counting down.
AGCTCGCTCACACCGAGATTTCCATTTGTCGGCTGAGAATTCTTTAGAGAAAAGTGAGCAGTCTACGAACGAAAAGTTCTGTCGTGGTTACTTACTGGAAAGACAAAAGGCATGTGAGGATGATAAGCACAGCGCACAGGCATGCAATGGTTGAGGTACAAACTCAACCAGGAAATGAACTAAAGCCAATCTGTATTGCGGACTACAAGTATATGTCTGGTATAGATCGATCAGATCAAATGATGGCGTGATATTTCATATTTAGGAAAACGATTAGATGGTACGGAAATGTTTTCTTTGCTCTTATTGATTTGTGCATATAAAATACATACTACTCATACAAAAAATAAAAGTGACAAATGCCGTTTGTTGACTTTCCGGGAAGCCATAATAAATCTGCTCATTAGAAGTGCCATAAATAAGGTTCAGAAAAATCAGAGCCAGGATACCACTGTTCAGCATTACTTAGAACCTACCGCACCGACCTCAACAAAACTGTCACGAGAAGATCAAAAAATTGATCAATACAAGTTTATGATCCACTATCACTTTTACTAAAGTCAAGAGTAACCCAAAGGCTCTTACTCTTTGGACATCAAATGGGTGGGCAACAGCCATTCACAAATCCAGAAATTCGACTGGATAAGGACTAGAGACCGGTCTCTAGCTCTTTCCATGATGATGGAAGATAATTTTGAATCTGAATTTGGAAAAAGTTACTTTCTATGGAGGGGGCAGCTCTCACTAGCCAGTATGGATTGGTAAGTAGCCCATCCCTCCAGGAAGTGCCAGGTCTTATATGTTATAATCAGCGGCTTCCCGCACGAGAGGGTTCTCGTGGGTCATTGCGCAATTGAATACTTTCCGATTGCGGTTTCTGATAATACTCCTGATGGAAGGCAGGTTCAAGTCTTCGAGGATCCGATCGTTCCGCCCATACCACGGAGCGTTCGTTATCATCCGCAGGACTTCTATTTGCGCCCGTTCCAGGACGCGAATGCTAAACCTGCAGGTTTGGCCCCAGGCGGCTGAGACGTACAAAATGATAGGCCTGAACTATTTATTGAGCAGAAGAGTCAAATTACTCAAAATGTTAAAAAGGTTGAATTTCTCAATTGAATATTCAATAGAAATAATTTTTTGTGATATCTATGATAAAAATTAAGTTATTCTTGTGAATATCTAAAAAAAAACAACTACTTCCCTGGATAAAGCCACGATGGACATTGAACTACATTTCAGTTATTTGGAAAGGACCCCAACTCAAAAGAAAAATCTGAAATTTTCAATTTGATTTTCTATTCCAGTCCTGATCCAAGAAGGAGCACTTACCAGAAATCATTCAAAACATTGATGCACTCTGTTCATATTTCCAAACAAATCAATTTACTCAAACTGCTACCGCACTCTATAATGTATTTTGATTCAAATATTGATATGACCAAGAATTCTTATTGAAAAAATAGTAGCAGTCAAATGAAGAATTATATTCAACTGACTATAACTAAAGTGACAGAACTATTTAATGACGGTAAAAAAATTTTTTTGGTATTTATTTTATGTTCTGTCCTCACATAAAAGTTTCGTACCTATGTTGAAGAGTCTACGGTTTTCAATATCTTCTTCCTACGTTGCACCAAAAAAGAATATCAGATATTTATTATTGAAATAATTCAACCAAAGATATTCGACGATATTCAAATGAAGTATTGTGAAGACGAAAGTAGATATGCACGAACTGTATTTAATAAAATATTAATTTATTTATTACTTTATAAGAACAATAGATCGATTTTATTAGATCGAAATCGAAAAACGAACCATTTGCATATTACATGGGACACGAGTAATAATATTAATAGATTTCTGTTTATGGATAGTACCGCTATATAAAAGAATATATCGCTGTTCTCCATAACTGATCAGCGAACGGCTTTTCTCATTTTGAATGGTGAATCATATGCAAAGCTATCTAGAACATATCTCCATTCGCAAATAGTGATGTATGGGTTTTTATAACTGTCCGGTAATAGGGTTACAACATTTTTCACAGTTCTTATTCCTTGCGAATAGTTTTTTCTTATATTCAATTGGAGAATGCTTTACTTTGGGTTGTTCTGTTGAATGTTATCAATGGAATAAAGCCATAGAATTGATTAGTTTTGATAAAAAAAACAAAAAAATGTTGGTGTATGTTTCAAATAATGGACGAGGGTTCACTTTTATACACAGAAATATACTTATTATATTATTAACAAATTGAATAATGAAAAAAAAATAGGAAAATAACATCAACTATTTGCACTTCATGCGTGGATAATTGACCAACGCGTCTTGAAATTTCAACTACTTAGTTAACAATATTCTCGAACATGTTGGAATATAATATTCTGGGTTATAATCTATTCACATGAAATATGTCCTTCCCGACTCATCAACCTTCAGGTCAAACGAATTGGCATGCAAACGTCAAATTTGACAGGATCAGGTGTTAACGGTTTGTTTTTCCAAAATCTGAATCACAGGGGATGAAATTGCTCGCTGAATATTTGGTTTTTATCAATTGAAAAAAGAAACAGATTATATCTATTTATATTTTTGCAAAAGAACAAATAAATTTTATTTCAAAAATATTTTCCGAAATTTGAATACCTCGGTATTCAAGCTACCACTGGATATTTCAATAATTTTCATCTTAGAAACAGTCAGATAAAAAGAAAACTTGTTTTTATTGTATCTGAATTTTGCATCCCGATAAACATTTTCCTATTATAGAATAGAGAGTATCGATAATGGAGAAATGAGATTTCGCATAAGATTACATTCCATGGGTAGGAGCGTACTGGAAAGACATTTTTCAAAATGTGATTGCTCTGAGCTGAAAAGTACCCTCTGAATAATTGAATTGAATAACTTTTTACGCAGTAGTCCGATTTTGATGACTCTTCCTTTATTGGATAGGGTATAGTTTGGAGTTCCCATTAAAAATGAATTAAACATTTTTAGTTCAAATAACTAGGCTCCTTAATTAATTTAAGTAACTTATTTTGAGTCGGCGCCAAACAAACAATCAACGGCGATCATTAAATTACTCTGAAAAAATTATTAAAGCACCGCCGCGCATCCCGCTGCCATCATTTTACGCTTCACGTAATTAATTTGCTTTTTTTTGTTAAAAAGTTCCAACAATATAAATCAATAACTGGTAGGTATATTGATGCTCGATGTTTGCATACATACTGGATTGTTTCTCCGATAGTTATGAACTAAAATATGCTAAGCAGTTCAGTTTCTGGGTGGAAAAATGAAACTACTTCATGAAACAATTTATCTCTCACATTCCTTCATATAAAACAGTTAATATAAGGAAACCCTGCTTGTGCAAATCATACTCACAGTGAACTTATTTACATAACAGAAACCGAATTGAATGATTTCAAATTTTTTATGTTTGATGTTAATAGTCGTTTCCAGAACAAAACACTTTTAGCATTGCATAAACCAAGATGAATTGTTATGCATATATTTCATTGCTGATGTTGAAAGGGGAAAATATTGAAATTTTTAGATCACATTTTTTCATTATTTGAGACAATCCATGTTAATCTCTATCGTTAGGAGAAATTGGTAATTTCATGAACATATTATAAAAACTCTGTTTTATATGTTTAATTGATTGAAAATAGTTGTGAAAAAAATAAAATAGCCAAATATAGCGTCAATACGTCAAAAAGTTTATTCAAATTTCGATTATTTGGCATAAAACACAAAACAGAAAAAAAGGGAATCACGGAAAATTAATGCCGTGTCCTCCATATCTGCTACATGATCCTTCAGTTGGAATACTGAAGTCTATTTGAGGGTACTTCAGAATAACCTAATCTGTCCTGAATTATTATGTTTATGTATTTTCAATCTACATACCAATAACGAATAATTGTTGGATTAGTGGGAATCAAATCTTGTTGATTCTTACCTACATAAAAAAACGAATTTAATGCACATGTATTGCATACTACGAAATATCATCAATTGTTTTTGTTTTAGATAAAACCTCAGTAAACGAAATTGCTGCTATAATCCATCTCGATATTTATTTTCACCATTCCATCCAAACTTGACCCTTTGAAGATGCTTGGAGACTTTTTGGGGTATCCTCAATTATAATGAAGTCCTTGCTACCACTGAATGTCTTCAGTGCCGGATTCATACTCACGCACCAGATTACCAGAGATTATCATTCATACCCATAACATATGAGACTTCAACATTAGACTAAAGAATCAATTTTATTTTCAACTTAAACCTAATTTTATAGATACTTTGATTGTTAGGACTTTGTAAAGACTAAAAATCATTATGATTTAAACATATACATAGAATCTAATCGAATTTATATTTTCATAAAACTTCCACAAAGCTCTGAAACCTAACAGATTTTTTTGTTTATATAAATGAATATTCTATTTTTGGATTTCGTTTTCATTTAACGAGACTCCTTTTCAATTGGCATAAACATTAAAAGTTTTGAGTTTTTTTTCAACAATAGTACATAAAGTGCTACTGTCTGATATTTAAAATCGATATGGTCTCATTCAATATGTGATCATCTACCTTTCGAAATTCTAATGTAATTTTTTTTTTTCTCCTTCTTCTTCGAGGAAAAGTATGTACCGCAGCCGCCAGCTTGAATATTACTGCTTGCTTTTTCTATGCCCTTTGCCACCCCTTAAAGTTTACCGCCGGGGACTAGAAGACCCATAGCCCCTCCCTAAATCCGGCACTGCTAGTATTTGTTTAGACAGCCATGATATGTTACATATAATCCACTAAATGCTCGATGACAACCTGTGTGAGAAGTTTTATTATTTTAGGTGGTAACAATCCTATCTGAAAAAAATGAGCTTAAAATTCTCATAAATTCTCATTATTGTGCCGAATTTATAGCCAGTCCATTCTTGGACCATATGGTCTTGATTTAATATAACATGAGAAATATTTATTTTATTCTGGGTTATTCGTTTCCTTCTTGGGCTTCCAGACAATGATATGAATATTATGACTGGTAGAGTTACAGAGTGGTTTCTCGGTGAATGGAAGTTAGTTGAAGAAATGGAATGTATATTTCGCAGTTATCTAAGGTTGTCAGTTTATTATAAATTTACCAGTTGTCAGCTGATTCAATGGCACCACTTCGGATTCACTTGTATTCCTTTTTTTGTTTTTGATAAAAAGTCAATTTTTTTTACACTTGTTCTGCATTTCCCAGCAGGTCGAACGCATAAATAGTTAAAACTACTCCAATCCTAATTAGTTATTTCTACCTATTTAAAGTAAACTAAAAACACTTCACTACGGTTTTCACAAAATTGGGATACAAAACCCACGACACGTTCTGTAAACCAATTTTGGGAAAATCGTAGTGAAGTGTTTTAGTTTACTTCAATAATATGGATTTTCATCAAGTTTCGGCAGCGTCTATTAAAAAATTATACCTATTTAATTTAGTTTCGGGAATATATTTTATATTTTCTACTGGATGATTCTCATGGGAGGCAATCATTGTCGCCAGTTTTGAAGACCTACTAGAGAACAATCCAGTTTTCAGGCGCAACGTTTCGGTTTCTTATGACCATCATCATCATTGTTTTGATAATATATGTATACATGAGCAAATAAACTGTGACCATATTTGAATTATCGTGCTGAATACAATGATATATTATGTGTGGAGATTCAAAAACTATTTGAAAGAAATATTTGAACATGCAGGTTTTCGAAAGAAATTGAACGTAACAGACAGTAATTGGAATATACGAGGATATTAAAATCCTCCATGAGAGATTTATTGGGAACAAATCAATGCTCAAGTTACAACTGAACTTCACATTCTGTTATTAGTTAAGTAATGAACGAATTAACAGTTATTAAAAAACCAAATTTTAAACATATTGCAATCAGATTTCTTAAGTGGTACAGACTGGGAAAATCATGATTCAATTTGATCTTGATTTTTTGGAACATATATCATTACACATTCGTTATTTAATATTTTTGATCACAACCAACACGACTTTCTGTCTATTTCATCACAGGAATGGCCTTTCCACGGTTTTTTGAAAAAAAAAATATTTTTTTCATATCTAGAGTGATTATGAAGACAGAATAAATTTTTTGGCTAACCCATACGAAAATTATGAAAAATGAATTGGAAAAGGTGCATGGTAGCATTACAGCACAGCATTGCAAATTCAAAATAATGCTTTCTGCAATTATGTTTTTCAACTGAATCTCACTGTATTCCGCATTTGAATTTCACTTAAAAAATGGTATCAATTATTTTTTTATGTATTATAAAGAATTATGTTGGTGGTCACAAGAAGACAAAACTTTGCATCTGACATGGATGCCATCTTGTTCTTCCACAAAAGTGGAAACACGAAGTGACTTCCGTTTTTTAATACACCCAATAATAGAAAATTATATTCGTTTCAAATATTTCGTATACGGAGAAAGTTATCTAACATTTTCAGCAAGGAATTTCGTAACTATGCCATGGTTCAGCCATCTCCATATTTCTGACTGTTCCTCAGAATTCATACATAAAATCGAATTTGCCCGGTATAAATCATTCTATTCGTAAATATCTAGAGTATAATATCTGGATATTTTTTATATGGCCTTACAGATGTTAGAAAGTGGTGAAATATTCTAGAGATGACTCAGTGAGATATCTCCTGAGCCAAAGTTACCGTGATTCAATTTCCGCTCCTGACAATTATATGAAAATGTGTTTCTGGATGCAAATAAAAAAAGTGAGGAAGTGTTACCACTGAATATTTGATGGTAATGAAATTGGAGTACACCAATCTGAAATAATTGATCCCTATAAATATTTATTCAGGTACCGTTTATACTCTTTTTAAGTTACTTGAGGAAGTTTCTCACAGTGAAAATATCGAAGTACATTTCTCGACCGAAAAAGTTTAGGTAATAACAATGACTTTGTATATTCAATGTATATTAATAAAATTCAAACTCAATTATCATCACATTTGCATGATTCACTTGGCAGTGCTCAGTATATGATTAATAAATATGTTTTCGTATGTTACAATCTATTTTGAGAAATCGGCTATTCGTAGTGTAACGACAAGGTGTCACAATCAATTTATAATTTCATAATATAATTGCAAGTGCTGGCTATAATTATAGAATCATGAATAATCATGATGGGATTGGTGAGTGAATGTTTATATGAGAAACGAACAGCTGAGATGAAGTCAATAAGAATCAATGTTTTTTTTACAAAATTTTTTCTTTGTCCAATCCCTCAATAGTGGGAAATGACCACACACAACTCAAGTCTACAATCAATATTTGTAGGATTAAAGTTGGACTTTTCGGTGATACTTACAAGACATTATATATATATATATATATATATATATATATATATATATATATATATATATAATATATATATATATATATATATATATATATATATATATATTTACAGTATATCTGTTGCTAAAAAACTTGGCTGACTACATATAATATGCTAATTTCAAATATATTGGTAAATTTTTTTCATCAGCTCTAGTTCTTGAGTTTCAGATATCTACGTTCAGAACAGAAATAAAGTGATTTTAGTGCCTGGAGAAAGCGAATTTTTGCTTTCAGTCTTGTTTAGAAAGATTAAAATCTCTTACGAGATCATCCAACTCGTTCTGCGAAAAGCATTTTGGCTCATTTGATACATTTATTACAAGCTTTGATTGTACTTGCTTCATTCGTATGTCATTCTTTTCGATTCAAAATTTCCATTTTGGAGTACCTGCCGACATCCGTGAAATTTGGCAAATGTTCATAATTCCGGTGACAATGCATTATGGAAATTTTGTTAGAGAAAAAAACAAAATGGAGGCTCTAAAATAGCGGACGAGTTCTGTGAATATCATCCGATTCGCTTTAAAATTGGTATGTGGGGGCTTTCGGGGTCGGAGATTTGCATTTTTTGTCAACATTTTTGAATTCAAGATTGCGACTCCAAACTGGTGGAGGAGGTTTGTGATTATGGTCCGATTCTATTCAAAATTTGTATGTGGGGGTTTTCAGAGTCGGAAATTATGAATTTTTTGTCAAATTATGAAATTGGAATGGATTTTTGTTAGAGGAAAAAACAAAATGCACCCAAGATAGCGGACGAGATTTAGGTTTATGGTCCGATCGATTCAAAAATATGTGGGGATATCATTGTGATCGTTATTATGTTGTTGATAAACATATGAAGAATATGAGGCTCAGTATCGAGCCTTGGGGTACACCAGAAAGTTGTTGAAATATTTCAGATTTGTTTTCCTTGTACTGGACGAATTGGGATCTATCAAACAGATACGGACTGACTAGTGTAGGAGGTTCGAAGAAAACAAAAAAACGAGTTTTTGCAGTAAAACGTAGTGGTTCAATTATCGAACGCTTTTCTGAAGTCAGTATAAACAATGTCGACTTGATCCTGGCATTTTAGTTGGTGACAGATTTTCTGGGTAGCGCAAACTAAATAAGTGATAGTCGATCGACATTTCATGAATCCATGTTGTTGTATAGCCATCCATTAATTGACATGAGCATATGTATGTATATGTACATGTAATAATATGATCTAAAATAGTTTACCAAAATTGCAGATTATAGTAATGGGTCTATAATTCTGAAAATCTTCTTGGTCTCCTTTTTGTAGACTGCTGTGACTCTAGAAAGTTTCCACGTGTAGGAAATGATGACGTTCTAAGGATAGTATCAAAGATTATCGTCAATGGGCCACAGAAGATATGAGCACAGTCTTTTATAACGAGGGCAGGTATCATATCAGGTCTCATAGTCAGCTTGGGTTTCAGTTCCTTTATAGCCAAGAGTACTTCAGTTTCTGTAACGGTGGCAATGTTCAGAGTACGCAGCATTGAAAAGTTATTAATATCGCTAAGATTTCAGTTTTTTTCGTGAAATAATCAGAAAAAACATTAGGAATTCTTGAACAATTTCTTGCGATTGTTCGATGATTTATGGTTACGTTTCATTGTTGATGGAATAGAAGATGAATTATTCTTTGGAAGTATATAGGACCAAAATTCATAAGGATCACTTCTTATTTCGTTTTCAGCATTACTGAGATAGATTCGGTGTGCTTAATCTATTTCGAACTCCATTTCAGAGTATTTCAAAGCGCTCTAGATTTTCTTGACATTCGAATTTTTGTATCGGCGCAGGTCTCCGTTTTAATATTGAGTCAATGGATAATTTTACCATTGAACCAGGGAGGTTTGCTTGCAGCTTTTTACTTTGGTACGTGTTTTTCGAAAACAGAGTTGAGACTTGCAGTTAAAAAGGTTAATCGTAGAATTCTCACCCTATCATTTCACCTGATATTTTTTTCCGTAAAAATCGATTATTCCATCGGCCCTTGCGTGTGGTGACTTAGGTACCCAACGGTAAAATCTTGGACTCATCTCTAGAATCTCTAACGATCAGGCAAGTCCACAGCGTACCTCAATTTGATGAAAACATCTACGGAATAATACAGTATGTTGCCGAGAAAATGGCCACAGAAAACAAAAATGCCACGAAATACGTATTGTATGGTGACAAGTACCACACAAACATAGAAATAGGAATTAAACTACTGACAACAATGAATATGAATGGATTACTCACACATTGCAGCAAAGAAGTTTCCGATGGATATTCATTCGAAAAACTTCTGTTATTGAGAAGAATGTTTAATGAATTGGGACCCGTAATCAAGTGAAATTTGCTTCTGCCAAAGATTTATCATTCGTAGTTTTTTCATAATATCACAATTTTATCTGTATAAGACCATTTTCAAAGGTAAAGTACTTTGACATATATCATGTTCAACTATTTTTTGATAATACTTATCAGAAAGTACACAGATTTTATCGTAAAAATTATTGATTTCAAAACACCTTTCGACTCCTTGGTATTGAAAAAAGTGGGAAAAGTACACATCCAACCTATTCAATGACCTGTTCAATCCCTGCTCAACGAACCTAGGCTATAGTACCATCAATTTTGTAATACTACGAAAATTGGAATTTCGAAACATTTTGCCTAAGTGGAATTGCCTTAGAAATAATATTTTCTATTGACTCATCACTTTGAATTAACCGTGTTAAATTCCAGCAATCTCATAAAAAAATGGCTGAAATTATACGTACACTTCAATTTTCCCTTCGGAAATTGGATTAATTATATGTGTACTCTGAAGTAATATCATTTTTTCACTCATCAATTCATTATACAAAGCTAGCGTAATGAAGATGAATTATGAACCAGTGTACTATCTAAATTTCCATGCACAACCCCGAAATTTTTATGGGATTTATGTTTTTTACAATATGGACTATATTGTTACGCAACTGAGGTTCCTGACAACAAATACTCGAAATAATTAACGTTATGCATCACACTTCGAAAACAAAATACAATAATGCCCTTTGACAATATAATACTCAATCGCACTGCACTGAAGATTCACCTTGAATTCGCTCATATGAATGACTTTGTTTCTGTGCACAAATAATCAATTGACTCGACAGGAGGTAAGTCACTGTTCTTATAGTCAAAACCTAAGTAGAGAATTCCCGAAAATATCATTTCCGGAATCATCTGTATTGTTATCATTATTATTATTATCAACTGCCCACTTTCTATTACCGCACTATTTGTGGAAGCACTGCAGTTGATTATATGAAGATGATTTATATTTCATTCTGAACTCACAGTATATGAAAAATAAGCATCTATTCCTATACTCGGTCGTGAATGATCTGATGAAGGTGAACATACGATTAATATATCCAATTCATGAATTTTTGTAGGGGTAATCATTAGAATGTCATCGTTTTGTGTCATAGTATTTATTGAATATAAGTGAAAAATACATATTTGATCTGGACTAGCAATTCAGTGGCAATTTATTCATCTGTAAAAAATCTATGATAACTAATAGCCGGGGTTCGTAAAACACCTCAATGGCTCGTTATTTTATTGAATTGATTGGAAAATTAACTAACATTCAGTGGATACTAAATAGTTATTTATGCAACAAGTGCAAAAAGTAAGTAGGTGGCACTAAGTGTGGGAAAATAAGAAGCGTAATCTAATAGCAAAATATTTAATAATCAATTAGAACTATCGATTTGCTTTGAGCAATTTAACCCAAACTTTATTTTTGATAAATTGCATTTTCTAGTGATTCCGTAATCCAGTATGCAATAAATATAATTGAAAATAACATAAAATATGCAATTGTTTAAAATGTAATACAATATCACAGAAAACTTGGCGTCGATTTGACGTTTATGTTTGTCATGATCACAACACGCTGTAGTAGAATGACAGATGAGTGCAATAAACATTTCATTGCACCAGTTTTTCACTAAATATAGTTCAATAAAGTTTTGTTCTTAGCATGAACGTAGAAAAAATATATTAATTCAAGAAAAAAAACTCATATATCATAACATGACAACTTTTGATTAACTGTCAACTTCTTTTGTTCAGTTACAGGGACATAATGAATCCATTCTTCCTGCCTGGATATTTTCACACATGCCAACTATGAATATTTCTGTGTATTCCGAAATAAACTCAGTTTATGTCCATGCTACTGAGAGGCTCACACATAGTTCTTTCAGAAAATATATCATAGGAAAAATGGATGTAATCATATCATTATGAGAATTGACTGCTGGAATCAGTGGAATAAATTGAAATCGTCTGCGAACATAACCTGGAATGCTTGGTAAGCCGTCAGCTGTCAAATAATAACATTCTAAAACAAACTCTCACGCTAAAGTCAACGCATTTAGCATGCTATTATCTATAATAACAGAGAAAATCACGCGGGCAGGCACCAACTTTGCAAATTGCTAAATTGACAATATTTAATAGTACAGCAGCGGGAGAGAGGCTCACCTTGCTGCATAATCTTAATACAGTTTCGCCAAGTTTGATAATTAGTGTTCTTAAGCCAGCCTTAGACAAACATACTAACAGATTTATTTTGCCCTTTATTTTAACTTGAATCCTCAGAGGCGTGCGATTACCAATACACATGAAGCAGAAGCGTGTACACATGATAGATGAAATGTGAAGGTGATATTGAGAACATTCCTCCAGAAGATGTTTAGTCTATTCCAAAATATTTTAAGTGAGTGATTACATTTAATAAAATATCGAAATATTCTTGTGATGCTGAAAATTGGATTCCATAGTTAGATATCTCTAAGTCCCTGTCGTTTGATGGCATTATGAATTCGATAGTAGTTATCCAGATTAGGTGAATTTGTTAATTCTTTTATTTTTCGTAATTAAACTCTAATAGAAGAGTGTTCATATACCGGGTGGTATAACTTTTGAATGGATGAACGCATCTATATGTTAAAATCCAAAATGGCGTACTAGAGGTATTGATATTACTTCAGAATAGTAATTCAATTTTTCGAATAGAATTCAAAATAAAAAGTTAACATTAGTACTCATGAGTAACTGCCTTTGTTTTTGCAACCATAGGTTCAATATACGAATCAGGTTATATGTTGCATATTTTGATAGGACCTTACAAAAACTTCAGTGAACTAATTTTTTATTCATATATATTCGTTTGGATTTGCAACATATATAAAAAAAACGTGTTGCGAAAATGAGCCAGTGCAGCAATTTTTTATCCAGGTTTTGTCAAGCGAAGTTAGAGCTCAGCTATAAAATTTGCCAAATATAAAAATTCCGGCACACTCACGAAATAATTTTGGTTTCTTGGCAAAATATTACATCGGATTTCATGACTTATGACACAACAAACTTCATAGTCTTAGTTGACCATTGCAGTAAATATAGTGTGATGAATAAACGGACATCTTCTTTGACAATCATTTCTGCTCAAAGATAATATGAAATTATCAATTCACAGCCCTCACCAACCCGCAAAGCAATTGTCGAATGGAAATATGAATTCAAACTGTCAGAACACTGATTATAAAGACCATAAAAGTCGAAGAAGATTTTTTTCTTGATATATTGAATTTTAATGCCTATTGATAAAGCAAGGAAACAAATGGAAATTAATGAAATGACAGGGCAACAAAGCAAACTGCATCCTGCGCAAGAAATCCGAATTCAGCAGGAAACCAGAGAATGGGAACCTGGTGTAGGAATAAATAAATTAAATCACTAACTCTTGCTTATTGAAATCCCTGAAAAATACATTTCTTAATTAGAAAAAAAAAGCCCAAATACCAATTTCCATTTCTCCAACTTCGAAAGACCTCAAATGCCAATTCTTTTGACCCTATCTTGAAAACGAACGGTACTCCGATACAATTTTTATCCCTCCTTTCACCCATTTAGGGTTGAATTCTCAAAAACCCCGCATTATTTTTATTCTAAAACAAAAGCCCAAAAACCAATTTACGCGACTTTCACTTCAAAACTAACGGAACCCCCATACAAACTTGTCCCCCATTTCATCCTTTTGGAGGTTGAATTTCAAAAACACTGAAACACTTTCCTTTTTTAACAAAAACATTAAATAACGATTTTTATGACCCTAACTTGAAAACTAACGGTACTCCTATACAAGCTTTCAGCGCCCATTTTGGGATTGATTTTTCAAAAACACAAGAAAACGGGTTTCTTCATTTGGAAAATGTAGCTCAATATCAACTTCTATGACTCTGACCTCAAAACTAACGGTACTTCCCCAAAAATGTTCACCTCCCTCTTCATCTCTCTAGGGATGGAATATAAAAAAACCCTTTTGTAGTGGTTATCTATGTAATTATAGAAATACGCTGTCCAAATTTCAGCTTTTCAGGTCCAGCAGGTCGAATCCCTTGACTAACATGTCATTGGAGAGGCCAGGATGAGTGCATACAGACTGAAACAAACAAAAACTGGAGAATCCGAAAAACTGGACATACCAGAATCACTCATGTAATCAACATCGAAGAACCCGAAATGATTCCAGACTACATGCAACCCCTATACTCATTCGAAAAACATTGAAACCGAATTGACGGATCTGGATGGGCCCCAAAAATAGAATCACAATCAACTGCGGACATAGTCTGGTATACAGACGGTTCAAAGACAGTTGAAGGAACGCGAGCAGGAATACATGGGGTGAGGCTAAGAAGGGATTACATAATACCACTTGGCAAAGGCTCCACGATATTCCAAGCTGAAACACATGCTGTTATGGTATGCATTCAGAAGATTCTAGAAAGTGGTTATAGGAAAAAACACATCTACATTCTATCTGACTATCAAAGTGCTATCAAAGCACTCAACTCTATACAGATGAAGTCTGAACTGGTCTGGGACTGCCTCCAGAACCTCATCGAGCTGGCAAAACACAAAAAGGTCCCCTTGATGTGGGTGCCAGGTCACAGAGGCATTGGAGGCAACGTAAATGCGGACCAGCTAGCTAGACAAGCATCTGAAACGCTATTCACAGGGCAAGAACCTGTACACGGGATCAGCAAAAACCGATGCAGGACCCTGATAGACGAGTGGATAAAAAGAAGACACCAACAATATTGGGATCAAACTGTCGGGCAAATACACAGTGAAGTCATGGTGGGGCATCCACACCAGACCCTGACGGCTGACCTTCTGAACCTGAACAGAACGGAGGCACGTATAATAATAGGTCTGTTGACTGGACACTGCGGCATGAGAAAACACCTGAACACCATGGGAGTACGCATGGAAACCGTGGAGTGTAGGCTATGTGATGAAGAGGAGGAAACAGCCTCTCACATAATCTTCGACTGTGACGCCCTAAGTAGTGGGCGACACAGAACCTTTGGAGAGATCAGCCCGGAAACAAGCATGAATCCGAAGAACCTTATCAACAGGCTACTTAACCTAATTAAAGTCACAAACCTATTTGAATGAGAAACCACTGACGACAGAATGATACAATAGACCCCAGCTGATCGCAGTGTCGAAGGAAACTGAGTGCCAACCCTGTCTCTGGCTTGTCAGCTTTCAACCAACCAACCAACCAACCAGCAGCTCGTGTTGGGCGTTAATCAGTGAGTCAGTTTTAATTGTATATATACTCGTATATGGGGTTTTATATGATGACTCAACATGGTTATAATGCATAACAGATGAATAGGGCTGTATTGTTTTTCCTTTCATTATTCATTTTTCATAAGGGGTGTAGGATGTATTTGACTTGATTGTTCATTCAATTATAGCCAGTCTGACAACACTGTCGGTGTGGGTCACGATAGACACGTTAAGGGAAAAAAAATAACAAAAAAGAAACCGACGAAAATGGAAACTGAAAAAGCAAAAAATAAAATGAACCTTGTTTGTCTTAATAACTGAGCTACAAACCACATTTTTGTAGCTTATTTTGAGTCGGCGCCAAACAAACACACAAGCAAATTAATAACGTAAAGCGTAAAATGTGCGCGGCGACGGCGCGTCCCTTCGCTGGATATTGCCGAGCGTTCTCGAAGTCAATATCAGCGAGACAGCTACCCGAACGAGCACACATGTGAGAGTACTTGTCTTTGCGAGTGGTCGTGCAGAGGGCACTTTTCTGGAATGTTACTGTTTATCGCTGCAGATTTCACATTGCATTTTCATTTTATTTTGTTTTGATCATTTCTCTAAATAATTTGAATTCGTTGATTGTTTGTTTGGCGCCGACTTAAAGTTAGTTACATACATTAGTTTTGGAGCTTAGTTATCAAGTCTAAAAGGTTCATTTTATTTTTGGCTTTTCAGTTTATTTTTTCATCGGTTTTATTTTTTCTTGAAAAATTTTAATTTTTTAATTTTCTGTGGCTAAAATCCATTGATTGCTATTTGATTTGGATCACTTTAAAAATACTTACGTAACCACCCTACTTTAACTATAATCTATTATATACTATGACTAGCTGGTACCAGCGACTTCGTCCGCGTTGTTTTCTGTTTTTTTGTGAGGACTATTACAAATTCACTCACCCTTTTAGGGACGGAATTTCAGAAAATACTAAAACTTGTATTTCGTTATTTGTAACAACGACCTCAGATACCCATTTTTATGACCTTAACTTCCAAACTAACGAAACCCTCACACAAACTTCCGCCCCCCTAGGGGTAGCATTCATGGAAACATTGAAACCTGCATTTCTTTAACCCTTACAAGGACCTAAAACACTCATTTTGATTAGCCTAATTTGAAAACTAACGGAACACCCATTACAAACTTTCACCCCTTTGTGGTTGAATTAATAGAAACACTGAAATACATATTTCTTCTATTCGTATCAAAGACTTCAAATACCAATTTTTATGACTCCAACTTGAAAACTAACTATACAGACTCTCAACCCCCATTTTACCCCTTTATAGTTGAATTTTCAGAAACCCTGAAACACTTTCATCTTCATTTGTGAAGAAGAGCCCAAATACTAATTTCCATGACTCTAACTCCAAAACCAACTGTACTTTCACTTTCACCTTCCTTCTCACCCACCTTTTCACTCCATGAGGAATATCAAAAATATATGCTGTCAAAATTTTAGCACTGAGGACCAGCGGTTTGGTCTGGGCGTTGATCTTATATTAGTCAATCAATGAGTCAGTTATTCAGGACATGTAATTATATATGTACATATTACTCCAAACACGAGGTAGCTGCTGTGAGCTGTCTTCCGTCTTCATCATCAAATTATTTTTGGGCCTCCATATGTTGACATCAGAACTACATGTGTGTGAGAAGTTTCAACAAAATCGGTTCACAGATGTAAAATCAATTTCCCTATTTTTCCACCCTGAAGGATGTGATTCATATAGGACTAACTTCGATGTATTCTCTATACAATTTAAAAAATGATCATCCAAATCGGATAACCCAGTGCAAAGTTATGCGTGGCAGAGTCGTGAAGTGAGTGAGTGGCAGAGAAGTGAAAATTCAGTGGGTGAACCAACAATCATCCACCATTATCCTACCTTCAGGTGTGGAATACATTTTTCAAATCCAAGTGGGACCCACTTCGAAGTAAACTCTGTCCATTAAGAAAAAAATCATCAAAAAGGGACGTCTCTGTAAAAAGTTATGTGTGGTAATACATAAAAAAAGGCGTCGACTAGAGAACCTTCTCTTTTTTTTTCTTCGGTTAAAAACACGTGTCGAGAGATACGAAACCAATTTTGTATAGTCTCAAGTGTATTGACGATAACAATTGAACAATGAAAGCACTGAACATATGCCTCTGCGTTTCAGTAGGAAAATATTGAAAACCAAAACAATAGGGTTACCAGTTTCTCAGAGCGTTTTTTCAAACTTTCCGACATCAGAATCAACACACGATGAAAAGAAACACAATTCAATAGAAATATATACTCGATATTGAAGAAATAAAATCAATTTTTCATGTAACCTGAGAAAGTTAACATTATAAATGTTACGCCGCTGTCTCTCCTTATTCGTTTTTCAGCTATACCCAACCCTCTCTATATATTATTAGACGTATCTTACGAAGTTTGGGGATGATTTCAGATAGGTAATCTGTTTGCTTACCTGATTTAATATCCAAATTTTTACAAGATGTTCAGTGTTTGTGTATCCGCAATTTAGTCTATAGCACTACCAGCTTATGGCCCGTCCTTCTTTTATCTTCGTAACACATTTTCTGTACCCTTTCGAATTATGGAAAATTCACATTGCTTAGTGGATTAATGTCTCAGGAAGGAGGCGAAAATAGTATGTACCATTTATAAGAGCGATATTTTGGAATCTATAGATTCATCCACCTGTTGTGAACCATGTTTTACCAGAAAGATGTTTTAGCTTCACATAAAAATTAAAATTAAAAAAATTATTTTTTTATACAAATGCACTAAAAGGAAAATAATTTCTTTCATTGTTTGATATAGGTTATTCTGTGAGTAACAGATTCAAAAGATTGCCGCGCAAGATTACCTATTTCGAAAGGCATAGAGGTCGATTTGCATATCTTCGAAAAAGTAATTAAATTTTTCTTTCAACTTTGGTTGTTCTACGGAATCACAATTGCCTCCCTCCCTTCACTCCTCAATATAAACTTTTGAACGATTCGACATAGATCAACGGGATCAAAACTATCATGAATGATATCACCGATACAACTCTTCGAAATAGAAGACATTGTGATTTCTCGATAGATGGCGCGGGGGGTCATATCAACTTGGAAATTTGAAATGGAATGGGGGTGGGGGAGGAAGAGGTCAAGTGGCACATGGTTGAAAAAATATAATTCAATTCTCTTTTCAACCATGCTATTTCTTTTTGATTTCGTTCAAACGTTTTTTTACAATATGCATTTGAAATTTTGCTCAGTTGATTTAATATCCGAATTTTCACAAGATGTTAAGTGTTTGTGTATCCGCAAATAACTCTATAGCACCACCAGCTTATGGCCCTTCCTTCCTTCCTTTATCTTCTTAACACATTTTTTGTACTGAAAAAACTCGTTCAATATTTTGAAGCTGCCATGATGTGTTTTGGAATTTTGACAAAAAAATCATAATCTCCGACTTTAAAAACCCCCAGATACCAATTTTGAATAGAATCGGATATTAATCACAAAAATTGTCCGCCATATTGCAGCCGCCATTTTGTTTTTTTCCCTAACAAAAATCTCATAATGCATTGTCACCGGAATTATGTACACCTGCCAAATTTCAAATCAATCGGACGACTAGAAGTGTGTCAAATTTAACTTGCAAGATTTGATTAGAGACAGACAGACACCTAAATGAAAGCTTGTGAAATTGAAAAAGGATGGCGTGGCCAGTCGAGGAGGGTAGATTTCAGAATGTATTTGTTGATTCTGAATTTGCCATCAATCAAGCTAACGAATAACGAATCATGGAAAACATGGACAGCATTTCAATTTTGGTATAAACCACAAACTCTACGGTCTGACTCAAGTTCCATAAAGATTGAAAAGTTGAAAAGTCATAACAGAACTATCGAAAAATGATATCGACAGTACTTATTTGGATTTTAATGTCAATATCACATAATAAGTACAACTTATAATTGAAGTCGCGAGTGGATGAAGGTATGTTACAATCCTTAAATTATTATTTTTTTTTGAATGAATGGAAGTTTTTACGTATGTACCCATCTTTCACATTGATGCATCGTTTGAGTGAAATTGTATGATCTTTGATAACCACTTGGACACATCCTTGCTCAGCTAGTCCTGAATTGAAAAGAAATTACATAAAAAAACTTTGACCTTACTTTACACAAAATTTTTGTTACATAATACCTTCATCCATTCGCGTCTTCAATTATTTGTATGGTTCAACTTTGCAGTGGAAAAATCTCAAAATCCAATGACGTTCTGTCTGTCAAAGGAAGATAAACTGTTGTCAATGGTAACTGACAAGAACGAAGAAATATCAAAAGAAGGGAGCATACAGGCCGAACGGAATAGTGAGGAAGGCGACGACAGTCAACTGTCATCATTTTTTTTTTTGTTGATATCACAAGTAACAAAATATAGTCTACCCGTCGAAAGCGTTGCTATCAAAGTCTACCACCCAATAATGTTGAAAACCTAAGAAGCTCATTTTATTTCTACAAAACTGATTTTTTTTCACCGTTAGTTCATTCAATAAAATGACCAGAAAATTTAGTCTACTGGAAATCTGGTGTTGTTAAATCCTTGGTAGACTCAACGGAATGCACGGTCTCCCCACCGCAGCCGCTGCGCCGATCCGTTACAGGCCGCTCTTAATTATTACATTTACTGGCATCAATTGGAAATCTAAAAAACTAGCTTTTTTTCCACAAGCGCTTCATTTAACTTATTGTTGAATAAGCTTTGTCCACTTTCAGTACAAGGTGGCTAAAGCCAGCGTCTCACGGCGCGAGACTTGACGAGCTTGCCTTGGAGGATTGTTCTCGGAGCACAGGAGTGGGGTTTAGGAAATCTCGAACCTCATCGGTCTCACGGCGTTTATAATTCGACCAACTCGTCGCCTACCAGTGGCTGGTGGTTGGTACGCGAGCCCAGGAAGGGATGCATTGTCCAGGACAATAGTTATTCAATTGAGAACGGATAGCAAGGGAACATGTGCAGCATCGTATAATTGTAATTTTTGTGGTCCCAAATGACATCATCTTTCTCATATGAAGTTAAGAGTTCAATTACTGCTTGTGAGTTCTACTCCATGTTGATACACAATACTTTGACAGCAACAAACTCTCTCTCCGAAGTCACCGGTCTCCTGTAGTAGCCAACACTGTCGACAGGCACCCTCGCGCCGTGACACCGCTCAACAAGCCATATAGTACGAGCTGGCTAGTTAAGCCTCGCGCCTTGGATGTTTGGAGAATTTACCGACATTCCATGGGAACAGTCGAGCCACCTCGACAAGTCTCGATCCTACGCGAGTCGAACATTCCCGCGACGCTTGACTTGACGAGCTCGGCTTGAGGATTATCAAGATGCCACTGGAGACTTTGGTAGACGTACCTTAAGATATAGCGCGAGCACATGATTGAAACATTGCTACTTTCTTAAGTATATAATCGAGGAGCATAATCTTGATATTAATTGCATATAATAGTTTATATATTAATATCTTAGTTATTATTTTCATATTTTAGATATATACACTGTGTCCGTAAAGTATGGAACAAATTCATTTTTAGCTAAACAGGTCATTTTAAGAAATAATCCTGAAACACGTCGATTTTTTATGTTAATTTACCGTATTTTGAAATAATAATCTAATATACAGGGTGAATTACGTTCGAGTAATGACGTCACCGTCATTTTTTTTAAATGGAACACCCCCATTTTGTCTCAATTTTCGGATTACTCTAGCTGAGCTGATTCCAAAAATGTATCACATGTTGATTCCAATTGGTACAGGGTGGACAAAAATACAATAGTTTTGTGTGTGCTCATAAAGTAACGCGTAACATTCTTTATTAGGTAAATTAACAATATTATCAAAAATACTTATTGTCTAGCGGCAATTGGTTTAAATGTAACACCCCGTAGTTTGCTACATGTTTAGAGTAATAAAAATGAGCTGTTTCCAAACATGTTTGGTACTTGTGGTCTAGCAGACAGAATATGACAAAAAATATTTCTAATCTATTTATAAAAAACATAGTCGTCTACTTTTTTGGGAAATGTCATTATTTGTTTAGTAATTTATTGATGTTCAGTGACAGTTTAGTACTACAATATTTTTGGTATTCGTGAATATTTGAATGATTGCTTAGATTTAATTGGAAGTAGAAATGGAGTTAAGTGTAAAACAAAGAATTGAAATACTCATGATGATTGGGTATGGAGACAGATCGCGAACTCAGATGGAAGTGTGCAATTTGTTCAATGATAAATATCCAGAAAGACCTATAACGCGTTCGACAGTCAGTAAGATTGAAACGAAATGTCGAGAAATTGGTAATGTTGAAAATGTACGCAAATCAGGTCGCACCCCTGCAAATGCTGATACAGCATTAGATGTTTTACTGAGTTTTGAAGAAGATGCGCACACTTCTGTTCGTAAAGTTAGTCGCTATATCGGTGTTAGCAAAACAACGGTACACAAACTATTGAAGCTTGAAAAATGGCATCCTTATAAAATCAAACTTGTGCAAGAATTAAACGAAGATGATCCCGATAGAAGACTCCAATTTTGCGAAGAAATGATGGATAAATGTCACCGAGACCCTCTCTTGATACAAAACATTATTTTTTCTGATGAGTCCACTTTCATGTTAAATGGTGATGTTAACCGTCAGAATTGTAGATACTGGGCAAAAGAAAACCCCTACTGGATGCGTGAGCATCATACACAATACCCTCAAAAGGTAAATGTATGGGCTGGAATTGTACGAAATCGAATCATCGGACCCTACTTTTTCGAAGGTAATTTAGACGGGGCCTTGAGTTTTTGAGGGGGTATCTCGTACCTACTTTACGTAATTTGTTTCCCAGCAGACGTAATCCTGGAGGTTTTGATGAAAGTGTATGGTTTCAACAGGATGGTGCACCTCCACATTATGCTGTAGATGTTAGAAGGTACCTAGATGAAATTTTTACGAACAGGTGGATTGGTAGACGTGGACCCACTGAATGGCCAGCGAGGTCACCAGATTTAAATCCTTTGGATCATTTTCTGTGGGGCCATCTGAAGAATGTTATTTATAGAACGAAACCAGCAAATATTGCAGATGTACAAGAGAAAATTCTAACAGAAATAAACAATATTACGCAAGAAACCATACACAAGGTTCAACAAGAATTTGTACACCGTTTGGGTTACTGTCAAATACAGCAAGGGCTGCAGTTCGAACATTTATGAAGTCATGTATTCCAGCATATTCTGTCCGCTAGACAATAAGTATTTTTGATAATATTGTTAATTTACCTAATAAAGAATGTTACGCGTTACTTTATGAGCACACACAAAACTATTGTATCTTTGTCCACCCTGTACCAATCAGCTCAGCTAGAGTAATCCGAAAATTGAGACAAAATGGGGGTGTTCCATTTAAAAAAAATGACGGTGAACGTCATTACTCGAACGTAATTCACCCTGTATATTAGATTAAATACGGTAAATTAACCTAAAAAATCGACGTGTTTCAGAATTATTTCTTAAAATGACCTGTTTAGCTAAAAATGAATTTGTTCCATATTTTACGGACACAGTGTATATATATATATATATATATATATATATATATATATATATATATATATATATATATATATCAAAAGCATATTCTAAGCGTTGGTTGATTTATTCCTAGTATAACTGGAGGTGGAAATACCGGGCCTAAGTGAGCTAAATTAGATTTCGCAGAGTAGATCAATTTTAAGAATTTATTTCAATAAAAACAACTATTTAACGATTTTCCTGCATTCTTTGTTTATCTATTGAACATCTAATCATAACCTTCTCACAAAATGGCACATTTTGACATCAAGCAGCGCAAGTTGGCACTACTGAATCCTGCATGAGAATAGAGATGACTCGTACTCCATAGGCGTACCGACTGAGCTGGGATAAGGCAAGAAGAGTGTTGAAAAAGGGTAAGACAACATAGCCGGAGTTTCATGACTGTTATGATAGGTATTTTTTTTAATTATTAAATAAAAAATATATCATTGAAACAAATCTCTCATAATATAAATATAAATAAAGCACCTATCACAACAATATATATATATATATATATATATATATATATATCAGATTAGAAATTTCTAATCAAATTAATTATAGTTTAGTTATTCATATTATTACAAATGTCTCATAGCGTTATTCTTAATTTCAAATGATTTAAAAAAAAATAGAATAACGTGAGTTATGGTCCTAATGAAATGAGTGTAATAGCCATTCTATTCCGAACATTTAGGTGGGTTATGCCTTGAACAACACTTCATGTGTACGGCAGACCTTTGATGGCAACGCTTTCGACGCGGTAGACTATCAGTTTCCTGTACTTTCAGGTATCCTTTATCACTGTGAAGAGTTTCAGTCTTGTAGGTATGAGACTTTTACATAATGGTTTTTTACATTCTACATAAACTGTTAATAATGTTGACAATGTGTAAAGTTTGGCAGACTCTTACTGTCATGAATCACATTATATCAACAATTATTGAACTAAAAATTGGTTCTGTTGATATAAGAGCAAAATCTATGTTGTCGCCTCCCTTACTGAAAATTATGAATTCATTGAAAAACATCTATGGTAATTCAGACTGATTTTCTATTTGTTCTTTGACAAAAACTTTCCAATGTAGAGTTATGGTACTCATACATCAAACGACCTATAGTTTGCCAATATTGGTATGGAAATAAAAGATTGAGTTTTTGTTTCAATTTCCGCCATTTATCTACATTGGCCTGAATGTTAGAGAATGAGATCATTATTCTGAAGATCTGGTGTCATATCTTAGGCTAGAAAATATTTATTTTCAAATGGTTTTGTGTCCATAGGTGGATGACAGGAGAATCGAAATTTGGGTAACTTCAAAGAGCAATAATTTATCCATTTCACATCAAGCAACTTGCTAGGTTAGCCAAAGCTGAGCCAGGTTGTGTTCCTTCATTTTACGTTGGCTGAAACTGAAAATAATATTTCATAGAGTTCAATCACGTAATCAATGAATTCATGGGTATCCGAATGTTTTCCCAGCTGTACAACCCTTAAGAGATAAGTCTATTGATCTGTTCTGTTGTGATTTGTCTCCATACTAAGTTGAAATATACACATATACTTTGAACATGATCATTTTTCCTCTATTCAAAAGATTACGAAAAATAAATATATCGAACCATTGACCCAAATCTTCAACTTGATCTATCTCCAAACTCATGAAAAAATAAACAAGTAAAAATTGATTGAGATCTTGGGAGTACTGAAATTTCTGTAATATTGAACTGTTTTGGAAAAAAGGAAACACCCTAGATGATATGGCAAAACTCATCTCAATCATATATCAGGCAGTTGACAATAAAATTTGTTCGAAGATCTAGTAGACCATTTTGATACTGTTGGTATGTTATAACATCTATGCATACGTGAAGTGGCTGCTTATTTACACATAACGCTTCCACAGTTTCCTTTACTCGAAGATGACACCGCGATTCTCAATATAGCAATTCCAAAGAAAGGAGCTAGAAAAATAGCAGAGACCTGAAGAAAATGATGAACTGGTACAAGAACAATTCATTTTCAGAGAAAGCAAATGAAACCAATGTATTATCTTTCCAAATCCACGTATCCATTAATCCATATCATCAATACTTCCTGATAGTTCCTCTTGTATGATACGTAGAGACATGGGACATTCATGTTTTTCAACAAATTTTATTTTTGCGTGCCTTTACCCTGAATTAACTCACCATTATCTTGTCAACTCTTTCTTTTGTTAAGGTACAATATCATTGGGAAAAGTAAGAAAATCCTACTTGTGGCCACAAAGTGTCGTTATAAAAAAATATTCGAAAATCTCTTTCACAACCACAAATATGAGCCATTGCAGCACAAGACCTAACCGATCCAAAAAGCGAATAGGTTATAGGTCAAAGAATTTTTATACAGCTCCTGAAATATATAACACACCACAGCAAAATAACAGAATCTTTGAGAGAACAGAAAAGGTGCTGGAACCTCGTGGATCTTAAATGTCATTAATGGAAACAAATCCAGCAGTACTCACAGGTTCTTTGAGTGTTGAAAGATGGAGAACTTCACTGATACAACATTTATATATATATATATATATATATATATATATATATATATATATATATATATATATATATATATATATATATATATATATATATATATATATATATATATATATATATATATATATATATATATATATAAATATATACATATATATATATATATATATATATATATTATTAACATTATTATTATGTGGGTGGTTTATTTTATTTTAATTTTCATTGATTGATTATTATTATTATTATTATTTTAAAAACCACAGTCATCACAATGATTTTGTATTTTGTTATGATAGTACGCTTGATACATATAATTTATTATGAATTTTACTCGATCCATTAAAAAAATACTCATCACAACAATAGAAAGTCCGGCTATGTTGTTCCAACTCTTTTTCAAACATTATTTTACCTTTCCTTTTGTTTCCTTATTCCAGCTCAGTCGGTACGCCTATAGAGACATGATCATCCTACAGCTCAGCAGAGTTCAATTGCGCCATCTAGTTGCTTTGTTTGAAGTCAAGTTATTGTTTCATGAAAATATAGTTCGTGATATGATCAAATGATGAATAACGAAACAAAAAAGAGTTAAATTTGTTTTTCCCTTTTATTGAAATGAATTTCCAAAGGTTTAAAAATCCTACTCCTGAGATATCTAGCTTAAATTGAATATAATTGAATCTATGAACTTGAAGAAAACATCACATGACTTGCTCATGCCTAATAGAATCAATGACCAAACAAATATTCACAGGTTAATTGACAAAGTGGTTATAAGTATTTAATAAAGTTCACCACTTTGGCTAGATATTACCAAAGTCCCCAAAAAGTGTCTAATACCAATTATATCACTTTGTTAATTTGTGTTTTCAAAAAACACCTGTAGTTCGTTGTGTTTGTACACTCACGAAGACTCCTGGCTGTGTCCAGTGCTTTAGAAAGTGAACCTGTTCGACGTTGACCCCCTTTTATTGTTGGTTATATCCTGTGTAAAATGTGATCTGGATAGCAGGTAAGTGGTTTCTTGCTCAAATAGTTGTAGGCTGTTTCTTGGTTTGGATTATTGATTGGAATTGCTCTCACAGTTGTGTTTTCTGCTCGTTTGGATTGATTCATCTGATAAAAAGAATTCTAACGCTTTCCCCAGAATTATTTTTTTCCTCGACTCCTGTTTTCTTCCTCCCGTAGCAACCATACATTTCTGTTTTTGGGCACGAAATTTTAGTTTTCACACTCTTCCAAAAGCAACTTTTTTTATTCTACACCATGAAACTTATTTTATATGCAGCTTATATTTCTATACTCAATATCATTCATACAAAGTGGTTATAATTCTTATACAACCATTTTCTGTTCTCAGATTTGATATTTTAACATTTTTTCATGATAAATTATTTGACTTGTCCCTGTCATGTTCCCCTGCGTTTCTAAGTTAGCAAACAGGATGTTCTTGCTTATATATAATTTTTAACTGTTGAATTCTAAGATTTTGTTTGTAGATTTTGATGTCTATTCTTTTTATTTATAAGTTGTGCAATCTAAATGAATAGTTGGAAACTCAAAGTGCACAGAAAAAATGTGAAACCACCATAGCAGGTATTCATGTGATGTATAAGTATCCTTTCATAAAAAATTCATTCTTTTAATAGTTATATATATTCTTTTAATAGTTATATATATTTGATATCAAACAATAAATATATATGTATATATATATTTATATATATATATATATATATATATATATATATATATATATATATATATATTAAATATAATATTGTGGAGAGGTTTTCCCTTTGAATATTTTAATTTCTTTGAATGTTGGTATAATACTACACCAACAACGAAAAAGAAAGTATTTACTAACCACAATAAAGGTAATTTCACCTAGAGTAAGCTATAAAAAAACACAACATGAAACGTGAAAACTTAGAAATTTAACATTTGTTTTATTGATAATAAACACAAACAAGTCTATCAAGAAAGAACATATGAAAAATAAAAATTTTAAATGTCCCCAACCAGGAACTAAAAGTCTTTCATAATAGCATATAATCCAAACCAAAATAAAAAACAAAAGAAAATATATCAAGATGATTCAATGTGATCCATCTTTCAACACTTGAACACTGTACTATCATCGCAAAATCAGTTTCATGAAAACTCATCTTTCTATTCCGACTAGGAATTATTTCACACCTCATGGCGTCTCTTTTTCATAAAGCCCAAATACCCAGAATCTGTCAAATATTCCATTCAGAAATAAGCATATTCATTAAAATCCATTTTTCAATCACGAAATTTATCAAGTTATAAGAGAAGATATATCAAAGTTTGATACTTCAGACTATCCCGAGAATAATCAGTTCAACATACCACTGAGAAATACGAAAGTTATAGTTCTCTTGAAAGATGAAAATAATGGAAAAATTATGTCTGCATTCCTTGGATAACATTCTATAATATATGCCATTCATTTGTTGAAAATATGAACAGGATGTTCATAAAATCAGATGTGGAATCATCTGCGACTGGAAGATAAACTTTAGTCACTATCTTCCATCGTCAGATGTAGTTCAATGTCCAGCGTGGCTCTAGCCGGGGAAGTAGTTGTTTTCTGTTAGACATTCACAAAAAATAACTTCATTTTAATCGTCGATTTTTCAATTCACAGAAAAATCTTTCTATCAATATTCAATTGAGAATGTTTCCCTTTTCAATATGCCATTCAATTTTATAAAACCGAAGCGGACATTGAAAACGAACGAAAAAGACTTAAAAATATGATGGAAACATTAATTTGGCATTGGAAAATAAATTATATTCATGCTGACATCTGCGGGAGTAAAACCATTGATCAAAGTCATGTAGTTTCCATCAAAAATTAGACTCGTAAATTGTTTGACTGAACTTTTTCTAATTGACTAGAATCCAATTCGGGAAACAAATTGTATATTGAAATTAATGGAGTTTTTTGTTTCAAATGATTTTGATGATTTCATTGAGATATCACTCGGTCTATTCTCAAACTCCTGAATCATTTTGGGATAATTTTTTGTAAGCACCACTGTTTCCAAATAACAGAAGGAATATCCCCGTATAATGTTTCCAAACAGTTTTCAAAGAGGTGATAAAAATGTGTCGGTTGCTGTTGAAGTTAACTTCATAAACAATATAAGAAATATTTCACCACAATCTGATTTCTGCGTCACCCATTTTATCATCCATAATCATCCCAGTTCATAGGGAAGTGGGTTTCAGGAGTGGAATTTCGGTATTACAAAGAGATTACTTCGATAGAAATATTGAGGAGGGTGTTTTAACAAGATAATTTCCAATATAAGGGAAACTCCACAGGAACTGGCAATACTTTAATCTAGTTTAATAACAATTTAATCAGTAATTATTGGATTTATAATTAGCACATTGGTGTACACCTCTAATGTACAAGGAAATCTCATTAATACTTTGCTGAAACGTAAATATGCCTGTTACATTATTGGATTTATTAGTGAGGGGAGAATGGAGGAAGCAACTATAAGAATTTACTCGGAATGACGGAATGACGGTGTAAGGAGAATTTTCGGCAATACCCCACTTTAGAAAAGGCTTTAAAATTGAATGTAGATATTCAGAATCAAAATAATATAATATATGAGAACTTTGAATATTATTCAATGTACCTTGTGTGTTGATCTACTCTTAAAAGCATAACTTTTCCTCCCGTTCTGTTCCTGTTGCCGCAAAATGTATGAATGTCTATAGCGATACTGAAAACTGCAATCGATCTGAAACTAACACGTTCCATAAACCAGGCGCTGGTTGTCAGTAAGTTAATAATGTGTCATATTCTCGTCATTCCCAAACGAGATGAATTCTGGAATATACATATACAAATGTATAGTGTGTTCCAACTCATTATACTGTTTCTCATGACCGAAGTATAAATTAAATCGATAACGAAGTATAGTGGCTGGTTATTTTTGAATATCCTACTTAGAGAAGAAAATCATGGAATCTTTGTGAAATAGTGTTTGTCCTTCTGGGATGATACGCGGTTGTAGGAGAATGAGAAAAAAGTAGTGAGATACCACAAATTGGGGCCACAACCGAACGGCGAACAGTATGTACACATTCAGGTAGGTGACCCGACCAACGTGGCCGTGTCCAATAGGCCTGAATTCTGTGAGCACCGTGGCGAGGGATGGATGAAACCACCGAAAAACAGGGCAAAATATGGTTGCACTCTGCCTTAGCCATGTGCAGGGGCACCACAAATTTCCACCTCCTCAATCGTGGGAACAAATGAGATCAATGATCATAAACACCGAGCAGGAAAGAGACAACTACTGGTCTTCTCGGTGGCTACTGTTTCTCCCAGGGCACTGAAGAGGATGCATTTCCTAGCGTACTACGAAATCGCAAGAGAACACTTCAGGGTATTGAACAATAAAAGGAAAAAATGGAGGCTAGGAAATTCGCACGAGTGCTTTTCTCAGTTAAAAATGCATGAGTGCAAATTTGTCAAAAATTATAGCTATATTTCCATTGCCCGAATTGAATTTTATGAGAGAATTTCGTTAATAAAAAAATAAAATTTTGTGTATACCAAAAGGTCTGAAGCTTTAATGTGGAGATAATTTCAAGACTTCCTTGCTGAAAACAGTATATTCTGGACAAGTGTATATCAGAAGAGAAGCTCTCTTCCATGTTACAGGATTGATACTTTTGGAACACTGTGTACTGTGTAATTATCTCATGATCACGTAATTACATCCTGGTTGGTTCGAATGAACAACTAAAACATGTCAGTTCATTGTTGGAATGTCAGTTTTGACAGATGAATGAACATCTCATTATAAAACAGCGAGAAGACGTTCTATCACTACTATAAAACTTATCTGATTGATTCTCTGTTAGAAATTTCGGCAATATGATTGGCTCTGAAATGATGAGGAAAATGTCAGAATAATATACGGCCGACGTATCTGCGTTTTCTTGACCAATACTAACAGCTTTCGTTGTGGCCGTGTGG
The DNA here is from genome assembly GCA_018342105.1 of Gonioctena quinquepunctata. Taxonomy (NCBI): domain Eukaryota; kingdom Metazoa; phylum Arthropoda; class Insecta; order Coleoptera; family Chrysomelidae; genus Gonioctena; species Gonioctena quinquepunctata. Next base: position 367,483 of record JAFIRS010000889.1, on the reverse strand, counting down.
TGATACTTACACGAAGATCCACTGGCACCAAACACAGGCACCTATCCGTCCTTTTTAAGTAATGCTTGATACCCCGGAACATTATCACATGTATTGAATGAATGTGTTTTTTTGTGGAGGAACAACGCTTCTTGACATGTTTTTTGGGTAACCTTCCACAGTCTGGAAATGAAAATATAATCAGAAAAATCTATACAAGTGTAGCAAGGGCAAACTAATTAGTTCACCCCGATAAGCTTGGAAACCACCGCAAAGAAGGTGGTAACCATTGTCTTATTGTGTGGTGTATCCATTTCTAATGTTATTACCGTTCTAATATTATTTAGGGCAACGAATTACCATGAAAGAATTCACTTTATTGTTTTTTATATGAACTCAGAGGAGGCCAGAAGTTCTAACTATTTGCTCTGATGTTCATATATAGTAATTCTAATTAATATCTCCATTCTCGACTGTTTTGTCAACCTACAATCATTTGTATAGAAAGAAACAAAATACCGTCGAAATCTAAAACTAATTTCAAAATGGATGTGATAGCAGTAAACATTACTGGAAAAACGAGTTTTTTCAAAATAATGTATTCGTTGTGATATAAATGGGATATGCCATTCGAACCTCCGAATTTTCAATCAATCCTGCAACGAAAATGACCATTTGACTTATCAGTAATTTTTTCTTTAAAAACGCACAGAACAGTTTGGTGTATGGTAGTGAGAACAAACTTCAGCGACAACCACAAAGACTCAGTCACTGCTAGAGGCACTTGTGAGAATCTTGAGAAAACTGCCACATCAGTAAGGCCGTCAAATATTGTTTTCTCTTCGTACGGAATAATTTCGTTTCCTTTCGATAATTGTGGTGTGTTGTGTGTGATGACATCTACCAGTTCTGACTTTATCCACCAGTTTGGATATAACGAGGGTGGTTTGTTTTCAATTTCAATACATATCGCCGGTAACTTGCAACGAATGTAAATAAGGATTCTTATATTATTTTCGTCCTTTTCTTGAATGAAGTTAGGCAGAAGGTTCCCAAAATTTGGGTCGAATTTGACCAAAAAAAATTATTGTAATTCATTCAAAATAGTATTATACCTCCGTCATTGACAGGAGAGCAACTCATTAAAATAAACTCTTATGATAACTTTTCATGATGCATTTTGAATCAAATTTGATATGGATAACATTGTAGGCATATATTTTGCAAATTATCAGACAACTCTAGGGTCATATTGCCTGAGGTTTCAGGAAATGCATTTCGAGTTCAAAATATGCAGTGCTAGAGAAGTGAATTGACAATTTATTGGAAGAAAGAAAGTTGAACTTGTCAAAAGGACAATTTGTCATCACCACACATTTTATTTCAAATTCTTTGAATAAATACTTCACTTGTCAAATAGTTTCAGTTGGTTCTACTTATACTAACCACAGAATATTCAGAGAGAAAACCTATTTGAATTTATCGATTTATGGCGGGAAACAAGGTGATTAGACAACTGAATGACGAAAGTTCAAACTCGGGGATTGAAGGAGCATGGTTGTATTTGAGAGAAATTGAGATTTATTGTTCCCGTACAACCATCGACAAATCATTATTGTCCTATTCTATGGAATATATAATACAATTCAGGATATGTTTCCTAATATTTTATTTTCGGTTCACATATATAGTGCTGGAATTCATTATTGATACCAGATACATGACATTCCACACTTCCAGTACCCCTGCGAAGAAATTTAATCCGAATCAACCACACCCAACCATTCACCAACTCCAATGAAAAAAAAAACATAATGAAGGAACATCGAACTAACAACAGCCTATATAAAATGACCAAGGGGGTTTGATGTAATGACAATATTAAAAATGCAGTCGGAACGGCTTGACGGGGGGGCCCCGCCCAAGTTGAAATACAGTAGCCGGTACAAAAGAGTCCATTAGTCCGTGCCATGGTAAGTAATGTAATATTGTCTACTAAGCAGACACCAATATTTGTCACTAATAAATAATAAATTATTTGTAAGTTGCAGTGGTGGGGCTGTAGGTGATAATTTAATTAGAGTGTGATCAATTTGAGAACTGATTAAACACGGAATGAATTATGCATTATAGTGAAGTGACCATTTTTAATTCTGTATTTCCTTATTTGAGTTGAATATACTCATTGATTGTGATCATCCATCACTATATGAACTTAATGGTCTGATAGTGTATTCCGGGGTGAGATTTTGGCTGCCCGGACTTTTTCTTAAAGGGGAACACTCAAATGTTCCAAATTTATATATATATATATATATATATATATATATAATATATATATATATATATAGATATAGAATAGAATAATAAAATAATAATATATATACCGAAAAATGCGATTAGAGATCCTCAGAATATCCCAGGTGAAAAGTTGCTATCAAGGTATGTCCTAGAATGCATCCCCTCTGAGATAAAGGTCGAAAAACATTTAGATTTAATTTGTTATCCCCAAGATTCCTGATGGAATTTTTTTCTGAACATGGTACACTAATCAATGATTATCAACGTGCTAATTTGAAGTTATAATTTTTTATTTTCGTAAACCAGTGTCGTAGTTACGATGGTATGTCGTCCTATGTCCCTTCATATTTTCTTGGGACAAGTGAGTGGACAAATGAGCGTTTGACATCAGTTCGGCTCAACCTGAAAGTTAAAACATTCCATGTGCCCAAAAGTGGAGTTTCTGAGATAATTGAAAAAACTGAAGATATGTCTTTAGTAGAGACATGATTTCCTATGTGCAATAATCGCATGATACTAATTTCTTACAATATATCGGAATATGAGTCAACCTCCTGAACATTTTTGAATGTTGGAAGAATCGGAAACATGTTACGGGTGGGTCCAAATGAGAAGGATAACTTCATTTTTTCATTCATCATATTATTTCATCGAATCGATGTCGCGGATTAACTGATATGTTACCATACTTCCTTGCATATGATTGTTTTGACAAATCAACTGACAAACAAACCCATCTAAATTATAAATACTTAAATAAGTTAACTCTAAAAATTTTTCAAAAACTGAAGATAAGTACTCTTAATTGTTAATTTAAAAATTTAAATAATCACTATATTTCAATATGTCTTTGATGAAGAAAAAAAAAACTGTGTATTAATATCCACTTAAATGATAGAAATGGTTTAGTGGGTACACTACATAGAAACAAACCAGGCTTTGAAGCAAATGTTCAAATGTACCACCATTTTGATCAATACACAATTGGCATCTCCGTATCATCGACTGTCGCACGCTTTGGACTATCCCTGGTGTATCCTGTATCAACGTATATGCTGCTAAAGTTCTTGTCGTTAGATCTTCCACAGATCCTACAGGTGCTTCATACACTAGGGATTCAAAGTGAACCCACAAAAAAAAGTCTAGTGAAGTTAAATCCGGAGAACGTGCAGGCCAACGTATTGGACCACGTCTACCTATCCACCAATCATGGAATGTTTGATAAAAAAATTGACGAACGATTCGTTGGAAATAAGCCGGTGCTTCGTCATATTGATACCAGATTCTTTGACACATTATGAGGTACGTCTTCAAGTAGCCCAGGTAAAACATGTTCAAGAAACACTCCGGTAGTTCTGCCCATTCAAACGGGGAGAAAGAATATATAGTCCAACGAAACGATTTTCGATAATTCCTACCCAAATATTAACTGAAAACATTTGTTGGTAGCCTTTTCGAAACATTCCATGGGGACTTTGTTCATCCCATAAATGGCTGTTCCTACTATTTAAATATCCATCTCTTGTGAAACATGCCTCATCCGTGAATAGAAAATATCTAGGAAAGTCGTTTGCTCCTTCATACATCCTCAAAAACCATTCACAAAAAAATCTACCAGGGCCATAATCACCAGCATCTAGGGCCATCTGTTGGAGAAATGGAAACAATAGTTGTTCACGTGCTACCCGACTTACTGTTGATTGTGACACTTGTAACCTATTCGAAATAGCCCAAATAGTGGTAGAAGGATCTGCTGCTAATCCTTCAAGAATTTGTTCTTCCGTAACATTATCTGTTAGATGTGGAGATTTTGGAGAAATACAGGAATAAAATTATACTTTTTTCTGACGTTTTATATTTAACAAATTGTCAATTAATAATAAATCATAAACAAATTATGTATCTAACATAACTAAAAATCAAAATACAGGATGTTTAAAATATCGCAACTCCAACATTCTCCCACCTTTTGCAATGCACTTGCAAAATCATCAGTATCGATAACAATCAGGAATCTTGACCAAACGTCCGGACCTGGTTGACACCGATGTAATTTTTCCTTCCTTCTCTTCATTTTGTGACGATGGTGTTCTCCTATTCTCCTCGTCCGGAAGTTGTTTGTTAGGCTGGTATTCACCTAGAAGTTCCGTTTTCATTTGAAATGCATTTGTCTTTTGTGAGTCTGCCTAGAAAAATATCTGATTCCTCATTGTTATTCAAATTTCCAGTGGTATATTCTTTGGAACGGACGCAAATTTCACCTGTTGATAGTTTTATCCGCGCCACTCTTGCAATGTTGTCTTTTCAGGGTAAATTTCGAGTATTCTTCCTATTGGCCAACTTATTCTTTTCGGTTATCAGATCCACGAGAACTATATCACCGATAGCTAACTTGTCGTTTCTTCTTCGACCAAAGTGAACCAGATTTGCTAGATATTCACTTCTGAATCTTCTCTGATGTTTTCTCTAATTTTTTGTAGATATCTCAACCTTTTGATCATACTTGTTCGGCTCATTTCATCTAAGTCTGGCACTTCAGAGCATTGAATGCTTTGTATGAAAGACGAGGTGTTATGGGGATTAGATCTTCAGAATTATCCGACACATATGTAGGGTCGTGAATTTATGACAGCCCTCGCAGTCACAAAGTATTGTTCATTAGTTCCTCGTAATCAACTGTCTTTTTTCCTAGATTCCTTCTTAAAAGTTCTTTGACCATTCTTACTATTCGCTCCCACCATCCTCCCACCATGGAGCTGTTGGGACGTTGAATTTCAGATTATGCGTTGAACTGATGAATATTTCAAAATTTCGTTTCCAATCCAAATTTTTTTAATTGATTGTTTGTTCCAATATAATTGGTTCCATTGTCGGAATATATGACTGACACTCTTCCTCTCTAGCGACAAATCTCCTGAGAGCTTGAAGAAAGGCATCGGTTGAAAGAGACCTCACCAACTCGAAATGACATGCTCTATAAACCGCACAGGTGAAAATGACTATCCAAGCCTTTTCTTTATTTTTTCAAATATAAAGGACCCGCAAAATCTGTGCCAGTTATTTCAAATGTCGCTGAATTTTTTAACCTATCTTTAGGGAATTGGGGCAAATGGCGTTTCCAAAGCTTTCGTTTTGAATCTCTTGCAAATCACACATTTTGAAGTAACTTCTTTAACCATTTTTCTTGCTTTGATTATCCAGAATCTCTGGGAGTATTCTCAGCAATGTTTGAACTCCAGCGTGACATGAAATATTATGTTGTTCTTCTATGATTTTCTTACTATGATATGTTTATGGGGCAATATAATGGGAATTTGAAAGAATGCTCATCTTCGGCCAAAAAATCAGTTTAGTTTTTACCCTTATCAAACCACTCTCATCTTTAAAACATTAAGGTTAGAAATTCCTTCTGGTGATGTATTACCAGAACCTTCGCACTTATGATTTTCATCAAACAAACTTCTGCCCTGCCAACTTCCTCACAAGACAACTCATCATCATGAACTTTCCTTCCACGACATTTTCAGAAAATCGAATCATCCATGCAATCATTCTGAGTATTCTTGAATATTTCGAGAAATAATTGAATTTAACAGAAGTCATGTCTCTTTGATTAACTAAATTTGAAATTGTATTGTTCCTTGACTCTTCGAATGCCTTTTCTTCCGAGAATTCCTGAGATGACAAAGGCCAAAATTCTATATTTTTTTAAGCCAATCGGACCCTCCCATCATTTTGATTCCAATAAACGTTTACAACTACATCCACGCGAAGGGAGGTCGGCAGCATTCATATCCCCTGGTACATGATGCCAATCATTAACTTTTGTGTCGTACGTATTTCATTCACTCGATTCATCACAAAGTTGTCCAACTTGATTTTGTTTTGATCCATGTCAATACAACTTTGAATCACTCCAAAAAATACGTATCCAAAGAACGAAAATAATCTACTTGTTTTATAAATTGATATAGTCTACATCCTATTACTGCCGCCAATAGTTCCAATCGAGGCAATGTGACATTCTTTATGGGACTTATTCTGGATTTGGCTTGTAATAGATGACTAGATACTATTCCATTCTCTTCAATTCGAATAAAGATACAAGCAGCATAAGCCAATTTACTGGCGTCAACAAAAATATGTAAAGTAGTATTCCGTTGTGATATGTTGAATTTAAATAATGCACGAGGTATACTACATAACTGTAATGAATGGATTTGTTTCAACCACTTTCAAAATTTCCAATGATTTCTTCTGGCAATTTAGTATCCCAATGTATTTTCAACTTCCAAGTTTCCTGTAATAATTTTGGTACTAGTGTTACAGGGCAAGTAAAACCAATTGGATCGAAGATACGTTGGGATGCTGATAATAAACCCCTCTTTGTTGTTGGAATTTTTTACTATTTCATTCAGTACATGAACATCGCAACACAATGTATCGTTTTCAAAATTCCATTGCAACCCTAGAACTGGAGTTATATTTCCTTTGATGGTTAATTCTTCATTGTTCTCAGTAAAGTTTTAGAACCGTTATGAACCCATCCTCTCAAATCAAATCCTGCAGATGACATCAAATGTTTTGATTCCCCAATGAATTGTGAAAGCTCTTCCGTATCATTTACACTAGTTACACAGTTGTCTACATAGAAAGCGTTTTTCAATTTTTTGTGCAGTTTCTCTCATGTTTTCAGGTGCCCTTTCCAGATGATATGCAAGTGTAGCTGCTAGTAAAAATGGACTGGAAGATATTCCAAAAACTACTCTGGTGTGTCTATATGTTTTTTGCTTTTTTTGACGACAAATCTTCCCACCAGAGGAACCTGAGTATATCCCTATCTTCTGCAGCTATACTTATTTGTAGAAAAGCCTTTTTATATCTGAAATTACTCCGATTAAACCGATTCTAAACTTGAGGAGAATAATAGGAATGAGTTCGATCAAGTTGGGTCCTTTCATCAAGCAACTATTGAGAGAATTACCATTTTATCCTTTGCTGATGCATCGAAAACAGGCCTAATTTTGGTTGTTAAACTATTTTCTTTTATCACCGGATGATGTGGTATGTAATGTTCTCTACTATTGTTATTGGTTTTGTGATTTGTTCAATTATTCCTAACTTTTCCCATTCGTTGAAAACTTCATTATACTGTTGGTATTTTCCTAAATTAATCAACCTTTTTGTTGTAGATAGAAGTCTACTTCCTGCTGTTTCTTTATTGTTCAATAGTATAGGGTGTTCTTCAATCCAAGGCAATTTTATTTCATACCTATTTTCATTGTTATATTTCACTGTTTCATTGAAATATTCAATTGCTTCTGCTTCTAAAATACCCCTCTTTTTGATGGAAATTGGATCTTCGATCCCCAAAACATCTAAGCTCCACAAATCAGATATTGTTATGTCATTTAAGCAACAAAGTGTTTGGACCGTAGATTTCTGATGGAATGATCCCATTACTGTCCACCCAAAATAAGTTTCTATTGCAACTAGGTCATCAATCTGTTCTACTCTGCCAGTTAAAAGATTACCAAAATATCGGCCCCAAAAGTAAACTGATTTCATTTATTTCTATCTCAGCATCAGATACCAATATGTTTTCTCTTTCAACAAACTGATAATATGAGCGTTTTCTAACCTAGGAACGAAACTGCATATTTTATTTTGTTCTAAAGCCAATAGTTTCAATCGAAAAGTGCTATTCAAATCCTCAATAGTGATATTATATAAAGCATGATATTCAGGAGCTGATTGTTTCCCACCAAAAACACTCTGTACAATAATTTCCTCTCTGACACTTTTCAGTTTCATATTTTAGCGCAATCAGAAAGGATATATGAACGTTGAGATGCAGAATCGAGTAATGCTCTGACAATTTTGTACCTGAATCACTAACAAGTTTGACGCCACAGTTTGTAGTAGAGTACCTGTAGTATTATTACTGATCATTATATTCTCCGGATTACTATGTTGTTGAAATTTGGGAAGTTCTGGAGTTTTGTTCTCTTTTCTTTAGGCTGTGATATTGATAAGTCACCACAAGTATTGGAAAATGCCTTCTACCACATATAATACATTTTATGAATGCTTTGCATCTCTTTATACTATGATAGGGTTTCAGACAACCGAAGCAAGCATTCTTTTGTAACAATTTCCTTTCTTTCTGTTATAGAAAGTGCTCGTGCCTTGATGCAGTCTTGGCTCGAGGTGACTTGCCTTCACAAAATATACAATTTTGAGGTTTCTACCATGTTTATCCGCAGAAAAAATTGTCGCAGCGGTAAATGGATTTGTCTCACCTCCTTCGTGTTTATTTTTCTCCATGGATGGTTTACTTCGCTGTAACTCTTGGATTCCTTCTCAGCAGCAAAACTTGTTCTGGCTAGGCTTATACGCTCCTCGCTTTCCACTTCAGTTCGGAGAAATCTAGTAAAATATTCAAATAATTAATATTTTTGTCTTTATCACTTGTTTTCAGATCTTTGGTGTGAATGTTATTACGATGTCTCTCCTACGCTCTTAAGGTTTCTTCAGGTGAGGCAGATTCAGCTAACGGGTACAACATGGCAGCATATTTATCAGTAGTTACACCCAATGATTCTAAAGCTCTCAATTGTGTTTGTAGTTTATCAAATAAAGAAATAATGACATACCTGTTTTGTTGTGGCTTGATTCAAGACTAGATTCAATAGCTCCTAACGTAAACTCAATGAGGAATTCATCTCTTCGAATCTGATTTTAAGTTGTTACACTTTTCATAGTTTGATGCAGACGGTGGAAAACTATCAACTAAAGCTTTCGCTGCGCTACCTATCTCCATAGACTGAACAGATATTGGAATTTGTCCTCTGTGTCAATTTCATTATCTTGTAGAATTTTGGGGAATTGACCACAAATCCATCAGTTTGAACGTCTCCATTAAATTTTTTCAACTCAAATTTTGGCAATTGAAATGTCTCTTGGCTTTGATGTTCTGTCAGTAGCTGCAAAACTTGTTCCACCTCGATTCTTCTCATTTACTAAACAAACTCACATTTCGACCAACATTATCAAATACTCCACATGAAACTTCTTGTATTGACAACTTTTCCAATTCTTCGTCATCATCATTTCCAATGTCAGCATACATATATTCTCATCCAGGATGAATAATCTGGACCTTATCTCCAATTTGCAATCGGGAACAATATATGTCCTTTCTCAACGGCTAGCATTAATTCAATTTCTAATTACTGAGCATCTTGGTAGCCTTTTCGAAACATTCCTTGACTTTCTTCACCATAAATGACTTCTCCACTAGTAATCCTTGTGACGTCCCATCTTGATGTATCTAGATGTGAATACTCCTCAGAAATCAGAAAAAATCTACCAGCCTAATCACTGACGGTTTTATATTGAACAAAGTTGTCAGTCATACCACTTACGTTATGTATCAACTAACTAAAATCAAATAGTAGGATTTGCTAATCCTTAATTCGTTCTTCCAACATTATCTCTTGAGCCGAACTGATGTCAAACGCTCATTTGCCATTCACTTGTCCCAAGAAGATATGAGGGAACATATGACCACATACCATCGTAACTACGCCACTGGTTGACGAAAATAAAAAACTTTAACTTCAAATTAGCACGTTGATACACATTGATTAGTATACCAAGTTTCAAAGTTTTTAGGAAATTTTGGAGAAAACAAATTAAATCATAATTTTCTTCATACTTTCGACACCCTGTATCTCAGAGGGGATGCATTTTAGAATATACCTTGATAGTAAATTTTCACTTCGAAATGCGGTGAGGAATCAACTCATTGAAAAAAAAACCTGAAAAAGACTTAGGAGGGTATTCCTTGGAGTTGCAGTCATGAAAAGCGGCCGATGAAATGAAAAAAAAAAGGTTCTGATTTGTCAAGCGTTCGAAAAAAAAATCCTTTTATCGAAACATCTGTAAAGTGAAAATTGATGTGAGGAAAAGAGGAACAGCACATGAATATTGTAAAAAAGATTCATTATGTTGGGGTTGAGTATATGAAAGTAGCTGATTCTCTTCAGTGTTGCATTATTTGTAACATATACAGTACATTCAGTTTGTTGAAATGATTGAGAGCTAGAAATAAGGTGAATGATGGTATAAAACTGGAAAAATTTCATTTTTTGGAGTGGCTGACCACATGGTTCAGTCAAAACTGAGGGCGAGGAATAAACGAATTAAATAGACAGGATGTCATTGTCATGTGTCAATACCCATATGTCATTACGTTCATGACATTATGGTGGGTGATTTGAAACAGCAGAAATATTAGAAATATTATTAGTTTGAGATGTAAGACTTTTCATTCATTATTTTTCAGATAATTATTCTCCATTGCTAAAATTGTGGGATAATTGTATTTGCTAAAATGGTAAGAGTTGATATTATGTTCAGCTGAAGCAAACTATTTTTATTAGGTTGCAATCACTCTCACGAGATGCTATGCATTCAGTTGAGCTCCTAATGGTTTGGCCAATGTTACTTCACTACAAGGGAGACAAGGAATACTTCAAATGACATTTGACATTTCAAATTTAGTTAAAATTTTATTATGTAAGCTGGCAATAGTTCAAATTTTATTTTTGACGAAGCGAAGTTTAACTTTTTTGAAGATGTTGGTGAATTTAGTTTTAAATTATTCAATATATGGGAGTGTTCTAGGTTGAGGTTGAGAAATTTAAATATCATCATTTATATTTTGAGAGTTCGTTCTACTATATTTTCAACATTGATAATGCTTAAGTACAGTTTATGATTTGAGTTATCTTATCAATACATGATTATTCAACTCAGATTCTGAACTGAACGTGAGCACTACTAATGTAGACAATAGTAGTAGTACAAACTCTTGAACTATAAATCCATTTTGAATTCTCAACCTCAACCTAGAACTGTATATGTCTATGAAACACTCTCTTGTGATGGAGAATCAACAAAAAAAATTCATCAACATCTTCAATTTATATAAACTTGCTTTGCCCAACAGAATATTGAAACTATTGCCAACTTATATACAAAAATTGAAACCTCTTCAACTAAATTTGAAATTCCAAATGTAATTTATAGTATTTCCGTCTCAAATGAGTGAAGTCTGCATTGGCCAAACCAGTAGAGATCCAACTGAATGCATTCCATCTCATAAGAGTGATTGCAATCTTGATGAAAACAGTTAGCTTTATCTCCATTTGCAAGCATCATTTGAAACTTTTGTAATAATTCCGATAGGTACTTACTTATTTTAATAAAAAAAACAATTTCATGAAAAAATATATTTCCGTTGGACGCAAGAGGTTGCAAATTAAAATTCTTCTAAAAACATTATTTTAGTAATTTTCTCGAGTTTGCAGATCTTTCGAAATTTTCATCCAAAAATTAGGATTACCAACAATTTTTTTTAGATAAAACTAACATTTACGTAGTGTTTGAATGGTAGCAAATTCATCAGGGATGTAATTGCTATTTTGCTAAACTTGGAAGTTTGCAGAACTTTTGAAATTTTTCCGCGCTAATAATGTTAAAATTATTAAATCCTGATTTCCAACATTTCCGTTCAGAAAAAGGTTGCAAAATCAGACTAAATATCATTTGAACGTACTCTCCACTCTACTGGAAATTCAAAGCTATTGTAATCATTATAAAATTTTAGGAAAATCATGTCTTTCTCTACTGGCCTAGAATCTCTCCCGAGCAACGAATGGAAGCAGTCAACCATCGCTTATTCAATTTGAATAACAAATCGAGCAACATATGATTCACGTGTCATTTCTTTCGAGACACAAAATGACCCAATCAATCATCGAAATCAGTGGTCACCAGTGATCAAGATTCTCAATGAAACCGAATCAAGAGAGGATGGAACTCTGAGAGATTTATGTAATGTTTTACATTGCTTTATGAACTGATTAACATAATCTTATATGAATGAGGTATGCGCAGGGTGGGCAATAAGTTTCGATGCCTGTTTGACGAGTGGGATGGGAGATGGAAACCGTGGTGCTACTAGATACAGGGTGATTTTTATAGGGGCCATCTGGAGGTATTAAAAAAATTACTTCACTTTGAAATCTGAAAATTTGGAACGAGAGATCATTGAGATCGGTCTTTTTGTCTGGAATATTTTGAACACCTACCACTTTCGAGTCACCCTGACATTAATAGTTTTTTTGTATTTGGTGCAATATTAATTACCCACAATGACAGGACATCATCAGTGGCCTGAAAATGGATACATGAATACATAACAAATTATTGTTGTTTGAAGCTTATTTTTTGTGGAGGAAACTCATTTTCGACACTTTTTTGGGATAACAATCTTCCACGATCCGAACACAATATTAAATAGATCAGGGAATTTATACAAATGTAGAAGGACAAGAAATTACTTTGTCCCGATGAGTTACCCACATAGCCAGCGTACGTCAAAATTTCGTCAGTTTTTGGTGATATTTCAGTCAGTTACGTCATGGTACCACAAATTGACGTGATTCATCACCAATAAATGACGTCAGGTAAAATGACGTCATCATGATGTTAGTTGAGCACCTCATTCTGGCATGTATGCCATAATAAGGTGCTCGGAAGAAGGGTTATAAACAAAATTTCAAAGAAGATTGGAAGAACGAATTTGGGAATTGGTTAACAGAGTCGAAAGACAATAAGGAACCATACTGCAAAGTATGCAGTACGTCGATACAGGATGGGTTTTCTCATATTCAACGTCACGAAAGTACCATCTTGCATAAAAATAATTTGAAAAAATGTGAAAAAACGGTTCAAATCAACACATTTTATGAAAATACGGAGGCGAGTGTAATGAAAGGCGAATCCGTGAAATCGGCAGAATTAAAACTTACAATGTTTCTCCACGAGCACAACTTACCCTTCCTGTTGATGGACCATCTCCTTGAAGTTGTGCAGTCTGTGTGTCCAGACTCTGCTATTGCCAAGGACCTTCACTGTGGACGTACAGAAGACACACATTACAACAGACTCAATAACATCAGAACAGTTAACGATATTGAGTCAGAAATTAAGAACATGCAAATTTCCACTCATAGTGGATGAAACTACTGACGTGGAAACGTGTAAATCACTAGCAATAATTGCAAGATTTTCTGACGGCGAGGTGAAAGACATATTTTTTGGATTGATCAGAGTGACGACAGCTACTGCTGAAAGTTTATTCAATGCTATAACTGAACATTTAGGAAAACATGATGTACCAGTAACGAAAATGATTGGACTTGCAGCTGATAATGCCTCTGTGATGATGGGTCGGTCATATCACGGAACTGAAAGACAGATTCAAGGAAATATTACCAGATTTATTTGTTCTCGGTTGCACATGTCACTTTTCTCATCTATGCTCTTTTGCAGCTGCAAAAAAATTGGCAAACATTATAGAAGATTCTATTCGCGGTGTATATAATTATTTTTCGAACAGCAGCGAACGTTGTGAAGAATTGAAGGAGTGTCAAATTTTTGCAGGATAAAACTTCACAAGATGCTTAAACCTAGTCAAACAAGATGGCTTCACTTCAGGTTTTTTCAGGAATAGTTATAATATCTATTAGATCTGTTTCTAAGAATATAACTTTTTTTCAGCTTGCTGTTGACCGGGTGCTAGAATCGTGGGACCCATTAATTTTCTTTCTCTTTAATGAGTGTCATATTGATGGTTTACATAGTGTGCAAGCCAATTTACCTCCGTTGCAAAACCCGATATTCAGAGTATATTTTTCATTTTTATCATATGCTCTCGAATTAGTAAACAGGTTGAATATCGAGTTTCAAAGGGAAAAACCCAGAATTCACGTACTCTAGAAAAGAGTAAAAGAGTTATATAAAACACTTCTTCGTAATTTTTTTGAAAAGACATATGTTGATAACGACTTGGAAACCTTTTCGCGAAACAACCCCAGAATTTTCTTGAAAATTGAAGATGTATATTATGGGGCTAAGACTGAACTATTAATCTCAAAAGGGATATTCCAGCACAAGATCTCCATAATTTTCGTTTACGCGCTCTATATTTTTATATCGAACTATGTCAACAGATAGAAAACCGATTTGCTTTCGATGATCCAGTTCTAACATTTGTATCTAAGTTCTGCCCAGAAATAGCTTTATCGGGCGAAGTTGGTAGTATTGCTTGTGATAGCTCGAAATATTCCGGTTCCCTTGCGGATGACGTAGAAAGGTTAAACTTCAAATGGAGAATGGTAAGTGAAGTAGATGAACTGAAAAAATTCAAAGATTTAGGATTCGAAAAATTTTGGACTAATGTAATCCAACAAAAAAATTCATTGGCTGAGGTCATGTCCCCGAATTTATCCAAATTCATAAAATATTCTCTGTTTGCCACATTCCTCTGCAGCGGCCGAAAGGGTGTTTTCTCAGTTGAATCTAATGAAAACAAAAACAAGAAATCGACTAGATGTAGATACTTGTGACTCTCCTTTTACATGCCAAAGAATTATCAGGGAAATGAAACATGCTACACTTGGCAACCAAGTGATAGTTTATTGAAGCGCAAACCCAATATCATCAGTGAACCTAAGTGAACCATAATTAACCAAAAATATCTTTCGTTGAATAATTTATTTTTTGTGTTTTTTGTTCCGTTAAAAATGATATAATATTGAATTGAATTGAATTTTATTTGGAATCAATTTCCCTACACAACCTAATAAAAAGAAAATTAATAACACACTACCACGTCATCTACCACGAAATCGAGTACGCAGTTCATGAATCTAGTACGATTTTTAGTCACGATTCGATACGTTTAAAGTTTACTGGCTGGCAACACTGGTTGACGCCGTGACATGGTGGATTAAACGGGTTTATCAATTTGTCATTTGGTTTGTTTTATAGTTATTTTTACCGCTCGACGATGCTATAGTGTGTTATCATTATATTATTCTAGTGGGTTTGATATTATTTTTCTGCAGGTTAATTTTTGCAAATTATATTCACCTATAATATTTCACATATGTATATGGATATTTTTATAGCTTCACACTAGATTCCTTTCGTTTGGGAACCATATTTGTTGTGGTGGAATTTGAAGAGAGCTCTGGTGGGCGTTTGTTCAACTCGTCAATTGTATGAATTTTGCTAGCAGCAAATTTTTTGTATGTTTGTTTCTATTTGCATTATTGCCTCCCCAACATATATGATTCAATGTCAAAATGCAGCGTTTCTGTCATTCATTTGATGACATTATGTTCCATGCAAACTGATTATTTACTTTGAATTTTGCCAATGATTGAGACATTTCACATATGATTCGGTTTGTTCGAAAACTCTAGTATCTCCGACCTAATTCCAATTTTTGTCCTACCTCATATTGGAGTACCATCACTTTAAAATTGGTGATTTTTTTTCAATAAAGCTCTCAATTATTTATTGAAAATTTCTATTATATATATGCTCAATATGTAGTAGATTCAATGAAAAAATATTAAATAGGTTAGCAAGTATTACTATTCGCAGTTCAGATGATTATGAGAAAACCTATAGCAAATTGAAGTTGGCAGAATTATCTTCGGATATTCTGAGTGATGGAGATGATTCACTTCGAAGAAGAAAAAAGAGACCACCTCGACGACTATCATTCAGTGACGATGAATTGAATGAATCAAAACTACCTCGCCCACCACCTATGAAAAAAGTTCAACAGGGTAAATATTTCAATTAAATATGCACTTTTTCCATTATGTATTTGTTTATTTTGTTTCAACATCTCAAGTGAAAATATTACGTTTATTAAAACTTATTTCAAACTGAGTTGTTTCATTTCCTTGCTTTATAAACTTCTATTGTTATTGTTATTGTATGGTTTTATGAAAGGAAATTTTCGCAATGGCTGTTTAGGAACTTACAATTCGAATTCTATAGCATCAAAGGTACATTGAAAATTTGATTCAAAAGAAGTCTCCACATGTAGATCACAAATTCAGCTAGTTTTTGAATTTGTTTTTTCTATTCAGTTGTTCGCAAATTTGGGTTTTCCCTTTTAACGTTTTTCCTACGTTATATTGAAAATGATGGACGTCATTTCGGACGTAAATTATACGATTTTTTGACGTCATCTTATTTGAACATAATCAACGTATTTTAGACGTAAATCTACGTCAGTTTTGTCGCAGAAATGACGTTATTTTTGACATTGTGACTTAATTTAAGTGTTATACGTCAATTCAGAGGTGATAAGACTAAGCACTGACGTAAAAGTCACGTCATTATACGTAACTGGCTACGTGGGTACGCCTACACCAAATTATTTTCCCACGAATAAAAAATATTAATTAGACCTTGTCGAATTATGAATTTTGCCAATTAAATATACTTCTCCATACACTGCTGACGTTTCGGAAACCGTATCCGTTCCCGTTTCCAAAAATATTTGAAATGTGGATGAAATTTCTCAGTTCTCGCAGATTTTTTCAATGTTTTCGAACGTGATCTTTTTAGTCAAACACGGTCGTCACGATCAGTTCTAAATAATTTTTCAAAATTCAAACCCAAAGTGGTCAAACTACCCTCTGAAGATTTCAATAATTTTTATCTTTAAAATCGTATGTATTAACATAGGTACTGTTTCATTGGGAAAGTTTCAACTTAACACTAGAAAAAATGTGTCAAAACATAAAGCATACATCATCCCAACGAACGTTATGGTAGGTAAATTTGACGTCATCTTGACCTTCGAGCAGGTTGGCGCTAAGGTGAATTTTATGTTATATTTACGTCAGATTCACCAGTATTGGAAAACAATCAAGTTATATGGGAGTCGATAATAATTGGAGGTTGAAATAAAATCGAAATTCCATCTTTACTAGATTTTTTCAATCAACTCACGCTGAGGAACGCGTAGTATCAATAAGGTGCCATTTGAAAACTTGTTTTTACGAGTAGTCCGCAAATTTCTATCTTCGAATCAAAAAATGGTTTATAAAAGTAGGATCTTCTCCTTCGAAAATCATGCGGGCATGAGCCAGATGAAGCAGCTTTCTTTTTGTTCAAAACTAAAAACGATCAATTATTGAACTTGTACATTATTTCATACGATGTCTACAAATTCCAATGAGTTATCCGTTTAAGGTTTGGTAAAATGAAAGGTAGCCGTGGAATCATGGAAAACGGTAGGTGATTAATGTCATGTCAAAAGTGAAATACCAATTTTACTTTGTCATCTCTTTTCGTTTGTAGAAAGTTTTTTTTTGAAATGGAAAATAATAATCGTTATCCTCGAAACCAACAAATCGATATGATATTGATATACGGAGAATGTCAGAAGAATGCTGTTAATGCTAGAATGCTATACGCTGTTCGTTATCCATTGAGACGGCACCCACCGAGAGTATATTTCAGGAGATTGAAAATGATGCTAGGAAAGAACCAGCTGATCGAAACCATATTCACTTCATCGTCAGTGAAGAAGCGGAAACGAATGTTTTAGCATATGTTCATTTCTCTCCATCTGCGTCAGTGCGAGAATTGGAAATTGAATGTGGATCAGCAGGGAAAGTGCCAGAAAACTATTGAAAAAACATAAATATCGCTCCTATAAATACAGTTTGCATCAGCATCTATATGAAAATAACCCCGAACGGAGACTAACTTATTGTAATTGGCTTTTGCATCATCACCTTTTGAATAATGGTTTTGTCTCGAAGATACTGTTCACAGATGGGTCTAGGTTTACGAATAATGGTATGTTCAATAGGAATAATAGAAGGTATTGGGCTCAAGAAAATCCTAGGTTGCTGAGAGAAGGTGATTTTCGAGAAAGATTTGGATTCAACGTTTGGGTAGGGACAATTATCATTGAACCAATTCTTTTCGACGGGTCTTTGACGGGCCAATGATATCTACAATTCTTGGAGAATGATATTCGAAATAATATCAACGATTGACCTGCGAACATTAGGGAAAATATGTTTTTTCAGCAGGGATACCTATGGGCAGAGAAGGATTGGAACAAATGGTCCAATCAGATGGCTAGCCAGATCACCCGATTAAACCCCTATTGTGTTTTATTTATGGGGTCACATTAAATCCAGAGTATACTCGAGGAGATCAACTTCTTTGGAGGACTTGAGAGATATAGTTGAGCGCACATTTCAGGAAATTCCTGCTCATGAATTGATAAATGTGATGAGGCGAACAATAAATAGAACTACTCTATGTGTTAGGGAAAACGGGCAACACTTCGAACATATCTTTGGTCTTCAATGAATAAAATGACTTTTGATGGTTGTGAAACACTTCTATTGAATACAAGATTATGGTAATATGATTAATAATTTACGTTGAATGTTTCAGTGTTTCAGTCGTTAGATTTATTCAAACAGTTTGATTATATTGAAGTTATCTTTTCCGTAATGGAATTATGATCATTACATATCGTCAAGTCGATTATTTCTGGTAATTCATTGTTACCATTCTGAAGTAAAGTTTGAAAGAATGAATAGATGTCATGTTACCTACCAATATTTTCAGATTGATTTCATTTTGTTAGATGGCTCTCTACGTTTTGAACAAAAAAAAAACGTGGTACCCAATGTATATCGTTGAATTGGTAATTGAATTCTCTATTGAATGGCAATCAAATAAGATAGCCCTCGGAAGGTACCATTTGACAAAAAATATTTTTTCGTTAAAAATGCGTTCAGAAAATTTCAATTCCTGCTGTAGGATTTGTTATTGATCTTATTGTTGGAATGACTATTACTATGAGTTACTGACGTAAATTAGTATAGATTTTAACCTCCTGGGTAAAAAAAAACAGTTTTTTTCTATGGTTTAATGAAAATTTGGCAACACTGTCACATATAATTTGAGCCGTAGAATCCAAAAAACATCAAACATACAGAGTGTTCTATTTGAAAAATCGAAGTTGGTGGATATTCTGGCGAAACCAGAAGTCGGCCATTTTGTTTTCATATGTCTGTCAATCCGAAATTTTGTCTCATATCTATGTACAGAATTTCATTCAAATCAGTTGATAAGTGAAGAAGATATAAGCATGGTCCTAGTCCCATTGTCACCCGGTATGGTCTAATTTATGTTTTCTTTTTGAATTTGATTAACCAAAACTGAAGAAACTATATTTATTCCAAGCTAATTCAGTTTCTGATTTTTATTAATCGAATTATAAAAACTTTTTAACAAAAAATTAAACCGACGAAATACGGAACTGAAAAGTAAAAAATAAACCTTCTTAGTCCCAATAACTAAGCTCCTAAAATGATGTAAGTAACTAATTTTGAGTCGGCGCCAACCAAACAAGCAAATGACTTAGGTAAGGCGTAAAATGATGGCATCGAGTTGGGCGGTGAGTTTCTGATATTTTTTTTTTGAAGTAATTTAATGATCTTCGTTGATTGTTCGTTTGGCGCCGAATCAAAATTAGTTACGTACTTTAGTTTAGGAGCTTAGTTATTGAGGCTAAGAAGGTTTATTTTTTTATTTTGAGTTCCGTATTTTGTAGCTGAAATCTACTAATTACTAACTACTTGTTTTTTTAGTACTTCCAAAATACTTACCCGCCTTACTTCAACTATAACCAGTTAAATAATAGGAATATCTACTTTTACTATTTGTTGTTATATAAATTATTTTTGTTGTTCTGGTTAGTTTATTTCATTACTTTGCATATCATTCTATCCTCTCATAGGATATAATGATTGTGACGGATGTAGGAGAACAAAAATAATGACACTAGCGATCTGTCATTGTCAACTACATATGTGTGCCAATGTTCACAAGTGAAAAATCAATTATCCCCTATTTTTCTACCCGTAAGGGTGAATAATTCCATTCGAAATCCAAATATGATCAACTATGAGGTATACCCTATTTGATAAAAAAAGAAAATCGAAGATCCCAGTACAAAGTTATGCCTGATATAATCGGTTAACGGTTAGCCTGATAGAATCGGGTGAGTGATCAATATCCTTCATTTTGCTACCCTTAGGGGTAGATTTTATTTTTCAAATCCAAATGGGACCAACTTCGAAGTACACCTTATCCACTGAAAAAATCGGTTGTCTCAGTGAAAAGTATTGCGTGATCATACATAAAAATATATATATACGCGTCGACTAGAAAACCTCCTTCTTTTTGGTTTCGTCGGTTAATAAAATAGTTATTTCGCCTATTTGAGACAGGCGGTCATGGCTATCACATATGTATCACGAATATCTTTTTACTTGCCTGAATTTCAATCAAAATCGTCAGATAACAATAAGTTTTCAAAAAAATTATGGGATTTGTTCATATCGCGACGAATCGTGTCACGTAAATATGTTCCATTTCAAACTGAAATATTAGTGGATTTAACTGAATATAGTTCCCAGAAATGTCAAGTGTGGCAAATCGTGAAGACTTATTCAAGAAAATTCCAGAAAAGATGTTGCAAATATCTATTAAGTTCAACAGAATTGTCAGTAATACATTGAACAAAATAGATTCACATTTACGTGCTTAAACACAGACATTTGGTATATATAGAGTCCTTTGCTATTGGCCATTGGGAAAAAGGGATTTCGAAGATTAATTTCGAAAACACTTAAAAAAAATCATGAAATCAAATTAAATGTATATTTTTATTAATGAACCTGAATAAATTTAAATTTGATATTTCATTTGTGATTCTGGTGGTGGGTATCTATATTATAATATCACTTTTAAACTGATCTTAAACGCCAAAAAATATTCACTATAATCCTACTTTAGTACCCCAAAGTTGAAAAATATCTGTTGAATTTATTTTCGTTGGCATGGCAACAACTCAAATTGACACACCTGATAGCATAAAAGGTGGAGGTGTGAAATTTTCACTTTCAAACTCTTGTGTAACATGAAGAAGGACCTTTGGGAAAAATTTAACCCAATTAATAATTTTCAACCCCTTGGGACTGTGGGGGTATATTTCAAGGTAATTCCTGAGGCAAGTTGATAACTCTTTTGAGAATTAAACTTTTTAATTCTCATACTCCGGAAATATTCAACATCACATATCCCTTACTACATACATCAAAACAATGAGCAGAAATCGGGGCAATCAATAGTAGCATTTATATCAGTAATAAATCTCCTGGCAAATAGAATATAGATCTGAGAGACGTCTGATTGCAAATAATCCCTAAGGAGAGCCTGGAAATTATGAGATTAAAAGACTCTGCCCTACAAATAATGTCTACTGTACCGAATAAGTCAGTGGCGTAACTCAAGGTATTTACAAAGTTTGACTTGAATACTTAAAAATTTCCATGAAAAAATTATTTTAATTGATTTGTTTAGCTAACCAGTGAAGTAAATTATTCAATGTCATTGTTGGAGCTTGACAGCCAACGTCCAGACAAAGTATTGAATCTTCTGTGCTACATAGTGGGACACATAATTTTGATCTAACTGAAATAAAAATAATTATATTATTTGAGTCAAAACGTAATGTAGAAGACTTCTGACGTCGCTGGGTATCGGTTTGGCCAACGTATATCACTTTTATTTTATTGTCCCAATTTTCTTTAGAAACATGAAAATTGATGACAAAATGTTTGCCGCCAAAAAAAAATAATTGAAAAAAATATAAATTAAATGTGAAATTCAGGAAGCCATCGTATCCACAGAAATAAAAGTTAGCACAATGAGGTGAAAAATAAAGATATCAGGAATATGGGTTATTTCCAATGTTTAATAATTTATGAAAGAAATACGTTGACAATCATCGGAAAATGATTTTTTGGAACATATCAGGATGAAAAGTTCATATAAACATATGTCCCAAATGGCTTGGTTTTCGAAGTACAGGGTGATCAATATACATTTTTTCAAGAATTTTTGGAGTTTACTTCGACATTTTCGGAAACAATCAATTCAAATTGGGCAAGTGCAATACATTCAACAGTGCGCACGATACAAAATAATTCACAGAGTCCTCCTCTTTCAAAGTCATGCCTTGTTCAACCCTTCGGAATTTTTTTCTGCGTCTCTGACAGATTGTGCGGAAGAAATTTTCAAAGTTGTTTCATTCAACATATTTTTTTCTCTTGAAGTTTTTGCTTACTTGTATGGTTTAGAAGCTATCATGAAAAAATTAATGCAAACATTTTTCCAGAATCGCATAACATGGAATTTTTCTGCTCGTGTAGAGAACATGTAATGTTATGGAGCACCCATACATTTTTATTCAGAACTCAGGGTGAATGTGTATTGCACAAAATTAATTAATATGGCAGAAGTAAACTCCCGAAACTCTTGAAAAACCCAAACCCTGTACTTCGAAAACCAATCCGTTTGGGACATATGTTTATATTTCCGTCCTGAAATCTTCCGAAGAATCACCTCCCGAATTTGTGAGAATGTTTTCTTCTAAAATTCCGCTTTTTTATGCGATACTGGAAAATATTTGAATTATTATTTTCAATATAGCTTATGAACCGTACAAGTGAATGAAAAGCTTCAGGAAAACAAATAGATGTTAAATGAAACAACTTTGAATATTTCTTTCTCCTAATCTATCAGTGGCGGCTTGACTCTGAAAAAAGGAGGACCCTGTGAATTATTTGAGAAATGAATTATTTTGTATCGTGCGCTTTATTGAATGGATTGTACTTGCTAATTTGAATTGATTATTGTCGAAAATGTCGAAGTAAACTCTTGAAAAAAGTGTATTTTGATCACATTGTACCTCGAAAACCAAACCGTTTGGGACATATGTTTATATGAACTTTTCGTCATGAAATCTTCCAAAGAATCACCTCCCGTAGTTTGTCAACTACTAATTGATATCTGTATATATGTAATATATATATATATATATATATATATATATATATATATATATATATATATATATATATATATATATATTTATATATATATATATATATATATATATTTATTGTTATGATGCGTTGATTACGGTCGTTTTTATTTTATTTTATATTTGTTTATTTACTTTCCACAATCAAACATCATAACAAAAATAAATAATTTTTGTATTTTGTTTTACTAATATTTTCTTTCTTTTTATATATATTATATATATATATATATATATATATATATATATATATATATTGTTATGATGCGTTGATTACGGTCGTTTTTATTTTATTTTATATTTGTTTATTTATTTTCCACAATCAAACATCATAACAAAAATAAATAATGTTGTGTTTTGTTTTACTAATATTTTCTTTTTTTGTTATTTTTCCAAAATCTTCGAGCTAATTGGTATCTTTGAAGATTTATTCAATATGTATTGATGAATAAATACCCATATAAATATTCAATATCTCCGGCTACGCTCTTCACCTTCTTCCCTTTACCTTATTTCCTCCACCTTCAGCTAACTCAATCGGTACGCCTATGGATATCAGAAGTTGGTTCTACTGTGGAGCTCTCTTGACGACAATTTCAGAAATCAGCAATCCATTGTTGATGAAAACATTGAAAATGAAGTAGAATTTCATCAAAATAATAATTTCCTTTATTCAGGAAAAGCTTATTTCTACCTAGTCTGCGATAAATAACCTAATGCTTCAGAAACGAGTATATACAGCAAAAAACGAAATTATGGAATAATAAAGTGAATTCAATCTCGTTTTGTAGGTTATGTGTTATTATATAGTCATTCGTGAAGAGTTCTATGAGAATTGTTTCAAAGTTCAGTACTTATTTGCACTGTGGCAACTTCTATGGTTTCAACAAATACCTAGGACCTCCTGAACCAAACTGCTCAGCGTTTCGGATTCTCTCCCGTTCTTGGAAACTGCTACTGCTCTCGTCACTGGGACTTCTTCTGATTTATGATTTTCCAATGATGCAAAGGCAATGTTAACTCTGCAATTGTGATTTTTTAATCTGGTAGTGTTCTTCATATTTTCCTAATGTTTTCTTGGCTAATAACTGATTTTATTCCAAATTGTTTGTTTGTTCCAAATTTAAATTTTCAACGTGGTTCTCCCAAAATAATTTGTTTTTCCACCACCTCCTCGCTTGTTGATTCTCCCCCTCGATACCAACACATTTTGTTTTTTTTTCTCGATTTTTCGATTTTGACACACTATTTGTAGCATTTTTCGTTATGTTTCTTCTTCTTCGGTGATCATTTTGATTTTTTATATTCTGAAATCAATTTATTTGCCTTTTGTTCAATGGTTGAGGTAGGATCTCTATTCAATTTGGTGTAAGAGTATTCGTCATCATTTTTGGGCGCAAATTTCTATACATAGATTTCTGCTTGGGAACTTGTAGTGGCTTTGTCTAGGGGTTCTGAGAGCCTTAAATCAGGACCCGTTACTTTTACCACATCTCTTCCGTCCATCTTGGATCTATTAGTATACCAATTCGATGGATCCCTCTTCAGTTGAAGCCTGTTCGTTGTGCATATATGGTGGTTGTTTATGATCACTTTGGAGTCAAGCGTAGCTGTCATAATATCTAATGGTTTGTACCTCTAAAAAAATATTTTCCAGAATTTTCAGACTGCCCCTGTGCAGCTTGATTTATGACTAGTACCGTTAAGGCATAGGTGACCATGGGTTCGATGATCGTTTGATATGAACAAAATATCATTTTTGAAAAGTCAATTATTTGGGCGTTATAAGCCAGGCTAACTGAACGGGCATAGCGAATCCAATTTGCAGACATAGATTTTATAGAGTATAGTCTTAGTTCGAACCTGCGCTTATAGAGAATGTCGTCAAGAAGATATAACAATGAGTTGACTCTTTCAACTTATCCGATCACTTATCGTGACCGAAATTGTTCATATGTGGAGGTGATACCTAGGTTCGTATCAAACACTGAATTACTACTGTCAAATTGGTATGTGGATTGCTATGAACAGAAATAATATATGGTATATAGAGTAGTGCTTTTCATTTGTCCGACTGCTGGTGAAAACTGTAACAACATCATTGATATTAATGACAATATGTTATTCAGTATATATGATGTATTTAGATTACTGAACACTTTGATATATAATGGAAAGATGATGCAAACACACTGGCGGTTGGATTCTCCATTTCGATAACATGAATTGTGAACACTATAATTTCAAAACCCTATAAGCATGTGATGGGTATTCGTTCATTTCAAAAGTCACCCTAGAAAAAAAAAACACATTCGTAAAATGACTCGATACAAAAAATGAACATGGAGAACATCGACAACTTCGTTTGTGAATTTGTTGGATGATACACCAATGTAAAAAGCTTCCTAGCTCTAAGAAAGTCAAAATCCCACCCCATAGATCAGAAGTAAGTAAGACGCAATATATATATATATATATATATATATATATATATATATATATATATATATGTTTCATGTAATTTTTCAATCACTTTGATTGTTTCATCATTTGTTGAATTTGGGATGTTTAGTACCTTAACACCTACCTAGGCAATAGAGTGCTATTTTAGGGTCTCTATAGAGTCGAAGAAATTATGTTAAAATTCTTTACACTTGACCTAGGATGAATTTGTGTTAATTAATTTTTGACTATGGGAGATAATCCAAGAAATTATCTATTTATCTCAAGTAATTATTTCTATAAAAAATATGTGGAAAGTATCCTCCAATTACTTGTGAAATATGTTGATGGATATCATTTGAATTTTTCAATGAGATCTGAAATCTGGAATTATCTTTACACCTTCCAACACATATACCCAAATAGGTTGGGATTACGAAAAAGTATTACTGGATCTCCAATCCTAATATGTTCTGTCCCAATTCAGACTGCCATGCGGATGTTATTGTTTATTTTGATGTTTGGAATTTAATTTAAAACTTATTGATATCGGTCGCAGTTCTCCTTCATTTTTTGAGTCTCCTGCTAGTTGATCCGCAATTTCATTTCCTTGTTGGTATATTTCCATGTGATATGGTGTTGGAAATAGTTGAGCTGATTTTCAATCAGTTGGAGGGTTGGATTGGTGGGATAGATTTGGGATAGCGCACTGAGTGCACTGTGCACTGAAGAAGTTGGTAACAATAATCGTTTTCATATGGATTTATATTCTTGCGTATTCCAAGGCCATCTATAGCAATAATTATATATGTCAGGGTGATGGATGCTGCTGCAGTTCCTTCTTATGTTTTGGATGCAGCTGTGTATATTTGGCAATACTCTTGATAATTTTCTTTCATGTTAGGAAGTTCAATTCAAATATTGTACCTACTGTTGGTTTCAGGTCCACTGAAATTGAAGAGTCTAATGTCGCAGTCCTGTAAATTCACTGGACCATGGTGGAGATGAAGGTAACTTGTTTGGGTACGTTTCTGGAAAAGTCATTTGGATCTCGGAAATGTACCCATTTATTCTCTCGTAGAAAGGTGGATATAGTCTCTTATGCCTATCATATTTTGTCTGAATCGGCTGGAGAAAACATTGAGGCATATTGGGATCCGCTGATTCATAGGAATAGCTGATACGTAGCTAATATTCAAATATTGCCTTCTGTGATACAGTGTAGGTTCACCGGCTTCACAAGGAAAACTGGCTGTTGGACCATGTTATATATGGTATCAAGTTATAGAGGTACAGAGTTTCTGGCTGAGGAATGAACTATGGATTTATAATCCAATTTTGTCTGTTTCAGAGCCTTATAGATTCTTATCAGATAGATTTGGTCTGCTTCCCAATTTTCGTCTGTCAGGATCTCATTATGTTCAGTCCATTTTCATACGTTGTACCTTGCATCCAGTAATTACCAGCATTCTTGTCTATTTATTGCAAGGTATTGGTAAATAGTAATTCCCAGAAATGTGGTTGAATTTTTCGAAAAATATGAGTTTCAGAAAATTATTTGAGAATATTAAACTATTGTGATTCTTATAGAAATGCATTATTATATATATATATATATATATATATATATGTATATATTCATGATTACATAGTTAATAAAAGCATGCCACTGTATATACCAAGGATGTTGTAAAATAGTATTTCCACTTCGGTTCCGATTCTCAAAAAATTCAAATATTATCATGATTACAACAAACTAGAGCTGAAGAGAATATCCAGCTGATAATATGGAATTCAAAATTGATTTTGGATATATCATCGAAAATAAAGTGATTAATCAAATTCATTCCCTATAGTTCAAAATGTGGCAATAATATTTTTTATTTATTAATTTCTTGGTATTTTTCTATTTTCCAGTTTCCAGTTACCCATTGATTGAATTCTTTGGTAAAATTTTTTGACTATCGTTTTCAATCACCCCAAATAAATATATGAAATTCTACTATCATCTAATCATTTTTTGAGCGGTAGTGCATAATGTTGAATAGCCCTATCTTGCAGGGCGTATGAATTGCTGAAATAAATATTTATATATATATATATATATAATATATATATATGTATATACTTATATCTATATATTCAACCTCAACTGTAAAGTGTGTAAAATAAATAGAAATTGGCACTTCTATTCCTTCGTAGATATTCAACCATGAATTTGTAATTTTCCGAAAATAAATATACATTTTCGTGTCTGGATAAGTGTCGAGACGTTCGCCATCGTGCAATAATGATTTTCAAATTGTAACTGAATTCTTCTCATTTTGTGAAGCACTTTTTTTGTAAGTCTGATATTTAACAATTGCCGGCCAACGTAAAATCTTTACAAATATCAGTCCACCTGTCTATTCTTTCATATTTGAGAATAATTCGTTTTCCCACGAGGTGAAATAAACAGTCCTAACTCATTTTGGATCCCTGTATACCAATCCAAAGATTTTTTTTCGTGCCAAGTTTTCAGTAATAATGTCCACGAGTACATTTCTATTATTTCATTCTGTGAGTCGAGTCGGTTGTGTGATGCCTCAGAAATGGGCGTTACGCCACTGGAGATTATGACAGACATTTATGCTTACATAGTTTAGCATTTTGTATTCTACATCAAATAGATTAGCTTTATAAGAACCTACGTGTTTTGTGCCTTGAATACTTGGCCACTTGTCATTATAAATTTTGGTGACAAAAACTATCGTCCAGAAATGGTTGACGACGTGTATAACATTTTCGTTTTGATAATTTTGTGCTGGAAGCGGAACAGTGGGATTACGATTTACAAATATTTGAACTGGAATTGGAAATTCGTGTATTGATAATAGATGAAAATGCATCGGCGATTTTGCTACTTTCCAAAGTTGGATAACATGTTTTCAAAATTTTGCCTGATCATTTCAAACTGGACAAATCATCCACAAAGACTTACAAGGAATTGGTGGAAGTATTAAACCGTATCTACGGCAAAAAGGTGTATATTTTTGCAGAATGGTTGAAATTTGCAAGTAGTTTTCGTAAAGATAATGAGACTGTGACTGAGTATGTAAATCGATTACGTGCATCAGCAGGAGACGGTAGTACCGGAAACGACTCAGTTGAACGTTTTGGCGATCAGTTACTCTTCGAAATAAATAATCGAGGATCGCAAGAAAAATTAATACAGGAACATCCATCTGTTGCACAACACTAGAAAATGTCGAATCAACGGCTTGCATTCTGATCAAGCATCTATTCACACGAAAGAATTCATTTTCCTCAAACACGTGGTGTTTCATCCGAAAATAGTTACGTAAATCGCGTGAATAAACCACAGTCCAGACCTAGTGTTTCGCATAATAATCGGACGAAAAATAAATTGGTCGAACTACATCCTGATTTCGATTGCCTTTTCTGCGGAGATTCGAAACATAGACAGAAGAATTGTGAAGCTTCTGGAAGAAAGTGTAGTAGTTGTGGAGAAGAAAACCATTTCTCTCGGGTATGTATGATTTCAGGAAACGCTGTCATCAAACAAACTTCGAAAGCGAAATATGACAGTAAACAAGCGACAACGAAAGTGATTTCTCAGACTCTAGCAATATTTCAGGACATGAAATATCACATTCACTGGATATAAGAAAAATTGGCAGTTCAAGTAAAGTTATATTATCTGTTCGCATAAATGAAAATGACAGTGATATGCTGTACGACCCAAGCTCGATTCCTGCTGTGCTAGGAGAATTAATGTGGAAAAAAATTGGTGAGACGCCTCTTTCAAAATCATCAGATTTGGTGGCGTATGGTGAAAAACCGATCAAAACTTTAGGAAAATCCATAGTTGACGTTGAAGCTTTCGGAAATGAAACGTTACCCATATACGTCACTCAAAACAGGACATTCCACTTTTTGGTTTAGACTGGTGTTTGACTGTCATTCTACCCCACCCATCTGATGCAAGAATATTGAATGTGACAGGAGTTTTGATTTCCCAAGGAATGGTATCGAATTATAGTGAAATTAATAAGGGAAAGGAAACTATTCAGAAAAATTGATCGACAAAATCCTGAAAGAATTTCCAGAACTTCTCGAAGATTGGCTTGGCACATCAAAGGACATCAAGCAAAAATCCATATTAATGATGAAGTCACACCGGAGAATTTCCGTCCAAGAAGCGTGTCGCTTGCTTCACAAGATCAAGTATCTGCGGAACTTAATCGATTAGTTCAAAGAGGTGTATTAGAGCCCGTGGATACAACGAATACTCGAATTTCATTGGTATCCCCCATTGTTGTAGCCATAAAGTCAAATGGAAGATTAACGATTCGCGCCGTTTTCAAGGTAACCATCAATAAATATGTTCAGATAAACAACTTTCCATTACCAAGATTCTAAGATATCACAGCTATGCTTTCTGGAGGCAAATATCCACCAAAATCGACCTCAAAGATGAATATTTACAGATGGAAGTTCATAGTGAATATCGTAAATGTTTGGTTATTGCCACTCATAAAGGCTATTTCACTTATAGGCGATCACCATTCGGTACATATGCTTTGCGCCTTCTTTTTCAATGTACCATGGATCAAATTCAAGCTGGTATAGATGGCTTTGTTTGTTATCTTGATAACATACTGATAACAGCTCCCAACTCAGTTCTTCATGCAGAAAGATTGAAGGAAGTTTCAAGCTTCAGGGATGAAAATACAGAAATACAAATGAGTGGTTCACGAAAAGTGTCACTTCGATCAAACTGGTTGGTAATCAGCAGAAGAAAGAATTGAAGCCATCAAACTTATGCCAATTCCACAGAATACCACTCAGTTACGTTCATTTTTAGGGGTATTACGTACTATGGTAGATCATTGAAAACATATTGAATATTATTCTGCCTTCTCGGCTAACGTTTACTGTCTTTGAAGTGGCATTTGGAATCAAATAAACTTAATAATGAAACATTTATGATACCAAACTGTCATGATGTTAACTTTTAACCCTTATTTGTTTTCTTCCACTGGTATCCGCGATTATTTCAGTAGGATTTCATGTTTGTTGATTAATTCGTACAGTTTTTCAATAAACATTTCAAATGAAAAATTTGCACTTTAAATAATTTTTTCAATATGCATATCATCATTACTACTGTTTTACCCAGTTAAGAAGGATTTTTGCGAAATTTAAAGTTGTGTTTAATATCGTTGCAAAATGAAGTATGTTATTCCCTGTAATTAAGTTAATTTCACAAATATGCTTGAATTTGAACAGAGTTATCATACGAAATTGATTTGATTTTGATTAGCTTATGAAAGTGTTTAGAGCGAATATCAAAACGAAATATTATGGGAAATTATTAATATTTCTAAAAAAAATGCGTTCTTCTACATGAAGGAGTATGCAAAATAGGAATGGACGAACAAAGACACCAAAATAATGAATCTGCTCAGGCAAAACTTGACTTCAAATGACACATATCGATTCATTACGATCCCAAACTACCATTAGTTGGTGCAGGAGGTGTACTGTCACATGAATGTTCCGATGGAACATTGCAACCTATTTCTTTCGCATTATCCTCATTCAGCGAGATAGGAAAGCGTTATTCTACTATGAACAGAAAAGCATGAGGACTAGTATATGCAGTTACAAAGTTCCACCAATACTCATTTGGTAGTAGATTAACCTTGATCACATCCTATGAGCCTTTGGAGAAAATTGTCAGACTCCAAAAATTGCAAGCACGATGGGCTCTGACACTTAACAGCTACAATCTCAACGTCATATATCAACCTGGAAGAGAAAATTGTCCAGCGGATTCTCTTTCGAGGCCACCACTACAAATTACTTCCGAACAATCGGAATTGCCAAATCATCCAAAACTACTTCATATGAGGGTTCGTAACTTACCTATGAGAAGAAGTCATCTGAAGAGAGAAACCATGAATGATTCAACACTCTCGAATGAAATTCGTTGTTCACAAACATACTGGCCCGAAAAGAAGAATTTACATAGATATCTTGTTTCCTTCTATGAAAAATGAACTGAGTAGTCTCTCGAAAAGAAGGCTTATATGTGTACCTCTCACCCTCCAATCAGAAGTACTGGGTATGTTACACGACGGACATCCAGGAATAACTGCTATGCAATCACCAAACATAAATTCCGATAGTGCTCAAGAAATAGAAAAATGTTTCACCTGTCAACAGTCGAGGCAGAATGATCCAAATTCATCCTTACATCCATCACCAGAATCTTGGTAAAGACTCCACTTAGATTTTGCTGGGCCTTTTGAAAGTAAAATGTAGATGATACTCATTGATTTGTATACCCATTGGAAGTCATACCGATGAGAGACATCACAATCGAGGCTCTTCGTGCTTCTCGCTCGTTTCGGATTACCTGAATTTTTGGTTACAGACAATGGTCCACAACTCACTTCCAACGATTTTGAATGTTTTTGCAGAGATAATGGAGAAACTCATGTGAAAGTAACACCATACTACCCTGAATCGAATGATCTTGCCGAGCGAGCTGTGTGAACTTCCAAAGAGAGAATGCGTCCTAGTAATCAAACATTGAACCAGTCGCAGAGACTCCAGCAATTCTTGTTTTTTTATAGAAAGACAGTGAGAAGATCTACAAGAAGAATACCCAGTCAGCTAATGTTTGAACGCCATATCAGATCTCGTTTTGATCTTTTGAAACCAGGTGTGATGAAGAATATAGAGCATGAGCAGTTCGTCCAAAAACATCATGATTCTACTACTGCACCAGATCATAATTTCATAGGGGGAGAAAAAATTGTGGGTGAACAGCCCCTCAAGTAAAGGTTCACTTCCTGGGAAAAATTTTGAACGTACTGGACCTTTATCATATCCTGTAGAGATCGATAGGATATTGCGTTGTATAAACACTGCGACCACATGCGTAAACAAAAATTAATGATAAATACCAACGGTCCTTCCCGCAGGATATGTCAGATGAATTCGAAGAGTACCACTCTCCATAACTTCACCAATCAGCGAGTTGCAACGAAAATGAAAGCTCATCGAATGAAGTAGAAGCAGAAGAAGGCGAGCTGAATAATGTGAACCGTTTACTTTCCAAAGAGTGTATCATGCCAAAGAGAAATCCTTCCCGTGCCAGAAAACCTCCCAGTCGGTTCACGGAATAAATAAATTAAAATCCAATATTCTTTCTTCGAGGGGGAAGAATGTAATATAATCACCCTGTACACAAGAAAAAGAAAATGTAAAGTTGCCAGTCAGTTGGAGCAGTCTCGAAGAAATTGAGGCGCTAGCTGGCTCAAGATTATTACAGACATTTATGCTTACACAGTTCAGCATTTTGTATTCTACATCGAATAGATTAGCTTTTTGGGAAACTACGTGTTTTGTGCTTCGAATACTTGGCCCTTTGTCATACAACAATGATCTATGGTTCATTCTCGCATGGTTTACCATTACCGGAATCCGCATACAACACAGCCCTTCAACCCACCTTTTCAGCAGCCACATGCTCCGCCGCCTTTTTGCAATTGCATAAAATGACATTCAATAAAGTATCTGGGGCAGGTTTCTCTGATATTGTTACTGGAGTGAATTTCCAGCCCCATTCCGGTGTGTTTTATGTATTCCACACCATTTTTGGACTTGGTGGTAGGTCCTCAATGCTAGCGTAGGGTCCTTTGTTTTTGGTAAATAATAGATAATTTGTTCTACAATAGACGCAATTATATAATTGTATATGTTTATATATATATATATATATATATTCATATATATATATATATATATATATTTATATATATATATATGGGTTGAATGGTTTCTTGAATCTTGATAATTGTATTATTTCTGGAATTTTCTTTGGTTTTTTTTCGCAATAAAATTACCTATTTAAACGTTTCGCCCTCGTTTGGAGGCACTTCAGTAGAATTCATTATGACTATATATATATATATATATATATATATATATATATATATATATATACATCTGAAAATACATTTCTTGATTTAGATACATCTGTAAGTTCAAAGTTAGGTTGGGTGTGGAAAAATAATGAAATAGCATCGGGTAACGTACCTTGGTTCAACCATATTAATGTTGTATTAGCAACCAATTGTTGAGCATTGGGGTGATGTTTATATTTATGGTATTTTGTTTGCGTTCTTTTATTGTGTGCTTTGCTGTGTTGAGTTTGTCCTATAAATGACGACTTGCACGTGGTATCGTATTAAGAGAATGTATTTCTGGTTATTTTCTCTTTAGTGTTTGTGCTAGTGCCAACCTGTTTTATTCGTGTTGAGACCGTGTCGTTCATATGAGTGGGGGTGAACATGGTGAATGAATATTAATATTTGTTATTGTAGATGGAATTTTTAATTTTTAAATTAGGGTATGGTAAACTCAAGTTGTTTATGTCTGTGCGGCTGTTCATGGAATGTTAGTTCTTTTTCATAAATATCATTTCTTTGGATCTTCTCTTCTCTTTGTTGTTAGTATTTTTATGGCATTGGAATTGGGGTTGAAGTTCTCAGTGATAATGTGTTTGTTAAGAGCTCTACTGGATTGTTCAGCGTATTTGTGTCCATGATTCTGTAACTTAACAGTTGTGAGGTCATTTCGATGAAAACTTTGTCACAATCATTACATGGGATACTATATACCAGATTGGACCTTTTCATTTTGGGGTTTTGGCATATATACATATATTTCTACCACTTGAATTTGGAATCATTCCTGGAAAAAATACATCAGTTCATGTCTCTGGCCAATGTTCAATATCCACGGAAATTTTTAATTTGCCTGGATGAGTACAATAGATGCCTAGAGATTCTTCAATGTTACATGGGTATCCGAAAATTTAGAAATAGCGATTTCCGTGTACCACAAAAAACGAGACAACACAAAAAACGAGGCAACACCCGTTTCATAGAGCATGTATAGACCCTCTATGAAACGGGTGTTGCCAAAACCCATGGAACAAAACTTGAAAAATCCATTAATTTCAATAACACTTTGTATACATTCATGCCACAATTGCAGTACAAAAATTATGCGCAACAAGAAGAATCACTCCAATTTGAAGAATATTTCGAATATATGTTATTGTGAAAAGATTGGGTTGGACGATTTTCTGAAGGGTTGTTTACATTTCCGCCGCTGTAACTCGGTACTCATCAGATTTACCAAAAAAGTGTTTTCGAGAAAAGTATAGGGAATTAATCCTTCTTCAAATTTGTTTTCCATCATTATTGCAGTAGGATCAACCATCAGGAAATTATTTCGAATTTTTCGAAACTTCCATAGGATCACAAGATATTTATGAAAAGTAGTGTTTTCATTTCATTTATTTGATAAATGTAGACACCACTTTGTCTACAGAATATGTGATATTATATATATTTAAACTTTCAAACTTATGTTATTTTTCAGTACTGGGGACCACCATGATCAGCAAAGATATAGCATTTTTTTTAATTCTGTACACCCTGTATCAACTAATGCAATTGCTTTGGGGGTCACGTAGAATTATTCTAATATACCTTAGGTGTAACATACTAAAATTTCAGCAAATTCTATAGATTCCTAAAAACCCCCTTATATCTGTGCCTACCTAGTTACAAAATATCATTTTCATAATTACTTTTTTTTTCTATTGTTACCATCTTTTTTAACAATAATATTAAATTATTATTAATATAAATATATATATATATATATATATATATATAAATATATATATATATAATATATATATTTATATATATATTATATATATATATATATATTTATATTTATATATATATATATATATATATATATATATATATATATATATATATATATATTATGCATCCTCAAGTGGGACTCGAACCCACAACCTTATGCTTTCCGGACATACGCTCTTACCACTGAGCTATCGAGGCTATAAGAATCGACACACACTCGCGAACACTTAACTTCCTCAATTCAATGTGAATGTTGGAATGAATCGAAAATCGAACGTACTCATCAATGGCCGTCAAAACCCGATCTAGATCTAGAAGATCTAGGAAAATGATCTCCAACCACTGATAAGATTTAGCCAAATATATAATGTGAAAGTGGGAAATTATTGTCCGGGAGAAATTATGAAAAAGGAATTTATGGCATAACGGACAGATTATTGAATTGAAGAAAAAAGCATCCTCAAGCAGGACCCGAACCCACAACCTTATGCTTTCCGGACATACGTTCTTACCACTGAGCTATCGAGGCCATTAGAATCGACACACACTCGCGAACACCTTACTTCCTTAATTCAATGTGAATGTTGGAATGTGGAATATATATATATATATATATATATATATATATATATATATATATATATATATATATAATATATATATATATATATATATATATATATATATATATATATATATATTTATATATATATATATATTTATATGTATATATATATATATATATTGCAATTCACTCTGCTGCATTAGTTGTGATGAAAAGACATATTATGGCTTAAATTAAAGGAAATTATCAAAATCTCAGATAATATATGAAATTGTTCTGTGGTTCTACAAGATATTGATCTTATCGAAAACTATTGAAAATATTCCAAGTGATCGTAATATTCTTTGAAGAATGAGATATTGATTATTCTCGGTATACATTGATGTTCCCAAATTCACGATTTTATTGAGCCCATAGGGACTTCTGATCTGAATGTTAGGAACTACATCATAATAGTAAGGATTCAGCCGTTTTATATTAGGTTTGTATGAGGTTCTCACATGATAATATTTTCTTTGAATAGGTCCTGAATGAATCGAATGGTCGCTCAAATTATTTTTTATAAATTACATTTACATGTGGTGACGTCCGCAATAGATAGTATTTCGAAGAAATCCACCGATACATTAACATGCCTTACGTTACTGCCAGTATTCTTTCGTTTATATCAAATACAATGAAGCGCCCCTATTGCTGAGGTATTATTTCTCGATATGAACCTAGCACAAATCAGATCCGTTGCGCCTATGAGTAGAATCGAGGACTGACTCCGAGATTAACCATTATTTATAGGGTCATTTCTGATACATTGCCGTCTATAGGCAATCAGTGATCATTCGACTATAGTAATTTACAATTAGGAATTTTCTTTGGTGCTTCTGTAATTTCTCTAGCTATTCAGATACTTACGATACGCCAATTAGGGCAAATCATGACGTATTGAAGTTTTCTATTGAAGAAAGTGAATTGGCATGTATCAACGACCCATCAACGTCTTTCTAATGATGTTATTCGAAAATTGTAAATTCACTGTGAATCAATGGATAGCTGCTCAAATTGTTCCTAATGATCGATATGATAACTTTTTCCTTTTCGTTTTTTGTACAGTTATCCTGACAAATAGCAGGAAAAAATTGACGTTTTGGTAGATTTCCTCACAGTGGCTGAAAGCTCACTTCAATTAAAAAGTTTAAATATCACTAATAATATTTATTTGTCAATGGATCGAACAGCAAAATATTTCCAAATAAGTAGTTGGCAAATAAACAAGGTAGTTATGGAAGTGTACTGCTTGATGCTATAATGTTGCGTCTACTTATATAAATTATGTAAAATTTTATGTGACATAAATCAAGTCGATAAAATCCTATAATGAAAAATACGAATAATTTCGAAATCATGTTCATCACATTATTTTTCATTACACTTTCAATCCGTCAAACTTATCTATCACCGAATTCCAAAGTCTAAATGAATATAATTCAGTAAAAAATTATTCGGAACGACATTGTATTTTTTTATTTCTTCTGGCTTCGTAGCAAGAACTGTTATTTTTTTTCCACTAATTCAACTTCATAGTGAGCGAATATTTTATAATTCCCTTTGTGATTCCATTACCACTTGATGGATATATATTCCTGGGCTCACCTCACTTGTATCTTCCAAATGAATAACAATAATTGAACCATCATTATGTACAAGTCATGCAAAAAAATATTAATTGTGTACTTAGATTTCCAGTACGTACTTCGTTTCAACATTGGTTGATCGCTTTTTTATTCTGATTCAATGAATCCTTCAGTCATTATTGGTATGATTCATATTCAACGAGACCGGTACTAGGGCATTATTGCGGAGTTCAACAAATGTTTTTTGCGAATTCCTTACATCTGTGCGAACTGCGAGATTTAATTGTACTACAAAAAATGCATAATTCAAAAAATACACAAGCTATTGATGATTAATGTCTATTCGTTGTTAGTTTTTTTACACGTCTCTGAAGCTCAGAAGAGTTATGAGGAGGCATCAATATATGTATTGTGCAACCAATATTCCTTTCAGATGGAATTGACATGGAATTATTCAGGTCTTATAAGTTTGAAACATTATCAACTAGCTGATGGTGTTCAACTTTGAGTATTCACTAAGAATTTCTCCTTTCAAATGTTGAAAAAGTTGATTCGAATTTTTTCTGTTCATTTGAAGCAAAAGCGCCTTCTTTTCAAGTCAAACAAATTACGCCATGTTATGTTCACTGCAAGATGGGGAAGTAGGAGTATTATATAATGAGGTATACCTGGTGTCCTAGGCTCGTGTTACTAATATGGGATTTCCAACATCCGCGAACTCATTCAGTACTCAGCAAGTTTATTGGCTGCAATAGAAGAATTATTACCGAAAATTCTTGATTCGCGATCCCACATGTCGATTTTTTATCGAATTGGATCAAAATAATATGTTGTCTTAATTTTTTTCTGTTTATATTGTTTTTATAGTTTTCATTTTATAATTAAATCCACGTCAATTCAGAGCAATTCACAATGTTCGTAATTAACTAACTTATATGCCCTCAAAATCCACTGTGGTTACCTTATTATTCATTTTGAGTAATTATCAGAATCCCCTTTGTAGTGCTCTGATTTCAAAATTCGAAACGTCGGCAACAGATCTATTGTGGTTTTAGTTATTTTGACTTTCTCCCAATCA
Organism: Gonioctena quinquepunctata; assembly: GCA_018342105.1. NCBI lineage: Eukaryota > Metazoa > Arthropoda > Insecta > Coleoptera > Chrysomelidae > Gonioctena > Gonioctena quinquepunctata. The sequence continues at coordinate 328,860 of JAFIRS010000889.1, read as the reverse complement.
ACTTCAAGCTACAGCAACCAGTAAGGTCACAAAACATCAAACATAAAATTATATGATTCAGCAGTTTTAGGTGCCGATATATTATACTTCAGAATTTCCGTGAACACAGAAAACGGTCTTACTGGACTATACGAATAAATGATACAACACGCCCCTCATAACATGAATGACAAAATATCCGCTTTGTTACGATTCCAAATAGAAAATTCGTAATATGCGACCCCGAAAACCCCCAAATATCGATTTCAAGTCCAATCGAGCAAAATATCAATTTCTTCCATAATATTACCACCGCCATTGTGAATTTACAAATTTGTGATACGCTACGTCAAAAACTACGAATCGTACCATAAATGACAGGACTCGTCTAACGTATTGAAGCCGCCATCTTGAATTTTAATGGTATAAAATGTCAAAATGAATCGTCACGGAACTAGGTGCAATCTTTTTTATAATGCGTGTAATTGTGATTTGTGATTCAAGGAATCCTCGATAACACCATGCAATACAACCTGCAATAGGATATTTATACCAGGTCTTGGGGAGGAGCTAGCAAAACGGTCGGATCCAACTATAATGGTTCATTATATTGGCGTCACCTTCTTCAATTTCAGGAATTTGATTACAAATTTGCGATACTCAGCTTCTAATTTCTAGCTATTGAAAATGAGGCGAATTTGATAGTTCATCTCAATAGTCGTCCGCCATCTTGGAGCCGCCATCCTGAAGTATCAACATGGAAAGTATCAAAGTTTTATGTTTGTTATAGTGTGGTAGAGATTGTAGATCGTAGATTGTAGGGGGGTCGATATGTCTCTTCAGACCTCGACCTATGAGGTCTTTTGTACACACCCTTCATATATTCAAGACCCGGGATTCCGAGACTCCTTGCGAAGCGTATCAAGTTCCGGATGTCTGAGGGCGTTATTGAAACGCCTTCAAAGAATTCAAGCCTTCTGCCGAACAGCGCTTGCAGTCGCAAATTGGATGTTCTGCAGTTCCCGCGAAGTTCTTGCAGTAACGGCACAGTTAACTGTCTGATCTATCCATTTTTTGAGGTGATACCTGAGAGCAATCTCGTTACCAGTGAGCAATTTCGTTACCAGTTTCAAGTCTTTCTTGTCCAACTTTAGAAGCTCTTCAGCTTTCGTTGGCGATTGGCTCAAAAGATTTTTTGCTTGTCTTTGCCCTGGAACCTTGTTCCAGTGGGATTTGATTTGGTCAGCTTCCCAGCGCCGAAACTATTCGTTGATGAGTGCTTTGGAAATACCACAAAAGGGTTCCGTGCCAGGAAGTTAAGTGTTTGCGCCTTCCTTGGCAAGGTTGTCCACTTCTTCATTACCTTTGATTCCCCTGTGACGTTGCACCCACATCAGAGTTACCTGATTGTTCGTAGGCAGTTGTGTTAGGGAGAGTTTGTAGTCCCAAGTCAGAAGAGACTCACAAGTGTGTGACTTTAGAGCTTTCAGTGCTGCTTGGCTGTCTGATAGGGTATAGATCTCTGCCCCCCGAAGCCTGTATCAAGGCATATTTGGTCGCAAATTTCTATAGCATGGGTTTCTGCTTGAACAATTGTTGGGGTTTTGCCTAGGGATATTGATAGTCTTAAATTAGTACCTGTTACTCCCACTCCAGCCCTTTTGTCCATTTTGAAACCCATCAATGCCATACCGATGCAATCCTTCCTAATTGATGCCCGTTCGTTGTGAATGTTTGGTTGTTGTTTATAACCACTTCATTATTCACTTCAAAGTCATGCCTAGCTGGCATAATATTTGATGACATGTACCTGGATTATAGGGGACTATTTTCCAGAATCTTCAGATTTCCAGCCTTCAAGTTCAATGCCTGGTGCAGTCGAAGGCACTTTTCGCCACTTCTTTCATTACACACAAGTGCAGTGGCGGAAGATTGAGCAAAATATCTTGTGCTGGTATTTTGTAGATTATTTTTTGATGTCACTATCATAAACACATTTACTCGCAAAATGATAAAATGTACCAAACCGGTTTTGATTCATTTCTCACTTTCCATGCGAATTGATAAATAAAGGTTTTCAGACAATAAAAACAAAACACCTCAAATTATTCCAGCATGTGAGCATGTTGAACTAGCTGTAAATCGAGTTGCAAAATTTCGTGTATAAAAGCGTGTAATTGTGATTTGTAATCTCGAAAAATCCTCGATAACATCATGCAATACAAACTGCATACATGTAACAGGATATTCTTACCAGGTCTTGGGAAGGAGCTAACAAATCGGTCGTTTCCAACTATAATGGTTCATTTTATTGGCGTCCTCATACACAGCTTCTAAAGTTCCTAGCTATTGATAATGAAGCGAATATGATGGTAAATCTCAATACTCGTCCGCCATCTTCAAGTTTCGGCATGGAAAGTATCAGAGTGTTACGTGCTGGTTGAAATTCAAATAAATGAAAAAATGAAAGTAGGTGAGAATTTAGTTAAGTGATTTCGGACATACAAATGTATATCAATTTTGATGATCTGCAATTCTACAAATTATTCCAGTGTTCGGTTCAGGGTATCATTTTCATCATGAAACTCACAATCACACCTGATTTATTGAAAATTTATATATTCTGTTGAAAAATCCAATACTATACACAGAGTTGATTTGGGCAAATTCTGTTCGTTTCTGCTGAATAATTTGTTCAATGATATTTGTTTATAATAATTCAAACAAAGTATGGTTGTTTGAAACAAACAAGTTACTCACCAAAATGTTATACTTGATGGCAACAATCAGTTATTTGTATCATATACCTAATTGAAATAATGATTAAAATTGCGTTATTGTGTATGAAATCTTATTATTGCTTTTATCATAGAAAAATAGTTGATCAGAATCTCATGTACGTATAAGAACCTCTCTTAACATTTCGAATATGCTTAGGTAACAGTAATACATACATATATCAAAACTAAAATTTAAATTCAACCTACCCCCAAGAAAACTTCTGAGTTCCCTCAATTCAATTTCGTCAGTAGATGTCCAACATTTTTCCTGACTCTAGTTGAACATTTAGATAGGTAGGTATTGCGAGTTTGATACTCATTTCAACCCAAATGGGCTATATTCTGATACCAACATATCTGAACTTTGAATTGGATAATGTTACTTTTCTGTCAATCGTAATCCTAAACTAGGCAAAGGTTAATCTCATCCCTGAGTAGCGTATTCATTTCAAGGTGGTCATATGTACAATACCTTCATATCAATTAAATTATGAGATCCAAAGCATGTCGTTTGACTGACTGACTGACATAGCGGACATGCATGATATGTTGATGATTTAACTGTTCGATTCGTTAGCTGTTCAATTTATTTGAGAATCTCTAGCGATTGTTGTTTTCTCTTATTTTAGTATCTGAAGAAAATGTATGCACGTGTTTCAGCTAGCTTGGTTATTTTCGTTAGAACAGTTTTCCACAGACATCCAAAATCCATTCATTTAGAACTGAATGGTAGTCGATTCATCCCCAATGTTCTCAGAAAGTCATATGGCGCGGCGTTAACAATACAATTTGGCAGGTGTCGCAAAAATTATGCTATTTTCACTCATTGCTTCATATTCTACTGATTATTTTTTTCGTGTAATTTTCAACCAATCAGAACGTTCAATTTAGTTGCGTTACCTTGTATAATTTCGATAATATCTGCTTATACACAGAGTAGCTCCACCAATCGAAAATATTACAATAATTTCATTTCCATAGTATCCACATCGACATCAATATAAAACAATACACAAACTAACAGGACCGTCAAATTTTGACGTTTATCATTAATTGTTCAGAAATGAGTTGATTCAGAAATTAATAATTGAATGCAATAGACGAAAGTACACAAAGTACTGAGCCTCCTAATACAGTGAAAACAAAAAAGTGCGTATGGAAACAATTTCTTACGTTTTGTAGTGAAAGAAACTATGTACTAAATGAATCAATTTCCACAGAAATGATGGCATCCATTTTGAAAGATTGGGCTTTCAATATGCGAAAAGGTAATGGAGGAAATTATAAGGAAAATTACCACGATGTGGAACGTAACGACAAAACAAATACAAGAAAAAAAAATTGAGGAGTTCAATAGAGTAATTGATCCATTCTCTAGCCCCATATTTTTAGCCGTACGAAACGCAAGAGACTCAAAAAGAAGGGAACTTAAAATGTTACCGGACAAGAGAGAGTTTAGTGCATCAGCATTTAAAGAAATCGGAATAGGTCAAGAATATGAGATCACCCAGTATCTTCGCGACATTTCCACAGGTGCTTCAAAACATGATAAAAACAGTATAGCAATCGAAAATTTTGGCGGAAAAGATAATATTGGGAGATACGGGCCCCCGAAGATCCATAAAGAGAGGTTATGGGATATCACTTTTGGAAATTGTAAACTGATATAAACAATTCATTTTTACACTAAAATAGTAACTGCACACTCATTCAACGTTTCAGTAATTCAAACTCACTTAATTTTCGATAAAGTAATGAAAAAACTCTGATAACTTTTCATAAAATTCTACAAAAGAATTGTCAAAAATCAAACGTTGGTGATTGTGTTATGTTTTTCCAAATCTCGTGGATGTTGAAGTTTATTGATATGCGACGTTGCCTATGTCTCCAAGGGGAAAATAAAGTACTGAAATTCGATGCGACATACATATTTGAGCGTATAAATTATAACCATTACAGCATGAAAAGACGATCTGATATATGTATCAACAGAAGTTTAAAATGCAAATAATATATCCCCACGCTTTTTGGAAGTGTCTAATGGCTTTTGAAAATCAAGCAAGAAGTTGATGTGCCGCATTTAGAAAGTTACCAAACATATTAAAATAATGTGCCTTCATATTATTTTGTTTCAAGCAATTGTAAACCGGACTAAGAAACGCATTTGGCTTGGATATTTTCTCGTATGCCAGGCATAAGAGAAAACCTCCAATCAATTTCTTACGTAAAAAGGAGGAACACAACCTAAACAAACTTAGCTAATTTTGTCACCCAAGTTAAATGCAAGCTAATCAACCTTACAAAGCGACGCTTCGCTGCGCTCGCGAACATTTCTATCCAATTGAGCATATAAATTTATCGAGTTTTGAAGCACCTGCGATAATTTTGTGAATATTTTGTGAAAATTTTGCGAAAATCCGGATTGGCCCAATCTACTTGAATAGCTGGCAACGTGGCATGTTCATGAAACGCCAAGATCAAAGCACAATGCAACCACCAATATTTGATTTTTGACATTTCATGTGAAAAATTAAATGAAATGTAATCGGAGTTTTTTCACGACTTTATCGAACATTAAGAGATTTTAATATTACTTGAACGTTAAATGAGTGTACAGTTGATATTTTAGTGTAAAAAGCTATCCTTCAAAACAGTTTGCAATTTCCAAAAGTGATATTCTATAACCTCTCTTTATGGACCTTCGGGGGCCCATATCTCCTTAAATTATCTTTTCCGCGCAAAATTTCCATTGCTATACTGTTTTTATCGTCTTCTGAAGCATCTGTGAAAATTTCGGGAAGATACTGGGTGATCTCATTTGCTTGATATTTACCGAGAATCCGAGTACATAGCAATGATAAGAAGCGTGGGATGAAAATACACCGGAAGGATTACAAATAAAAAATTTCTTAATTGTTTCTGTAGAACTTGCGTGGAGAGAAAATGGGGGAGCGTCATGCTTGACTCATTATTTTCAAAAGGAAACTGGAAATGATGATACTCCAACTGGTAGAATAATATATAATCCAGTTTTTACCAAAACCACACAGGGAGGAGCATAACCGTGTGCTAATAATGAATGGCTTATATCCAACCATAATGAAGTAAGTCGTTATCCAGTGGGACTTTCAGATAAACTAATGATAAAAAAAGCGAAAACATCAATATTAAAACAGATATTTCTGACAGTAAATACTAACTGAAGAAAAAAAAAACTTGGCTGGACAAAAATATGCCAATTGGAGTGCTCGAAATCAGTAAATGGACCAAAAGTCTGCAGAATTGACAAATTTAAATACGAAAACCAAAACATTTTCAAATCATTCTCACCGAGCCATAGCTGTTTCACAATTGGCAAGAACTTATTAAAATAACAGGACATGGTAATAGCAATTCTATCAAACCCTACCTACAGTTAGATGAACAACATCTCCAAAACAGGATAAATAAGATGAGATCCAATTTTGAAAACGCTACAGTCTCAAGTAATAACACCTTCGGTATTTCCAGCACTTCAATGAGCAGTAGCCACGTTTCCAGCGCAGGTAAAAGAAACGTATATATAATAATAGTAATTTCAATTGTACCAATTTGTATTCAAATTAATAAATTTTTTATATTTACTAATTTACTAAAGAAATAATCTTATCAAATACAATACGTACTTCAAAATAAATACGATTATAGATCTCAAATTCCTGTATAATAAAAAATCGTGTAAGTTTGACAGAATAATCCTGCCGCTTCGCGGTCGGATTATTTAAACTGTCAAACATATTAATTAATTATGCAACAAGTTATCGATGTTTAACCTGATTATTTTGAAGTACTTATGGTATTAGTACTGATTATTTTCTGACATTTCTATAAACCAATGGAAACTTTCGATTCAAATCATTCATGTACGTTTTGGCCAATCAAAACATTATTATAGTGGGAATAATCCACCCAGAAAATTGCCGCGGGAATAATTTGGGGTATTTTGTTTTTATTGTCCGACAACCTTTATTTTTAATTTGACGTCTGTCATAAATTCCGCATGAAAAGTGAGAAATGAATCAAAACGGTTTATCATATACATTGGATCATTGTGCGAGGAAATATGTTTATGATCGTAACATCAAAAAATAATCTATAGAATACCACACGAGAGTTTGATAAAGTAGAGAATAATTCTCCAGATTTCTTTCTCAAACTTGTTGCCATTTGGCAATAGCCACTCGAACCCATCGGGCTCTCGTGGTCAATTTATTCTCACTCTCTTGTGGTATTACAACAAAAAATTTGATTTTGTATCCATAGGAAGCAGTAGGTCGGTTTATTTTTCATGTCCTCGTATATATTGTCCGCTGGCTGAAATAAATTAATAATATCTACTTCTTTCGCGTAGTGATTTTCGAACTGATGATTAACATACCGAAATTTTTATTTTGACCACACCACTACTGTTGGATTGTTCCTTGGGTTTTTGTTTTCGGGTCAACGCAGTGGTAGATTCACATAAAGCAATTGATTACGAAGGCACGTTCAACTGGGTCTTTTTCAGACAATAAGAAAATCACCAATACAGAATGAATTTAGAAGTAGATTTATTATACTACTAACATAATTATAAAAATGTACGAGAGAGTGGTTATGTTTATTTTATGAGGTGAGTAACATTGTTATGATGCAATTAAAACGTTGGGAATTCTTGAGGAGCTGGAAGTGGTACGGACATTGTGAACCTATCATTTGACCTGAATTGACGGTTTCATTGGCCTGCCATGTTGAATGGATCTCTCAGGAATATTATCAAATAGCTATACAAAATAACTGAAAGTAAAAGAATAGTTCTTAATCATAATTTTATCAGTCGCGGAAATATTTGGAGAATATTTCTCAACTACAATTGGGAAATGATTCAGGTAGTTGTTCAATGACATCAACTGTTGATACACAATATTTCTCAAACCAGTTACAACAGACTATATGAAAAAGTTAAAGCCTCATAACTATAACGGGGCCAGAGGCTCTATTTCCACCCGACGTGAGTTCGTCTCCTACAGCCAGTGAAAAAAATTTCAAGGTCGCAAGAGTGGATTCGGCTCTCACTATAGAAGGTCAGGCCCCCGGGATCTTATCTCGTACAAGTTTTCATTAACTTCTGAGGGTTGGAAAAAAAGTGAGAAAGCGGTTAAAAACACTTTAAAACTCTTCATAAATGTGCACGAAATGATCAAGTTCCTACAGAGATTGCCAAAGAATAATAATATTTGACGTGATTGGGCACATTGTGAATGTTTGTATATCTTCTGAAGAATATCCTGAACAATTACCTGTAAATATTCAATCTGATGGCAGAGTGCCAACACAGATTCAGGAAAAATCACTTCATTCAACAATTCAATCGAAATAGTGTGGGATTTTTCTTTTGACTTGAGTAGAGCCTTGGACATCTTGAACACTGAATTTGTAGAAGAAACTTCATTGTACGGTTGTTCAAGGTGATATAAGTCAGTTACTTGTGTCTTCTTTGTTGAAAATATGTTTTCAGAATATACTAAACAAAGTAATATAATGATATTATTTTTGTACAATAGGTACTCCTTAATGCAGTGTCCTTGGTCCACTGATATTCTCATTATATGTGAATGATCTTCCTAATAACGTAGTTATGGAAAATTATTCCTGTTATATTATGAAAAAAGCCTCCCCATCAATATTAAATTACAATGATAAGAGCTTTCCGAGAATTCAAGCCAGCAGTGTCGGCGGAAAATAATATTTCATATCCCAAGTTGCATTGCTGACACCGCTGGCCATTTTCATTTCATCGAATTCTAGTTATTTATTTTTAAATCTTCATAATTTATTTATAAAAGATATATTATTTTCTGGAGTTCTGTAGGTACCATTTTCTTAAGCGAATTCCAAAGATACAAAGGCAATATACCTTTATACAATTGGCTCTTACAGGGTGTTATAAGAACAGACTCAGTGACCCTTAACAAAAAGTTTATATGCAATTCAAAAATTAATTTTGGGTCACCACAACTTCATTTTCCCAAACGAACATTCATAATAAGCTTGATCGATGAAGCTCTTACGACTCACTATTCACATTTTAAGAAAATATAGACTTTACATGTGGGAAATTAAATCATCATACTACCTGAAGACATCTTTCAAGATTCAGTTGGAATCAAAATCAAAAATATCATACTAGTTTTCACTCTATTATACACCATATTGCTGTCTAAGAAACAGCATGTCCGCCACCTTGGAGCGCTATTTTTTTTTCTTTCATTATTTTTAACCCAAACATTTTCATTTTCCCAATTCTTCATTATCGAGAGTTCATATTATTAAACTAAAAATGCATTGTCACGAGATGCAAAATTCCATGACAACTTGATTTTAAGTTTGATAGAATTCTGGAAAATTTTCTGTAATTACATGAAATTTTTTGTGAAAAGACAATCTCTTATGATTTATCGTTCGAATGTTTCGAAAATAATGGACGATCCTGGTAGTTCAATTCTTACTTCTAACGAAACCAAATCATTCTGTAAGAAATGCAATGAACGGCGTGAAGGAAAAAACATCGACAGCGTGTGTGAGTTTCGTTTGAAGTTGCCGCTCAATGCAATGTGGTTTATTAACGCTGAAAATAATCAAAAACATTTAAAAATCCTTAATTGGAGTTCAGAGAATGAAGTAAACGAATGCAGTTTTCTGAATTAAGCATTCAATTGAGTTATTTTCTTATAATGATGCCGATTATTGATAAAGAAACTTTTTCTTTTGCGCGTTTTTGCTTCCCTAGTTTTATTCGTTTGCTGTCGGATTCTATTCTGTGGATGATCATTAGGATAAATATTGGAATAAGTGGTGCTGAATTCCATAATTCGAATTTTGAATATTCATGGCACTCCTCCGATGATTATAGGTGAATAAAATAATGAATTATTTTGCATTTCACATTGGATTCAGTTATTACATGAATTAGTAACTTCTTGATCGGAAAAAAAAATTATGAGGAAATTTATACAAGTGTAAAAGGTCAATGAATTTGGCTTGTATCGATAAATTACTGCGCACAAGAAAATAACTTTTCATTAATGGAGAAAGTTTTGATTTAATCAGTAAAGATACGCTTTTATACTGTTTAAACATCCATCCAGAACGTTAATTAGAATAGGAGGTGTCAATTGCAACTGAAAAAATAAGTATCCTAGGCAGATGTGAATCAGATTGAGTTCATAATATAAGTACTGTTTTCTAATTGGTTGGCTGAATGGGAAGTTTCATATAGCAGCCAATCAGAAAATGACAAATCGAAATCTGTCAAATGTCAATAACAGGTGCAGTTAATTTCGTTGAATGTATTGAAGTTGATTTTTGAGTGCAATGCCCACTCATTTGGTCGTTTTCAACCGACGAAACCAAAAAGGAGAATGTTCTCTAGTCGACGCGTATATTTTTTTTTATGTATGATCACGCATAACTTTTTACTGAGACGTCCGATTCCGATTATCTTCAGTGAATAGGGTGAACTCCGAAGTTGGTCCCATTTGAATTCAAAAGATGAAATCACCCCTAGTAGAAAAATGAAGGATATTGATCACTCACCCTCTGAATTCTGGTCCGTTAACCGATTCTATCAGGCATAACTTTGTACTGGATCTTCGATTTGGATGATTCTTTCTTATCAGATAGGGCATACCTCATAGTTGGTCATATTTGAATCTCGAATGGAATTAGCCACCCTTACGGGTAGAAAAATAGGGGATAATTGATTTTTCACTTGTGAACATTGGCAAACATATGTAGTTGACAATGACAGATCGCTAGTGTCATTATTTTTGTTCTCCTACATCTCTCACAATCATTATATTCTATGAGAGGATGAAATGATATACAAAGTGATGGAATAAACTAACCAGAACAATAAAAATAATTTATATTACAACAAATAGTAAATGTAGATAATCATATTATTTAACTGGTAATAGTTGGAGTAAGGTGGGTGAGTAAGTATTTTGGAAGTAATCGAGAAACAAGTAAGTAGTTAGTGATTAGTAGATTTCAGCCACAAAAAATTTTTTAAAATAAAAACTTTTTAACAAAAAATTAACACCGTCAAAATACGGAACTGAAAAGCAAAAAATAAAAGAAACCTCCTTAGTCTCAATAACTAAGCTCCTAAACTAATGAAAGTAACTAATTTTGAGTCGGCGCCAAACAATCAACGAAGATCATTAAATTACTTTACTCGATGCCATCATTTTATGCCTTACCTAATTCATTTGCTTGACACATTTTCAAATGACAAGGTTGCAGTTAACTATATTTATCGAAAGCAAGAAAATGAGAGTAATATTTAACAAATCAAACTCGAATAAATCTATTCATTAACAATAAAACAACATATTGTTTTCCTTCTTTTTCCATAAAACTTAATTGCAGTCGAGAAGATTGGTCTATTGTGATTTATATTTTTTTTTAAATAAGTTGTGAGATATGAACCATTGCAACATCAAGAGTATAGTAAAAACCAGTTTATTAAATTTTGCAGTAGCATTTGGGACCAACCCTCAGAAGTTCTATTTTATTGATTACAAAAGTTTATAATGATTCCTGAGAAAGTTATTTAAAATCGAAAAAACAACGTTTTTCAATAAAAAAATATTTAGAAAAATTGCCATTTTCAATTATTCAACATATATCTCAAATTTCGCATAGAGCCTAGAATGGAATTGTAAACAACTTTTTCGAATATTTGTTTCTGCATTGTAAAAATAACACCTCTTTTTGCAAATTCGTTGTGAATTTCTTTAAAATTGTCGCCATAATGGTGATCACGTGACATGTCTTAATCGAATTTTATGTTTTCCGATATGCCGAAATGATCACCAATTGATAATTTTTTGTAACCATGATAATATTTTTTTCCCATATGTTGCAAACATTATGGCCCATTCTATATATATATATATATATATATTTTTTTAACCCAAAAATTAAATTAATAATAAATTATATAAAATTTAAAAAATTTCGAAGAAAAAAAAATTGAACCTGATATATATATATATATATATATATATAACATAAACTATTTTCGATCGTTCAAGAAAAGCTAGATCACTCTTTCTCCATATATTCGGTGTGATGAAAATCCATTCTTCAATAAAATAATAAAATATTCAAATAACCCATAACGTCCCAAGCCTTTAATCTAAATTCGAAATCGTATTTCACAAAACTAATATCAGAGGACATTCCAAAACATTCACTACGTCATTCTCATCCGACCCCCTCATTCTCAGTACCGAAAACGAGATACACACCATCTCTTTGTAAAAATAAATACGTTTCGGTTTTAGTCAATGGTACGAAGCTCTGAACTTGACTCATCGGTTGGCATTTTCGATGTGATATTAAATTAAATCAATGATTGAGAGTTTGTCTTCGGTCTGGTCTACTATAACTTTTATAGATGTCATTGAACTTATAAATAGTTTGAAGTTCTTCATGAGACTCAACTCCTTCACATAAACTCTTTCGCGTACTTCTGGCCTTTTTGAGTGATTATAAATTAGATGTGGAATCATCTGCGACTGAGAGATGAACTTAATTCACATCTTTCATTGTTCAAGATAACCACTTTTGGGGGGTAATCATGTTGAAGAGGAAAACATTCTCAATTGAATATTGAATAGAAACATTTCATTATAATTGAAAAATCTACGATAAAATCGAAATTATTTGTTGTAATATCTACAGAAAAAAACAATTTTTTCGGCTCAAGACACGCGGAGGTATTGTTATTGAAAATATGCATTTTCACAGTCCTAATTGAGAATGAGGCTAAGAAAGATGTTTTCGAAAAAGGAGTACGCACCAGAAATCATTTCAATACATTTCTGTCGCAGATTTTTCAATTTTCATGAAAACATTTCTATTCAATATTCAATTGAGAATGACTGCCTTTTCATTTTGGGGCTGTTGAGCCTCCATGATGCGGATTCTGTATCGTCTTGCCAAAATCCAAATTGGGTTTATATGTGCATTGGATTGATGGTATCCCAAAAGTTGACACAATCTTTTATGGAATTTTGCGATTATCTCTCAGGAAGCTATTACTCCAATAACATTTCCTAACTTGCACTCTTTTATCACGTTCTTGCTATTCCGTAGAGTGGTTGCGCCCGAAATATCTCAAGTTCTATCAATAATCTAATCCTTATGAATTCAGACAACTACAAAACACTGATTTCCGAATCAAAATAAATCGTTTATGGTAAACGCAGTTGTTCAACGATGCAGATTAAAGTTTTTTTCTATACTTGACCTAACCTACAACTTTATTTTAATAATTATAAAATCAGGGACTCGCTAAAACGTTCCTCTCGGCGTAAAATTTAGTGTTCACATGTCTGCTAAACACTGTATAAATAATTATAAACAACCCAGGTTTAAAAATCCTTTGTTTTCCAATCGATATTCGGCTCAACGTATACCCATTGTATAGGTGGTAGTAGTGAGTGATAAGATATTTTTTATGGTCCATGGAATAAGTTCTTTTTCATGTCGCACATACTGACTTTATTTCCAACAGGTTAACACCCAATTACAGGAAATGTACGAAGGTTCAGATAAAAATACAAAATAAAATCACTAAAATATATAGCTTAACTATAGGTGAAAAAAAGATGTGTAATAACAAACAATAGAAAACCTTACAAAAAAAACAAAGGTGGAAGGTGCTATTGAGAATACATTTAAAAAGATGATTTAGAGAATTTTGATTAGTATCGCATATACACAAATTGAAATGAAATTATTACAAATAATGACACGGGTGCTTTGAGCCTGTAATTTGTCCTACTATGATCGCAGTAAAATGTCGTTTTATATCTGAAACCAGGCGGGGGTATGGAAGTTGATCTTTTGTAAAAGTAGGGCACACGAGATCTTATTATGTAGCAATTTGTGGAGAAATAAGGTTTTAAACAAATAATCGTCGTGTATTCAGCGATACTGCATTACACTGATTAAAAAGGATAGAATAATCAGTTCCCCTTTGAGGTTATATTCCTGTGACTTGAGAGACTAATATTTCAAGATTTTTTTTTGAACAACTTCAATATGTTGTATGTAACAATTGTAAATTGAATACCATATGAACATCCCATATTCTAGTTTGAACCTCAATAAGCGTTAATAGTGTTATAATTGTGTTTATATTCTTGAATTATTTTGTTCTCCTCATTACAAAACCTAACATTCGATTTGCTTATGAAATATTCTTATCTATATGAGAAATAGAAAATCCCAAGATCTGTCAATTCATTCACTCGATAATCAATAACATAGGAAAATTTATTGTATTTTTCTTCCTAGAGAATCTTTTCAGCTAATTATCGATGAAAAGCCAACGAGAACCAAGAAACTGATTGGGTATGATCATCTCATTCGGTTTGCAGACATTCGCATTATTTGCTCGACCTACCTGTGCTGATGAGGGGCAAATATCACCAAACTGGTCTACAGGTAGCCAGGCTGATTTTTCTCAATTTCGCATCAACATTTGCAAGGTGACTTTGCACAATTAGTCATTGGTTGTAATTAATTTTCCGTCAAGGTTCAGCCAGGAAAGTTATTTTTTATGATAGATATTCCACTCATGAACATATGGTATAGGTAGTAGTAGTAATCAGTTTTGAAGGGACATTTTTCATGGTGTAGGTCTGCAGAACCCGAATAATGCCGTGTTCGTGGAATCACCTTTCGTGTTAGTTTTCTGTGAATTTCTTGATCTCCTTCCACAACTTTTGGTATCTTCAGGTCTATATGGAGATCATTTGGGTCATACCAAGGCGCATTGACAATACACCGGAGCACTTTCAATAATTATATGAGCTCATTTAAGTAGAAAGCTGGTAATAGAAAAATAAGTTCACATCTCTTTTGACGAAGTAGTGAGAGATTGTTTTTCTCTTAGACCTACCCCTCAAACTGAATGTATGAACTTTAACTGACAGTATGAAATGAGTTACACGAGAGAAGGGAGGTAAAGCTAAACGTGATTTTCTTCAATGAAGTATATAGTTTTTGGGATCCTACTCCTCAAACTGAATGTGTGAACTTCAACTGGCAGTATAAAATGGGTTACACGAGAGAAGGGAAGTAGGGCTGAACTAGACTCTCTGCAGTAAAATATATAATCCTCGCGATCCAAAGATTTCATGGAAAAAACACTATTATCAGAATTTCATTATGGAGGTAACTCATCAATGAAATGATAATTCATTTGTTAATAGTTGACCACGATACCTGGCAATATTCTTCAACCCTTGACACCGAGTAAGGTTACGCAATACAATTACTGATTCTATTGAAATGAAATAATATTTCATATCTCATTTAGCAAAGTCGAAAGAATGAAATACAATTTCAACACGTACAAATATTTTAAATTTGTATTTTTTTAAAAGAATTGTTATTTTCAAGTACAACACATTATTTACAGTCCGTGAACTTATCAATACAACAGATGGATTTTTTTCAACTGGCAGATTTTTCATAATCATTGGTAACATTTCAGCACGCATTAACTCTCTTTAGGATGAAATTTTTATACACAGGTGCATATTTCTGGATAATCTGTAAAACATTTACATGCGCATACTTTCATCATTACAATGGATATATATGCAAAAGCAGACTTCCATTACTACTCGCAGATCTCAACAATCGCGAAAATTATTGGTTGATGAAGTATAACCGAAAATGATGTACTAAAACCAATAAAGACGGAATTTCACGCGAACTCAGATTTTTTTCGGATTCTTACATTTTGATAGCGAGTACTTCCATTTCCTGTATTACTGAGTTTACAATCCTAAAGAAATCAATTCGACTAAGAGAAAATGACTGCATAGTTGATTTTCATCGAACAGTTGTAGTCTCACCACCATGAAAATTGATATTTTTAACACAATGTACTATTGTAGATATGTTATTGCAAGACATAGAAGATTCATTGATGAATATTTGAACGTTCTGGAAACCATTTTCCTTCAAAGGGTTTATGATTACGTGGGATATTACGACCACAAGATGATCTGTCGGAATTTCAGTTCTAATTTCAGCCAAGCCCATCGACTATAAATCCGTCTATAAAGTATAAGAGCGTGTCCTGGTTTAATAACTTGTGAATATTCATTCGAACGACGTCCTGTTCGGTCAGAAAAAGACGACGCCAGGCGTCGATCCGCGGCTGGGATGAAGACGCAAGACGTTGCCATGACGACGGCTAAATTAAGTCATCAATGAATCATTGGTGATGCGGTATATCGCCATCGGGGGTCGAGGGGATGGGACAGGACGGGACTGAATAAATTAAAAATGTCTTTGCGATTGGGGTGAGAGATAGACTTTGTATCTGTTAAGCTTTTGAATTGGCTCTCTGAAGGATAAAGTTGACGTTCAGTTGAGTTTTGTACTCCTTTTGAATGACCACACAACATGTCACGTCTGCTTTTCAACTGGTGATGAAGAATATTCACCCCTGATAGGAGTATGGATTATTTCAAAATGTATTCTCTAATTTTGAGAAATTTCAATGAGTATATGTATTTAAAGAGCAACGTTGTGCAATTATTATCAATCTAGTTCACAAATACGTAAGAGAAGAAGATTACTTGGTGAATGATAAAATTTCATGCTATACAGACAGACATGTTCTTACAGAAATGGTTAGAGGAATTCATCAGATGAAAGCTTGATATGAGTTTGCAAAAACTTGCAAGTGATGCAATGATAGTAATAATAATAGACCTTTTATAGCATTTTACGCTTGGAGGTTAGTATATCCATTCTCAGTTATTGAATAATAAAACATAATGGGATTTGACCCGTTTGTCGAACATGCTGAGATAGGCTGTGATGGCTTACGGTAATTTATTTCATGAGCGATCAACGGAATTATCGACTGGTTTTTTGCGGGAATAGTTTTCACTCAATTTGGTCCACTATACAGGACTTCTCACGATGAGCGTTAATAGATATGATCTACACGCCTAAAATATTTTAGACGATGCGGCGTTGCCGCTTCTACTATAAAGTAGCGGCTACTTTGATTTTACAAATGGAAAACCCTAGATATATCATATTATGATTTCTTATCACTTTGTGAACAACTACATGTACTATTTCCCTATACCTATCTGTTACCGTTTAGGAGATATAAAATAATTTCGATTTTTTTTTACCAAACATGTACTATTATAAACGCTGGTAATCTTGAACTCTCTAGTACTGAGACGATGGAATTCGACACGTAGTGGAGTGATGCTATGATGATCTTTACTTCGAAACATATTTTTATTTGCCTCATACAGGGTCTTCAAAAAATGCAGATACTTTGTTCACATGAAAAAATTAGTAGAAGTCAACTTTTTCAAATAGAACACCCTGTATATTTCCACATTTTTAGCTCTACATCCAATCTTAGATTGACTTTGTTCAGATGATCCTATTTCGATTTCAAAACATTTTCGAGATAAACTGTTTCAAACAGAAAATGACGTGGTTTCCTTGTATTCACCACTAATTTTTGAAATTTAACAAATTCCGTTCGATGTTCCTTCATCAGTCACAGATGATACAATGAGTAAATAATCATTAAAATACTCTTCAACCATCAACTGAAACTTCTCTTCAAACAATAGTTTTATTAACGCTGAGACACGAACTGAAAATAATGTAATGAATTAGTAAGTTAATTCAATTGTCAGTGTATTTCAGAATATGTTCGAACACATCTCCACCTCGACTTAAACAAACATGTAATATTTTCAAAAGATTATCTTGTAGCGCTTCTGATTGAGTCTGGAGTTAAACTATTGAAAGCAGTTCTAACTCTCGATTTCATATCTTCCATTGTTGTTACTGGGTTGGAGTAAACCATATTTTTAATGAAACCCCATACAGAATAATCTGATGTATTGCCATCTGGTGTTCTAGGAAGCCAACGAAAAGGTTCATTATTACCAATCGATCTGTCTTCGAAGATTTCAGTTTAAGCTTCGCTTACTGAACGAGAATTATGGGGTGGAACACCATCTATTTGGTACCATACACGTTCTCTTCCTGGCCTATTATTCAAAATTATTTGAATTCCATTTCTCAGTAAATTTTCATATTTTGTTGCATTCAAATTATGATCATAAAACTCGATATACAAAATTGACCCATTCTTTACGGCACAAAATACATTAAATTGCCATCTTTTCCGAAAACCCCTCTGGCGAACGACATGGGGATTTTCTGGCGCCCAATAATGACTGTTGTGTCTATTGAAAACTCAATTTTTTTGTAAACTTGGCCTCATCTGTCCATATGATATTGTCAAGGACATGTTCATCCTCTTGAGTCTTGACAAGTAACCATTCAAAGAATTTCACTCTACTAGGCAAATCAGTCTCTTTCAGATGTAGGACACAGTAGAATTCATAGGGATGCCATTTGTGCTCATTAAGAATGCGATAAATTGTCACGAAGGGTATACCTATCTCCCTTTCAGCCTCGTGTAGAGAAGCATTTGGAAATGCATGAAAAAATCCCAAAACTGTCATCATCATCCACTTCAGGCTCTCTACGAATGATTTTTGGACGACAACAGTTTTTTAGTAGTCGATTTATCACATTATTATTCGGGTTCGGAAGTTGTGGATATTTTTCATGAAATACTCGGCATGTTCTACTTGCAATTCTACTGCACTTACCATAAATTATTAATAAATTCAAGAAATCTTCATAACTGTTACCTAATCTTGACATGTTTCTATTATACTTGGTATCACAATAAGTCAAAACCACCAACGAAAGTTTGTCGTTTCATTTTTCCAAAGCACACTATTAAAAAATATTAATATGCAATGATGTACGGTAGAGACACTCAATACCTCAATGCATACAAATTGTAACTTTTTCTAAGGTTCATAAAAATTTCGAATTGACTGATTTGAGACTGTTGAGAAACTAAATCGAGAAGAAATATTACGTAGTATAAAATAGATGATGAATTTCGAAAATAAGTGATGAATACAAGGAAACCACGTCATTTTCTGTTTGAAACAGTTCATCTCGAAAACGGTTCGAAATCGAAATAGGATTATCTGACAAAGTCAATCTAATATTGAATGTAGAGCTCAAAAATGTGGAAATATACAGGGTGTTCCATTCGAAAAAATTGACTTCCACTCATTTTTCCATGTGAACAAAGTATCTGCATTTTTTAAAGGCAAATAAAAATATGACTCGAAATGAAGATCCTCATGGTATCACTCCACCCCATTGTGAATTTGATCGTCTTAGTACCAGAGAGTTCAAGATTATCAGCGCTTATAAAAGTACGTTTGGTAAAAAAAAAACGAAATTAATTTATATCTTCTAAACGGTAACAGATAGGTATAGGGAAATAGTACATAAAGTTGTTGACAAACTGATAAGAAATCATAATATGATATTATAAACAGGGTTTTCCATTTAAAAAATCAAAGTTGCCGCTACTTTATAGTAGAAGCGGCAATAATTCAACATTATAATAGGTACCATTTTGCACGAACCCTATATTTTGAGTCAAAGATGACTTTATTCAACTGAGAATGGATATACTATAGTTCAATCGACACCACCCTTTGTTATCCCCAGCGAATTACTCATTTATAGGCTGAGTCAAACTGGAAAAACAGTTCTAGCTGTAGTGGGGATCGAACCAATGTCCTCAATTCTGGCATGCGTCGCAAGTGATATAACCCAATCGAAAATTAGTACCAATCCAATATTGTTGGCTAAACTTAGCAGTATTACCACAGGATGAATTGTGTGCGCGTATATCTCGATAGTACATTTATTAGTGTACATGAGAGTATTTGGGGATAATTAATTTGATCAGTTAGCATTTTGTACAGAAATATCATGATGTTCTGTTTTCTGATCTCCAAGAATGCCAATGAAAACTCTTTCCCCAATTCATTTGATCTTCCAGTAGAATAGTCTGGCCTCTGGCGTTGAATTTCCGTTTCCAAGAGATATATCAACAGACAGAATTGTTACAATCGCCATCAACTCTCAAAACGTTATTGCTGGCAATGAATGTACCTATAATAGAAAGTGATGGTGAAAGTATTTTGAATTTTAAATACTCCATATCTGATAAGACAAGCAAATATATGTATTTGATCAAGAGTCTAGTATCAATTACAAAAAGATATATGCATAACACTGTGCAGATAGAATAAGGTTGGTATTATACAGAAAATTTCACACCAACATTTTTTAACCAATAAGATGCTTTCGTTTCAGCTCGTTCTATACCACAAAACTTTGCAGAAGTTTTTTCCTCCTGGGTACCCTGGGCGTGATTATAGCGATAATTTTTCTGTCGAATGCACCGCCCTCTATATGCTTTTTATATAATGATTCTTACATTTATCTATCTATCTTAACAAAGGAAAAATGCTATTAATAAAATGTTTCTGTCTTTCTTCACTTAGTATAATACAAAAGTATAGAAAATACGATTTTATTACTCAAAAATATATTTTCATTTTAAATAACTTGCGTTACATTATTCAAATGTTGTAGAAACTGTGCTAGTACTTCTTGTTTTTTCAATGGTGAATAACAGGGACTAGGTGTTAGATGTCTATGTTTAATAACATATATATAATACTTAGACACAATTTTGTTGAATTTAGCCTTTGAAATATGAATATATGATCCATCAATTCCAAGTAACACTTCACTAATTTTTCCGAACAACATGTCTTGCGATGATTGAACACAGGGTTCTTGAAGCAAGTAAGATAAATGTCTCAAATTTCGATGACACTTCCTCAAATCCATTTCGTCGCACAAAATACACAGATTTATTTTTTTAAGTTTTCCATTCTGTTTCGAGTGTTTTTAATAATAACAATTAATGAGTATTTCATAAGATACACCGTCAACATAACATTTTGAAAAATAAGGTTAATGTGATAATTCCATAGCCTCCTATTTATGTTAAACAAAAATGTTAATCATTTTCAACGAATACCTGACAAACAAAAATTGTAAATATAAAGCTTCCATTCACTTTAGTAACACAGATTTGTTGATAGCTAATAGCATACATTATTTTTAACGAACAAATATTCGTTTCATGCAACTAAAATCCTAGGAAAGTCTTTCTTGGATATAGAAACCCAATATAATTACAAAATGAAACAAGAAATGTTTACTATCAGGAATATTTTGCAAGAAATATATTTTTATTAAACTTTAGTGGTAGAACTTAAATTAAAATAAACTCTTCAAGGCTCTGTTAATTCATTTTTGATTATTTCATGTAACTAAGATGCAAGGAAGGCGTTTCATTCGTGCTATAAATATCTAACGAATTCTTCGCAAAATATAGTCACCTGACAAACAAAAATACAGCCTTCCGTTCACTGTGATAATATTTTAGACGAACAACAGTTTATTTCATTCTACTTAAATCCTAGCAACATATTCTTTGGGTATATATGGAGACTCAATATCATCACGAATATTTGCAAAAAATATATTTTCGGTAAATTTTAGTAGCAATTAAATTGAAATGGACTGCTGAAGGTTTTATTAATTTGTCTTTAATTATTTCATGTAACGAAAATTCAAGGAACACATTTCATTTGTGTCATACATATCCAACGAATTATGTGTTTAATATGGATGTCTATGTACCTTACAAAAAAAAATTAAAAAGAAACAACATAAACAGTATTGAAAGTATTTATTGAACTATATTAAAATCAAAGTTGAATGCCTCATATTATGAAAAATAATCAATTGATTATCAATATTGTTTTCTTTATTTTGATAATTATTATTAATGTTAAACACCCAGTTATTATAAAGAACTCCTGGTTGGTTTCAAATTGAAATGGACTGCTGAGGGTTCTATTAATTTGTCTTGAATTATTTCAAGTAGGTAACTAAAATTCAAGGAACACGTTTCATTTGTGCCATACATATCTAACGAATTCTTTGTAATATATAGATGTCTATATACCTTACAAAAAAACGAAAAAAGAAACAACATAAACAGTACTGAAAGTATTTATTGAACCATATCAAAATCAAAGTAAAATGCCTCATATTATAAAAAATAATTAATTAATTATCAATATTGTTTTCAATATTTTGATAATTATCATTAATGTTGAACACCCAGTTATCATAAACAATTCCTGGTTGGTTTTCTGAACCTGATGAGACACTGCGACAAGTACTGGGAACGCTTTTATGATGATCAATGTCCATTTGTAAGTAAGACTTAATCGACTGGCTATTGTTATATCTTGTAACCTTTATCAACCGCTGTTCGCTGGTCCCCCCTTTTGCTAAGCTGGAGACTGCAGTTGCCCTTGCTGAATGGTTAGTAATCTTCACCTGCTTGGTATCAATGCCGGCCTCAGTGGCAGCAGATTTCAACCACATAGAAATTTTATTTTTCCTGACAGGGCAATTTTATGTCATTTGTGACGGTATTCTTTTTTTGGATTTGTTTTTGATAAAGACGAACAGGGCATACCTCAGGTTTGGCAGAATTGGTAACCAACCATTTGCTGTCTGCCATTTTCTTGGATCCTCCTTGGGTAGTCTTTGAGAACACTGAATAGTATTCTATGCGACCTGTCAATCCTCCTTTGCTATCTTTCTTCCCCACAAAGTATTCCACACTAGCTGAACATCCTTCCCTACCTCGCCAGGCCAGTTCTCGGCAAGAAACTTAGAAAAACTTGCGTTGAAGACCTTCTGGCGTGACCTCGTCCCACATGTCAAGAATTCTATTATAATCCTCATTAGATAATGCTGCAGAACTTGTTTGTAGTTGTCAACGCTCAGCATCACGTGCAGATCGAGCCTCTACAAATTCAATATCGGAAAATGGATCAAATTCAATCTGAAATTTGGTGAACATCATTTCTTGCAATTGTTTGGCGATAAGATTCCGCATCAATTTGACGACGCTTTTCTTATAATCTGCTCCATTTCTTCTTTTCGTATTGGATGCATAATCTTGCAATATATGAGCCAACTGCTCAACAGATGAATTTTCTATTTCGTAAGATTTTCGTTACAAAATTCTATGAACTGTTTCCATACACTTGCCTTATAATTTTAGAATTATATGGTGTTGAATTCTGAACTTCTTGTCTTATAACTTCCACACTTTCTTTCCCGAAACGAGACATTCTGCAAAAATGTCACAAAACTAAAGCAAAAAATCTGAAATTGCACTGAGTCAATGACACATAATTTACCTGTTGACAGCCACATGGCCTACTTGGTGATTTTAGTTTCCTACTGGATTTTCTGAAAGAAAATGTCGTTATAATTTTTAATTACTTTGATGTCAAATTTTCTCAGCGAATCTCCCACATTCTTGAATCACTACCTGGAAATATCTCCTCGAGCATGAATTTTTTCTTCTTGGAGCCGCCATTTCGGATTCGTGGATTATGAAAGAAATAATGATCCCTGACCTTGAAAACACCTACATACCAACTGTACATAGAATCGAACCATAATAACAAAACTCGTCCGTCATATCGGAGACGCCATTTTGTTTTTCCTCAGAAAAAATTCCATAATGCATTGTCACCAAATTTCACGTTAATCGGACAACTAAAAGTGGGTCAAAATTCACTTGGAAGATCTGAACTAACAAACATACAACATATAAATGTGAAGTTATATAAAAGCTTGTGAAAGACAGATTTAGGTGAATTAAGGGTTCTGATTCTCGAAACAAAACTCATCTGGGTATAATGCTGAAAAAATGCATATTTCAGAAAATTAATAAATAGATGAATTTCTTGCTGAAGCTTTTGATGCCAATTGGAATTTACAAAAAATTTTAAAATTTTGGAAAAAAAAAACCAGATGACAATTTTCGGTTGCCACACGAGGAAAACTTTCGCAATTGCCGAACACAAAAAAACATTTAATTCGACATCAGAATAATGTAGAATGCTGAACTGATTGTGTTGTAAATGTATACATTGCAGGCTGCCTGAGATAGATATTCAATTTCAAAGTGAAGAAAACAACCAACCAAACTGGTGATAAAGTCAGAACTAAATGACTTCATACTCTCTTTGAGGCACTTATATCACTTGTAAGAAACAAAGGACATAAACAGTATCGGAAAGGGGAACATTCGTAAGTGAATATTATTTCAAAAATAATATCACGACCATTGTAGTGATTTAGACTTTCAGAATACGTGAACCGAACACTGTTGCCAAGCAAGATTCTTGCATGCACGGTTTACAAAGCTGTCAACGAACAAAAGTTTGTTAGTTTCTACTGGTGTTTTCTGATTGGCTGGTGAACGAATCCTCATTAGGAACCAATCAGAAAACAGTACGCGATGTGCAGGATAATTATTTCGAACATCATTGTCTTTGTCTTGTGCTGGCTCTCAAAACATTCCGTGCGTATTTTCAAGAGTAGAAAACAAGATGAATCACTCTTCGCATTTATGAGAGAAGTAGTAAATTTCAATTCTGGTTGGATTCTGGACTCGCCAATCACTGTGCGGGCGTCTTCGTACTAGATATATTAATATAATATAAATTATTTTTTGATAAAATGGCAATTGTTCAAATTGATTATCGTGCACATCGCGTACTGTTTTCTGGTTAGTTGTCGATTAAGATCTTAATATCCATCATTCAGCAGCCACTAAAAAAACAATAGTAGAATCCAACAAACTGTCGTTCGTAGACAGCTTTGTAAACCGTGCATGCGGGAATATTGCTTGGCAACAGTGTTCAATTCACGGGTGATATTATTTTTCAAATCAATATTCAATTGCGAATGTTTACCTTTTCAATACTATTTGTGTTGTTCGTTTCTTACAAGTAATAATTATGATAAGGGCCTCAAAGCAGAGAATGAAGTCAACTAGTTCTGACTTTATCACCAGTTTGGATATACCAAGATTAGTTGTTTTCTTCAGTTGAAATTGAATATCTTACTCAGGCAGCCTGCGAAGTGTACATTTACCAAACAATCAGTTCAACATTCTACCTCAGATGTCTAGTAAAATGTTCATTGCATTCGGCAATTGTCGAAGTTTTTTCTGAACAGGTCACCTCAAATAAGACGGTTGGCGCTTTCCAAAATTTTGTCTAATTTTGCAACGAACAAAATATGTTTTGAATTTCCTTTTCAGATTTTGAAGAACTGTAATTCGTATTCGCATTATACACTCATCATTCACGGGTGTGGAAGAAGTTATATATATATATATATATATGATTGCTTAAAATTGCACTTATTATCAGCATTTGTGGGGTATGCGAAAGAGAAAAGATGCTTGTCAAGATTACTTTTAATTGAGTTATGAAAATTTCAAGCGGACAGTTAACTGGTAATAGAAATGATTAAAATGAATTCTCTTCTATCATTTGATGATAGTAGATTCAATTCCAACTCTCATTATGAAGAACCACCTCATTCTATACATATAAAATACATGGCCTGACTGTCTGATTCATCAACGCCAGACCAAACCACTGGACCTAAAAGCTGAAATTTTGATTCCTAGATGGATAATAATAACAACTATGAAATTTTTTGCTATTCCATCCCACCAGGAGGATAAAAGGGGGTGAAAGTTTGTATGGGAGTACTGTTAGTTTTGGAGTTAGGGTAAGGAAATTGGTATTTGTTACAAATGGAGGAGAGAGCGTTCCTGGTTTTTGGGAAGGAGGTGAAAATGCGATGAAAGTTTGTATGCGGGTTCCCTTAGTTTTGGAGTTAGAGTCATGGGAATTGTTATTTGGGTTCTTCATCTCGAATAAAGAAACAAATATTTCGGGGTTCTTGAAAATGCAGCCAAGGGGGTGAAATGAGGTTTGGAAATTTGTATAGGAGTACGTCAATTTTCAAGTGAGAGTCATGAAAATTGTTAGGTTTTTTACAATAAAGAAATAGGTTTCAGTATTTTTGGAAAAACGACACCTAAATGGGTAGAATGAGGGGTGAAACTTTGTAGGGGTTCCGTTAGTTTCAAAATTAAAATGATGAAAAATTGGTATTTTGTCCCTGCTTTTCAAATGAAGAAATACGTATTTCATTGTGTCCATTTTGATACTCGGAAATTGATATGATCTTATTCGAGTATGTAGTGAATAGTCATTGTCTGTTCGACAAATGAGAATTCAGTATACCAGGGGTCATATATCCATTTCGCTAACTAACTTTGTAGGATTTCGCACAATTCAAATATTTTGAAGTTCCTGATCATTTTCACGGGAAAAGTTTATAATTTCAAATTGGTCCTGTATGTCACAAAGAAAAGAGGACTGTGAAGTAATACCATATGAGCACACTTGAGATCATTCATTGCGTTGAAAACTCTCGGGAAACGATGTTGTGAATTTTCATTCAAATATGAATAATTCATTATTGGTATGTCACACTATTTCACCCACCACAACGTGGAAATCTCAACATTTTCAGTCCTTCGATATAGAAAAGCAGCTTGGATAGATGGCGTTTAATGGCGCATAAAATTCGTGATTCGGAGAGCAGTTAGAATAACTTTGTCTTCGTTTCGACACTCATCTGTTATTCATTGTATCGGTTCCATGGCCCACTGCTTTCTTACGGCCGTTCCTGGCGATTAATTCCATTAGAGCCCTTTCTTCCGAATCCAAAAATTACACTGATTAATTAGGTCGTTATACTCAATTGTCTTCGGCTTTTGATAGACTTGAGAAATTGACTGGATCGGGGGTTCGGTGGAATATTGATGACATGGAATGTTCTGGATAGTCGAACGTATCTTAGTATAATTCATTCAGTGTGAAATATATTCTTCATACAAGTTGGAAATATTATAAATGAGAAGAAAGCAGTAAGGTTTGTGGTGAATAGGTTGTCCACGAAAGTACTTATTTCCACAGAACATATCCATTGTTAGAAAAATAAATCAAAAATTGACTTTAACCTCATAGCAAAATGTAGCTTGCAGACACAAAATAAGAATATCAACATAATTATTCGATATGACTCACTTTTTCAGCATTAATCGTATTCAAGTAATCTCTATTTGACATTATATCATAGCCTTATATTCGATGGTAAAAAATACTCGCAAACTAATGCGTCAATATTTGATGAGATAGGAATGAACCAAACGAATTCAATCAAGGGAAAACATAATTTTTACATCGTGAAATGAAAAAAAAATTAAAAAAAAAAATATGTTCAGAATCCTCAGATGAAAACTTTGCAGGTTTTGCTCATTGGTAATATAATTTATGATAGCACTTGGAAACTCTGTACAAAACGAAATGGATTCATTGAGAAAGCGAAAAGTCTCTGCAAGAGAAAACCAAATTATTCAAACAATTGAAGGAGATTTAGAAGATTTGAGAACTTGGACATATATAGTCCCCGAAACTCATCAAAAACTATATAGAGAGGTATATTTTGAATTTTTACTATTTCTTTGATAGTCAAATTGAGAAAACGTTACTGACTAATTGAGTCAGTTTTCTTTAGGAAATATAATTTGATGAACGCAGTAACTTATCGGAGTAAATTAATCAGTTTGCCCTTTCTACACTTGTGAAGATTTTCCCTGATTATAATTTTTATCTTCAGGCTGTAGAAGGTTACCCAAAAAACCATGCAAGGATGTATTGTAATTGTATTCTGTTTATTTTTTTTTTTTCCTTTTTTTGGAAGGTTACCCAAAAAACCATGTCAAGAGATGTACTGTAATTGTATTCTGTTTATTCTATTTTTTGCTCTTCAGTTCCGTTTTTCGTCATTTAATTTTTTGTTAAAGAGTTCTGCTACAATATAGCTAGCAATGTCTGTTGACATAAACGCCATTGTTCCTTTTAGTTACTGGTATGTATTTCACACTGAGTAAGCAGCTGCAATTCAGTCCTATTATATTCAGTTATTCCATCCGTAGTGTTGATGATAATTAATCGATTGTGACGATCATGCATTCATTTGAAAGTTTGCGGTTCCACCAGTTTTTCCATTTCCAAGACGTTGAAACACTAACGGAGTCCGGGCGTAACATTTCTTCAATGCTATCAATGTTTTCTGAGAAAAATCAACAATTCAACAATGTTGAGAATTGATTTGGATTCAACCGCAATCAATGTCGGTTACTTGTGCATCAATACACAATACTTAGGGTTAGGAACTCTCAAATTTTCCGCACCAGAAGGAAAACTTCAAGAAATAATGACCCTCAAACAGAAAAAATAACAGAGGCATATCAGTGGAGATGCATTTCCTTGACGAGGAACAACAATCAATATTGAGAGTTTCTGAATCTAATGCGAATCCCTCAAAAACGAACCAAGAAGATGAAAGCACACAGATTTATACAACACTGAAGGTAATTATTCCATCAAAGTTTGAAGAGCTTATTGAACTTGAAGATGACCCAATACGGAATGAAATGAAAAAATTCAACGATGATGAATCGTTCACAAACTTACTCCTAGAAGAAGGAGAACAACAATAAGATAAAAAAAAACAATAGCAAGAAAATTTTTGTATCAGAAGGGACCGAAAAGAGCAGAGCAGAACAAAGGACTCCAGTAGAAAAAGCACAAAATACAATCAAAAAGTAAAAGAAAACCATTCCCACAAGATTCTGCTGATGACAAATGTCGCTACCAATGCAGCACAAAATTTTCAGAAAAGTGGCAAAACCAATATTAAGAGAATTAAATCGTGTAATGTGCCAGTAATTTCCAGGTTGAGAGATGTCGAGGTGAATTGGAAACTGGAAACAATTTGTTTCGATATTTCTTGAATAAAAAAAAGTCACGAGAGTCAGTATGTTAATGTTTTTTCCTGTCCATTCTGGGTTTTCAAGGAAACAACTCAGTATTTATGACACTTCAAATCTGTCAACAAAGATACAATGAGTGGTATGACGACATAATCGACTGACGAAAGAGGAGAGCATCCTTATTCTGAAAAAAATGACGGAACCTTACTCACTACAGAAAAGAACTTCTGGGCTAATCTACAGAAGTTGATTATGTTGTCGCGGATGGATTTCTTCAAAAAGCTAGTTTACTGGAAGAATGGCAGTATATAATAGATATTTCACCTGTAGAGTACACCTATCGTAGTCCTGTTGCATGAGGCAATAGGTGCAAAAAAAAAGGAGACATCCTGATTGCATTTCGTCTCAGAGATGTAATGCATATCTGTATGTGGCCGGACTTTAACTCAGGATAAGACAAAAACTCGACTTTTCCACGTTCTTGATCATTTCTTCATTTCTGCAGTTACTTCGAAATTTTCCAATTCCCAATTCCCAATTTCCAAGTCATACGTTCATAGCTGTTCTCATTCAACCATTAAGTTGAATTGGCAATGGAGCACAGTGAAAAAGTTTATGATTTCCAGTATTTTGTTGAGTGTATTCAATTAGCAGACTCAGGAAGAGGAGACACCGAAGAATTTAGTTTTGAGGCCCTTTCCTTGGGAAGGTTCAACCGCTTTTTTGAAGTATCTTTCAAACGAGGAGTCCTTTGTATTCTACCAAATATGAAGAGTCTGGTTAAAAAGTGTCGAATTTTTTGCGAACTGAATGCACCAAAATCCTTCCCATGCCTGAGAAAATGGACGAAGGTAGGGGATTCAATAAAACTAGGAAACAAGAAAGGGTTAAGAAATTATGCCCCCTTGTGCCATCTACCTGCTGGTTGTTGGTTGAGTATCCAAAGGTCAGAAGAGCCTGACTTACTAAATGCCAACTAATGAAGAATGACATTCAAGCAAAGCTATCATTCAGGGTTTCTGAACATGATAACTACCTCCCATACAGGAAGAAAGGGCATTTCGAAGCTGTGTATCACAGTACCAAACTTCGAAACAAAAAGTTCCCACATTTCTTCTGATAAAAAATCATATTAACATAATCAAAAATGTGTGTACATTGAAACAACCACTTCTATATATCAAAAGCCTCAAGTATCAGAACTCTCTTGCAAGATTTTTTTTTCTCATTTCCTGTTGAATTTTGTTCTTCAGAGGAAGGGCTTTCTTTCCATGTTATTTTTTTTTTTTTTTTTTTTATTACACTATTCAACAGATACAAGATCCAATTACAGAATAGGAATATACAGTATGAACTATTAGCTATATACGTTAATATAAATCATTGGACAAAAACAGAACAGTCCAGTTTTTTTATGGAGGCCACACTGCAACAAAAAATGTCAATGGTTTCATTCATCTTATTATATGTATTGCACATCTTATAAACAGGTGCATTCAATTTAACATTGGTGTGACAAAGTGGAAGGTAGGAAGTAATGTTTCTCCGAGATGTGAGTCTAGGAATATGAAACTTCAATATATCCAAAATGCAGCTGCAGTCCAAATTGTTGTGAATAAGGTTGAAAAGGAATATAACATGTGACCTATTTCGACGAGATTCTTCAAGTGAATCGATTGAAGATCTGGAAATTAGTTGTTCATGTGGATAACCTACGTCTGGGTAGTTGCCATCAAGTTTGAAACATAGATATTTCAAAAATTTTCGTTGGATATTTTCTAAATTAGATATATATACCTGATAATATGGTGCCCAAACAATTGATGCATACTCTGAATTTGATCTAACAAATGTAAAATATAATTGAAGAAGAGTTTTCTCATTCCTTCCAAAATCTTTTGAAACTCTGATTATGAATCCTAATGATCTATAAGTTTTTTTGGTGACTAGTTCGATTGTTTTGCGAAAGAGAGTTTTTTGTCGATGTAAAATATAATTGAAGAAGAGTTTTTTCATTCTTGGCATTTCTTTGAAAGTGTCGGGTCTTTCAATACGACATTGTCAGTTTATAACTGTGAAGAATTGGATTCCTTGGCGGTGAAAGACATAACCTGGCATTTAGAAACATTTAGGAATAAGCTATTCTCGATGCACCAGAGATTGAGGCGATCCAGATTATTTTGGAGAAGAGTACAGTCTTCTGTGGTGTTAATTTCATGGTATATCTTAAGATCATCGGCATACAGTAAGTGAGCGACGGAGAGAGTAGCTACAATGTCGTTGATAAACATTATGAAAAATAAAGGCCCGAGGTTAGACCCTTGGGGGACACCTGACGTGGGGAGGACTTCAATAGACTTTTGACCATGGAAACTGACATACTGCTTACGATTATGAAGGTAGGATTGAAATAAAGATGTGAGATTAGGGGTAAGTCCGAAATTCGACAGTTTGTGAAGAAGAATTCCATGATCAAGCCTATCGAAGGCCTTCGAGTAATCCGTATAAATTATATCACATTGAGAGCTCCCATCGATAGTATCAGATAATTGCTCCGTGATACAAATTAAATTTGTTATCGTTGACCTTCCTTTGAAAAAACCATGTTGACTAGGGGTGATTTGATTCTTTACATGCGTATAAATGTCATCATAAAGTAGGATCTCAAAGGTTTTCGAGAAATTATTAATAATTACTATAGGGCGGTAGTTGCAAATGTCTGATTTGGGGTATTAGAATTTTGCGAGTGATCTGTCGTCAACAAATGTTTGATGAGAAAACTTGACATGAAAAATCAAGGAAACCCAACTTGTGTCCACTGTATTAGGTGGGAATACTGGAAATAATGAATGCTGCACCAACTGATGGGACTTGCTGTTGAAATCGATCTCATAGCTCCTGTAATTTATAGGCATGCTGGGGTTTGCGCTCTCTTTTGGGGTTTTTTTTGTAGAAACTTAGTCCTGCTGTGCCACACTACTGTCTCGTGTGGTCTAACTATCATGGTAAATATCAACTACAGTTTTCATGAGATGGAGTTCCATGATTCCAGTGGAATTGCGTATACACCACTTGGTATTGCCTCTCCTCCAGTTGGTTGTGCAGTGGCAGACAAGACTGAGTACCTTCTAATTGATAACACTCTGGATGACGTAAATGTTGGGAAGAACACATGAGCTGAACATGTGATCAGATCACATTGCAAATCGATTCTCCTTTGACAAATATTTCGGGGTGTCTATACAGACAGAACTGAATGGAATAATAGGACACAACAACATTCTACAGGTGAGGGTTCGGTACACGGAGGGTTTGAGACATAGAATGATACGGGAGCAGGAGTGCCTTCTGAAAACCCAAGGACTGAAAGTAGCCAGGAAGTGACATCCCAAGTAGTATGGACTTGCAGCGAGGAACTGACAGAATGAAACCGCATCAAGCTGATTTGGCTGTCAGGATATCAGGGATTCGAGGGTTACAAAAAGCCGGCGAACCCGCCAAAAGAGAATCGGAAAACGAACTAGGTCTAGGGTAGAACTTTGTGGTACCAAAGTGTAGACGGGAAAACACAATAACTACTGGCATAATGTCCAAAGAAACAGACACGGGAGAGAATACATGGTGTTAATCAAGTACGTTGACAAACCTCGGGAGGTGATTCCTTGGAAAATTTCAGGACGAAAAGTTTTTATAAATATATTTCTTAAACAGCTTTGTTTGAGAGGTACAGTGTGATCAAAATACATCTTTTTTAAGAGTTTTTGGAGTTTACTTCCGAATTTTCTGCAATTATCGATTCAACAATGCGCACTATAAAAATAATTCTTCTCTCAAATAGTTCACAGGGTTCCCCTTTTTTTCAGAGACAAGCCTTGTTCAACCCTTCAGATTTTTTTGTCCACCGCCACTGACAGATTATGAATAATATTAAACTCTGTGCAAAACATATTCACCCTGAGTTCTGATAAAAAATGTATGGTGCTCCATAACATCGGCCATATGGATGATCACAAATTGGCCATGATTGCCACGATCATTAGAATATCATTGCTCTAATGTCACCGATCATGGGCAATTCCAGGCGAATATGCCCTCCGCAGGTTCGTGAGAGCTTGAATCCGTCCATAATGGCCGATGGTGTAGAGCCGGCTTTACATTTTCTCCAGACACGATCAGAAAAATTCCCTTATGTTATGCGATACTGGAAAAATATATGCATTCATTTTTGCTTCTGAACCGTACAAGTAAATGAAAAACTTCAGAGAAACTAATTTTTTTTGAATAAAACCACATTGAATATTCCTTTTTCATAATCTGTCAGTGGCAGCGGAAAAAAAATCTGAAGGGTTGAACAAGGCTTGACTCTGAAAAAAGGATGTACCTGTGAATTATTTGCGAAATTAATTATTTTGTATCGTGCGCACTGTTGAATGGATTGTACTCACCAAATTTGAATTGATTATTGTCGAAAATGTCGAAGTATACTCCAAAAAATCTCCTCTTGAAGTTTCTCAACGTACTTAGTAACACCCTGCACCCTATATATCTAAGGTCCATGTCAGAAAAAATCAGCAGACATGTTAACTCTGAACAGTGAGCAATTGAAAATCATAACGGGGCTCATGATAGAACATACGCCAGTAAAGCACCTTGATAAAGTGGGACCCAACCTGCAGACTATCCGGCAAGGAACCAGAAACAGTGTCACACATACCGTGCAACTGCCAAACTCTATTTTTTTGGGCAAAGAGTTGGCGAACCAAAACCATACAGCACACATCCACTGTCGGGCTCGTACAAACTCATACAAAGCACAAATTACTCGAATGGATACTGTGAGAGAAAACAATAAATGAGATAGAATGTGCCTAAATGTACAATGTTATCAGAGTCTCAGGGATTCACACACTACCAATAGGTGTCCATAAGGAATTTTTCCCATTTCCCGGAACAAAATATTATAACCAGTGGAGATATTGCCTAGCTAGTCACTTTTTCCCACGTGTAAGTTCCGGAGGAGTTCTGAGTCTAGATACCTTACTGCTTGCTTCCATTCTAAATCTATTCTGTCAATATGAATCAGTCACAAGTGTTGGGGCTTTATTCTTCTACTGAAGAGTATCATTGATAATTCGATTGAGTTCATTTTGGGGCACCACCTCCTGAAGATCAATCATGAGAATCTACATAATACGGATGCAATGAAAATTCAGAATAATTAAAACAGAAGTAACATTCCACTCACCAGATCCAATGAATTGAATATCATTTAGAACTGAGGAAAATATAAAATGGGTTCAGTGAGGCATGTAAAATACTTTCGTGAGGTGGCCACACAGCAGAGATGAGTTGTGTTATTCTGTCACATCAATAACAAAGAAATCACTAGCAAAATCACCAAAATAATACAAGAAAATCATAAAATTTTCTTAGTCCATGTATTATTGAAAATTCACCAGATCATTCTGAAACCAATTTTTTGGGAAGATACATATGCTTATACCTAATTATATCATAGATTATCAAAACTCTTTAATAAAAAATACAAAATATCGATTAATATGATGAATACTCTTCAGTTTTGTTGATGGAACCATACTAAAACTAGTGGATTTGGACGATATGAAAATACTATGAATGAACTAAGGAAAGCACACCTGAAAACTGGAATAGGTCATCTATATTTTGTGGTACGGAAATAAGAATATAGCATTATATTCTATAATCAAACATGTATACCTTATTGAAAAACAATAATTGAAACTAAAATAGATGAAAAATCTTGAAAAAACGTCCACTATTTAAATTGGAAATGTACTATATATATATATATATATATATATATATATTATATTTATATATCTTATATATTTTATTTTCCTTTTATCAATTACTTTGTGTTGAGAATTGTATTAGACAATCGCTTATCCAAGCGGCATGTTGATGACAAACTGGAATTCCATTTGAGAATGCAGAGTATCATATCGTGTCAAATCTACTCATATGCATTGCTAGAAGAAAATATAAAAGAAATACATTGATACCACCCAAAAATACTTCCCAATTCCCACAGGAAAATAATTTCTTATTTTGGGAATAAATATGAAATTTGAAATGCCACAACATTCACCATCATTTTCAAAGTCGCTTTTTCCATTATTCATTAATAAAAAAATTGGCAAAGTAAAATCCCAGAAAAAAATTCACAATTATTCTCACAATTATGTCTTTAATTCATGCTGTCAGTGAAAATTTCCTTCACTATCATACGGTGGTAAAAAATAGAAGTATCAATAACTTTCATGTTCCAATATTCGAACTGTTTTGCATTCCTGTATATCGTTTCTGGGCATGATATATCCAACAGTAACTCATTGAAGATTTCATCAAACCTACAACATATTTCAATAAGACAAATTGCTTATAATTTCACCATCTGTAATAAATACGGAATTCAGGTCACATGCAAAGCAATAGAAATGGAAACTTTGTGAGAATGTGTTTGTTGATTTTGTTTGATATTGTTCGTTAAAATGAATAATGCTTTCCTAATTATCTAGAATATTACCAAAGTTCATCCATCCAATTATATCTAATTTATAACAACGTACTGACACTAACTGTTTTATTCACTGGTAAATATCGGTAGGCACGAAATGATGGTTTTTATTATGACTTTTATAGTGTTATTAACCCTTTCGTTGATATTTGTAGCAAATGTTCTATATTTGACACAATAATCAATGATATTCTTTTCAGAATTTCGAAATGTTCATCGGAATTATGCTGGAGATATATTAACCGATGACTGCAAAAATATAAAATCATCAGGAAATTATTTTCAGAGGATTATTTGTGTTCCATTCATACAGAAAAATATAATATTCGATATTTGAAAAAGTAGTCCAATCAATTCTCATTGATTTAGAAAGTTATTTCTAAATTCGATTTATTGACAAATGAAATTTAATTAGAAAAAGGTTTTTCAGATGGAAAATCACAAATGCATAAGTTGAAAAAAACTTTTGTTTTTCAACTCGAGCAAAAGTTTCACTTACATCGCGAAGATAACACAATTCATAGAAAAGGGGTTTTCATACCACACCTCATTTTCACGGCTAAGAAACCATTTTAGCGGACTTCAGTAGCAATCAGCAACTGTTTCATTATTCATTCTTGGATGTGAAACTGCGGTATGGCTTTGGATTTGAAAACAGAAATACTTTGGAATTGGGGAAAATTCCCAATGTAAGAAAACTTCAATAAGGAAAAAAAAAATTTCCTCAAATTCCAAATTTTAGTTTTCATACAAAATAAAGAGGAGCAGAAATCCTAAATTCTCCATCAAATCCGAAAGTCTCCATAAAAAACAATCATACACATGTTCGAACAAAAGGAATCTTGAGAAAAGAAGCATATTTCGTAGATCATTCTTTGGAAAGGAAACGAAAAACGAAAAGATCGAAAATTTAAATAAGTTGATGAGGCCAGTAGAGTAGTGCCCACCTTGGACTCAATTATCAAGAAATTATCCGACTATCCTGGATATAGCTTCCAAGCACAGGGTGATATCAAACAACAGTTACAGAATTTTTGATACAAAAAAATATAATTGTTATTAACTTTCGGGCCGTTCCTTATCATTACCCAATAGACCTACCAAAAAATGTTATCAGTGAAAATATCTTCCAAATCCATTAATATTCTCCTTTTCCACATAGTTTACTAAAACTTGTGAACTGAAATAGGCAAAGTTAGATTTGGAGTGGAAGAATAAATGTTTGCCTATGGTTGGCATTTTCGATCAAAGCGTAAATCCTATTATGTTTCATCAGGGGTGGATGAGTTTCTCATCCACCTAGGACCGGATATACTATACTCGTCTTCCATTGTAATTTATT
Organism: Gonioctena quinquepunctata; assembly: GCA_018342105.1. Lineage (NCBI taxonomy): Eukaryota > Metazoa > Arthropoda > Insecta > Coleoptera > Chrysomelidae > Gonioctena > Gonioctena quinquepunctata. The sequence goes on along the minus strand of JAFIRS010000889.1, from coordinate 292,333 downwards.
GAAGTTTTATGAATAAAAATATTATTGTTTGAGCTGTTCAGTGAGAATGGGAGTTTTTACCAGGCCACAGTAAATCGTCCTGTTCCAGAACCTACTAAATGAATACACTTGAGTGCATCGCTTTCCGTAAGATTAGTTGAGGCGGCCATAGGTGGCACGAAAATTGGTAAATATCCGGGTTATATTTGATTTATATCCCCTATTCACTTACTCCTTTTGGTGGGGATAACCTACTGCTAAAGACTCGACACATTTGAGAGCAATAACTTGAGACTAAGACTCAACATGTTGATGGATACAGTAGAATGTTGGGTTAATTCTCAGGAATTACTGCTCAGAATTCAGAAATATTTTCAGTGTATCCTTAGAATGTGTTTTCTTTGAGAATTGCCCCTATCTACGTCCTCTTATTGATAAAATTTTTGCGATTAATCACTAGGTAAGTCTGTCGCTACATCGTCGTATAGTCTCAGAAGTCACTGGTTCTCTTTGTGATCTATGAAAGTATAATTTCACGAAAAAAACACAACTCATTTTGAAAGAAATTGTTGAAATTTACCCAACTAGCCCTGCTGGACACGTTAGACTGAAGCCGTTTACACAATTGGACATGAATGACCCAGGATGACAATGCCAGTCAATATTCTGAGGCCCGTATGGGAAATTGTACTGATTCAGCAGAAATGCCGTTTACAGGCAATAGCAGAAGTACCGCATCACATTAGAATATATTACTGCTATAGCAGAACTGTCCATCAACGAGTTGAAACTCAAGATTGAGACGCTGAACTCAGACTTGAGATTGAGACTTGGAACAAAGATTAAAGACCAAGAACTGAGCCTAAAGGACCCACTATAAGACATTTTAGAGACCTGAAACTGAGCCCTAGGAACCACGACGATAGGACCTGGCTGAGACCTGAGATACAGGACCTAAGACTGAAACCTGATACGTAGAACCAAAGCTGAAAGGTTAAGACTGGGATATCAGGTTGAGGCTGAGATCTAAGGCCCGATTTCACCAACCTCTTCAAACGAGTTTTGTTCAAATTAAACTTAGATTAAGCTCTCTACACGTCATATTGGATTTCACCAAGAACTCTAAACCACGTTCAGTTCTAAACGGCGTTTCCACTTAAAACGGGCTGAATTTGGCCAGTTACGAAGTTAAAAGACGTTTAGTTCATTGGTTTCGTGCACGTTTGACAGCTGGTTGACAGTGGAGGTGAAACAACCTTACTTTTCCGATTTGTTTATGTTGGAGAATTGAACATTTTCACCTATTTCAAAAAGAATTCAGTAGTTGGATTACATGTGTTATTGTTTAATTCGTAGATGATGATGCCTTCATATTGTTCTGTAGTGAAATGCAATAAAAATGCATCAAAAGACGGCCGAATATAATTTTTCAGGTAAATTGTACATGTTTGTATTTTTTACCCTGTTATCAGAATTCTATTTGCTGTTGTAAGATATAGAAAACAATGTGGAATCTCCCAGAGAAGGCGAACAGCCTAGATACATGCCATCAAACGAAAATACTGGTCTGATAAGTTAACGAAATATGGTAGAGTTTGTTCCAGACATTTTCACTCTGGTAAAGGAAATATGTTGTACCAATTTATTCAATGAGCTGGGTGCCGAATAAAGTCCAAAGAAGGAATTTATTTGATGAATTATATTTTCACATTCCAACTTGAAATTCATTGTAGAAGATATTGTCACTTTTATCAAGTTTCTTCAAAAACTAAACTTTGAACACCGAACACCCACAAAAATATCACAAAACATGAGCCAAACACGAAAGTTATCGGTTTGCAATTTTTAGGTTATATTGTCACTTGGCTTTGGCTCCTCTACAAAACAACGAAATCTATGCAAAAATGACAGAAACGTACATATTTTACTATGTTGCCAGCTTTTGACTGGCCTTAAACTAAGTTTCAATAAACTCGATTCAGCTTTCGTCTGTTTGTATCGGTGAAACTGGATCGAGGTTTATCAAGATTAAAATCTGAGTTTAGTGAGAACGGAGTTTAGTAAAACGCCATTTATCTGTCTTGTAGTGGAATCGGGCCTTAGACTACCACGTAGAACTAAGAACTTATACCCAAACCTCAGGCTAATATCTATGACCAAGACCTAAAGCCAAACCAAGACCAAAGAGTAAGACCCAAGACATAGAACCTGAGGCTTGTGCTTGGACACAGACTCGAAACGAATGGACAAAGGCAAAAACAAAAATAACAGCCAATAATGCGAAAAGCAAAACTGAAAGAATAGAAAAATGCAAAACGACAAAAATAAAGGGGAAAACTTGTTATTTCCAGAGTTCATATGATGGATCTAGAAGAAGCAGATAATCCAAAAATACCCAATTATTGATTATCCAGTCACTGTGTAAAACTATAAATATTAGTTTTCACGAAAATGAAACCATGTCCAGGAGGCTGCATCATATCTATGAAAAGATACAAATAATTCGATATTGAAAATAAAAATGGTGACGTCACTTCCCATCTTATGAATTTTCAGAATCATCTCTCTCTATGTTTGTGGTCCTTGCTTCCTATTGGCGCATTTGACCACAGAATCATATTATGTTTAGTATTCCATAAATATATATATCAAAAACTCGTCGATATAGAATATATTCAAATACCTATAACCACTGCTGAACTTTCTCAAATGCGGCGCTCCACTCTCACAAAATATTTCAGTTTACGTTGTGATAGCAAAATGCTGAATTTCAGTAAACCACGTTGCTGTTTTATTTCTCGATTCAAACTTTTAGTGCTGAAATATTTATTATAAATCTGGCAATACCCTATAATTAAAGCATGTCAGAAGTGTTATTTGTTCATTGTTTACCTAGGAGAAGTATATTAGTCATTTTTGTCCCTTGAACGAATGTTATGAATATCCTATTGCTCGTTGCTCTGCTTTTATCCAAGATAAGAATTCCTCAGATTCCCGTTTCACATTTCTCTAACAAACAGTCCGAAATTCCCCACATTTGAACGAAAATAATGAATTTACTTATTATAAATATTGAATGTAAAATTTATTCCAGCTATTGACATCACATTCGTTGTATTTTCAATGTTGAAACATGATAAGCTGACTGGGTTGCTTCCGAAATTAGTTGAGGAACTCCCTGCAAGCAAGTCTCCTTCCTCCAGTGTCTTGTTTGACACATTTTCCTCACTTTACTTGAACTACCAATGTAGCCTCCAGCTATACTGTTGCTCTTTCACCCTCCATGTCGTTTGACGGTTGAAAAATCAGCTCCTGTGTCTGACAGCATGGACGTCAAAGAACAGCTGAAGCGGTGATCACTGTATTCTTCTGGATGTGGCAATTTCAAAAAGGAAGAAATGATTTTTGGTATACTTAGAGAGTATCGATTTCTATGAGCTGTTCTTTATACATTTTATCAAAGTTTCTTATTTGTATGAAGTGTATATTTCCATAGGTTTTGCGAAGCACTTTCGACTTTCGTCATCTTCAGTACTTCAAGTCAGGTGCAGGAAGTAATTCAATAGATGAATACATTGTTGATCAAAAGATAATAATAATGGCTTAGAATCTAACGTTTCACATGTTGGAATTCAACTTTATACCTAGGCCTTGCCCAAATCCCATAATAAATTCACGATGATCCATGCTTTATAGACTTGCAACTTGTATCGTCGCACAATGTCAACCAGGTTGACTCCTTCAATGCCTCCAGAATCCAGAAGTTACAAAAAAAATGATTTTTTTTCGTAGTCGGAGTTTAGATGTGGAATACACTTCTCTTGGCTTTGATATTGTCACACGTTAGATTTGTCAATTATTCTCGGCAAGCTCCAGCTATTCCAGTGATGAGCCCCATTTGTAACAAACAAAAGGTGCGCACGTTAGATCAGACGGACGCCTAACATCTAATCGAACGTTATGAATTGTTATGTCGTTGTCTTCATTGTAAATAAAAATACGTGATACTCTCTCACATTTCTCGGAAAATTACATTTAATTTCAAATAAGCGAAATTGATTTTTATGAATTTTGATACAGTAAGAACTCCCCCTCCGCCAAATAGAGTGGCCCTATCACAAAATCACCCAACTGCAGCCCTTTCTTTATGAATTATGTGAGTTAATATTTGTTCGAATTATCCCGATACACCTACAAGCGCTTGGCTCCGATCGGTGTGTCCGCAAAGTCAGTGGTTATCAAAGATTTCATTTGATCTTTCGAAATGAAGGTGAATTTCTACAAGTTTACCTCAACATGCGTAATCTTCGAACTTTTTTTTATCAAAAGTCACAACGATAGGCTACTTTGATTTGTTGATAATATAAACAGGATAATCATAAAATCAGATGAGAATGTTTCCCTTTTCAACATGGATAGGCTACTGATCGTTACCATCAAAACGCAGTAGTGTTTCGAAGGTCAGAAGGGAAATAGCCTACATTATGATAAGGAATGTAGGATTTATCGTTTGTCAACCAATTTCGTGGATTGATACCATTCGAATCAGTGTTTACGTCGCAGGGATATTGTGATATGATTTTCGCATATGATGCGGTGAAATGAAAAAAACATGGGTAGGAAACACTATATATATATATATATATATATATATATATATAGTGTTTCCTACCCATGCCACAGAAAACAAGCAATCATCCTGTTGTATTTGATGAGAATATCCTGAGCCTACTCAAAGAAAATTATCATTACAACTTGATACAGATTGTACACCTTATAATAAGTCCGTCGCGTTCCGTCAGATCAAATGATACTATAAGCCTCACTATTCTACAAAAAGTTATGTTGGGTCATGTTTGATTCACTTTTATTTTTTGAACATTTTCGGAGGGGACAACCTACCTTCTAGTTTTCGGCATGATCTGAAACATATCATTTTTTCTTTCCATATTTCGATCAGAGAGGAGACACAAGCAATTAATTGAATTCAAAGTCATCAAAGTCATCAAAGTCATCAAAGTCTTCTCTCTCATTTCTAATCATTTTCTCATTCGCATCATTACATATATTATTTTCTTTGGCGGAACTCCGTTGAACCCTCTTCTGTAACTCCCTCTCCTGCAACTATTAAAAATTCCAATATCAATTTTCATCTTAGAAATTTCGATTAACGGCGATGGCATAAGTAGATCACTAATCGTTTTTAAACTTTTCTTTCAAGCGAACGAGGGTGAATTTTTATGTAAGAGGCATCGCGTTCTGCCTAAAGAACCATGTAATTGATACAAGATATCGTCATTTCACTTTCAAAGTAATATCGACGGATTTTTTATCAGCCTTTGAATTGCAATGCTGAATTTAACGAAGCTGGAACGATGTGGAAGTAAACATAGATGGAGTGGAAACAGAATCCAAACGAAATTAGAAACCATTTCCTTGGGTTTGAAGGACTTAGGCATAGTCAATTAGGAATTCTTATTCTCAAAATATACAGGAAGGATTCAAAAAATTGCTAATAAATAATTTTCTATAATAAAGGAAGGAATCGCCACTCGGAGTTTCCATTCAACGGATATATGGAATATACATTTGGAGATAATATTCCAGGCACTTATAATTTACTGTATCATATTCTGCTAATAATTGGATACAAATATTCTCGGATTTCCGGCATACATGGAATCGGAATTTAGTGGGTGATTTTGGATAACTCCATTTTACATTTTTTTTGATAGATCTGGTAATTCAGGGTTCGAGTTAACGCACTACATACAGGCTAAGAGCGAGCTGCAGAAAACCTGGACAATCGAGTAACAGAATGAAGTGTTTCTGAAAATGTTACTACTCACAACAAACATAAGAAAAGTCATTGACTGCCTTGGCAAAAGTTGTGCATGAGTTCTGTATGATTTCAGAAAAAGCAACCATACCAATGTAGCAACAGATTGGTAATATTTTCAACATAAAGTATTTTCCGAGCGTTCTTAGGCACCAGATTTAAACTAATTCACGAAAGTTAGTGTTGGTTCAAACCCAGCTCTGGCAGCATTTTCCTTTTCTTTCGAAATTGAAAAATGATTATGTTTGGGGCAAGTATTAGTCCCAAAACAAATAATTTCTCATGTGTAACAGCTGGCTGCAGAAAATCTGGCTGATCGAGTAACATAATGGAATATTTTCATCAGTTTTCAGTCAATTTCACATATGTGTGAATGTTAAGTTCAAATCTTGCAAGTAAATTTTGACACACTTCTAGTTGTCCGAATAACGAGAAATTTGGCAGGTGTTCATAATCTTGATGACAATGCATAATGGAATTTTTGCCAAAAAAAAATGCGGCTCAAATATTGCGGACGAGTTTTGTGATTATAGTTCAATTCTATTCAAAATTAGTATGTGAAGGTGATCTTTGTCAAAATTGATGGAATTCAAGATGGATTGAATTGGATGCGATGAGTTTTGTGGTTATAGCCCTATTCCAATAGAAATTGGGTATGTAGGGTTTTGGGGTCGAAATCATGACTTTTTGTCAAATTCAGGATTCAAGATGGCGGCTCGAAGATGGTGACAACTTGTGTATATAGTCGATTCCTTTCAAAATTGGTGTGTAGGAATTTTTGGAGGCGGACATCATGAATTCAACATGGCGGCTACAGGAAGGCGATGTGTTTTATTATTATGACCCGATTCCATTCAAAATTGGTATGTGGGTTTTTGGGGTCGTAGATCATCAATTTTTTCAGTAAGAATTCAATAAGATGAATGGATTAAAAGAACTTGAATAAAAATTATTGAAAAAAATTAGGACAAGCTTTTATACAAAGACGGAAAACAATTTATTGTATTTTTTGACCTAAGTTATTTATGAGTAACAAATTCAAAAGCTTGCCGCGAATATAAAATAACTATTCTTGCGGGGCAAGATTTGAATCTGTTACTCACAAAATAACCTAGGTCAAATAAGTAAATTAATAATTTTTTCTTTTTAGTGTGTTTGCATGGAAGCTTGCCTAATTTTTTTTTTCAATCGTTTATATTAAATTATTTTTGGTAATTCATGAAATCCGTTATTCTATTGATTCCTGACGGAAACTGATCAGTAACCCCAAAAAATCCACATACCAATTTTGAATGGAATCGGACCTTAAGCCGTCATCTTGAGTTCATGAATTTTGACTGATTCCAAAAACCCCACAAACCCCAATTTTGGATGGAATCGGACTTGTATCACAAGAGTCGTCCGCCATATTGGAGCCGCCATATTGTTTTTACTCTGGAAAAAAAAAGCTGCCAGAGCTGGGAATTGAACTTCTGATCCCTTTCGTGAACTAGTTTAAATCTGGCGCCTTAGACCGCTTGACCACTCGGAAGATACTTTTTGTTGGAAGTATCTGTTGCTACATTGGTATGGTTGCTTTTCCCGAAAAAAGGCCATACAAAACTTATGCACAACTTCTGCCCAGGCAGTCAATGATTTTTCTTATGGTTGCTGTGAGTACTACCGTTTTGGATACATTTCATTCTGTTTCATTTCTCAATTGGCCAGGTTTTCTGAAGCTCAGTTTCGGACTAATACATGGGTTGTTATTTTCATCGATTGCATTGCTCGAAAGTTCAATTGTCACTATTATCTGAAAGTGAAGAACTCGAATGCGCGGCTACTCGGAAAGGTAGATTTCAGAATTATTTCAATGATTCTGAAATTACCATCAATCACGTGTTAGAAAAAATGAGACACATTTCAATTGGAAAACATAAACAGCATTCATTTCTATATGGACCCTGAACTCTACGATGAAAACTTGGACAAGGATTCCAATCTCTCCAAATGCTTATTAGTATTTTTATGTTTCCGGACTCATATCGAAAGAGAGGTTAAACAAAACTGATTAACCTATAGAATCACTTCTGAAAATACAAAAGTTCCCCAGCTATTGAACGAAAGCATTCAGGGATATAGATCGAACTTGTAGATTGTAGATACCTTGCAACGTTTATCAGTTTCCTGGAAACCAAGTTTTTGATGTTAATGAAATTCCTTCGAAGAACTTGAGCCTTCTGCAGAACAGCGCTTGGTAGTAGCAAAGCAGATGTTCTGCAGTTTCAGCAAGTTTCCGCAGTGAAGGTGCAGTTCACTGTCTGATCTATACATTTTTTTTAAGGTGATACCTCAGAGGACAATGTCTGGGGAGCCGAGCTATCCTTGGCAATGAGCTCAGAAAGCTTCTCGCTTGTGTTTATCCTTAAGTCTTTTTCAGGGTGTAGTGATTTAGCTTTCCAGCAAGAAACTCTTCTTCAATGTGGGCGTTGAAGAGATCATTGAAAGGACAATGTCTGGGGAGCCGAGCTATCCTTGGCGATGAGCTCAGAAAGCTTCTCGCTTGTGTTTATCCTTGAGTCTTTTTCCGGGTGTGTGATTTGCTTTCCAGCACGAAATCTTCTTCAATGTGGGCGTTGAAGAGACCATTGAAAGGTTCTGGTCCAGGAGGTTGAGTGCTTGCACCTTCTATGCTTCCTCATTGCCTTCGATTGCCTTGTACCTGATTGTTCGTAGTCAGTTATCTAAGGGAGAGTTTGCAGTCCCAAGTAAATATAGACTAGAAAGTGTGTGACTTTGGAGCTTCTGGGCTGCTTGCTTATCCAATAGGATATAGATTTTCGACCCCTGAAGCCTCTTGCAAGGCATTTCCCAGCGCAAATTTTATATAGCATGGATTTCTACTCGGAAAATTGTTGGGACTTCACCTGAGGATTTTGAGAGCCTAAGAGGTTACTTCTATTCCAACTCTCCCGTGAATTTCGAAACCATCAGTATACCATACTGATGCATTACTTCATAGTTGAGGGGGATTCGTTGTGAATATATGGTGGTTGTTCGTAACCATTTCTTTATTATACTAATGAGGTTTATGTGACCATAGGTTTGATTATCGTTTGATATGACCAGTAAATCATTTTTGCCTTCAAAAATTTGTGGCACGTCCAGGTTGCCTCTGCAGCCTTGGAAATGTGTTATTGATATGACTGATGTATGTTTGTTTTGGCGGTTATAACGCCAGGTATTTACTTCCTTGGAAGGAGTTTCCTGGTTCCATTCAGGGTTGGACCTTCCAGTTCGTACTTTCGCCCCTTTGTGAAAGGAACTAGCACTGTTGCTAGAATTAACATTCAATCTCTCGTTTGCGCACCAGCTCCTGATTATATCCAGGGCTGTCTGCCTGCGTTTGGATATTATACCATCATGTTTGCCCCTAATAGTGACGACCAGATCGTCAGCGAAACCTTGAGTCGTGATTCCAGAGTCATGAAGCTTCACTATCAGATTATCCACGGTCAATGACCACAGCAGAAGCGTTAGCACCCCACCTTGGGGGCAACCTTCTTCCACTGTCATTCTGACCGTTTCCTCTCCGAGTGCAGCTACAATTATTCTGCTTTTCACCATTTTATGTATTCATCCCATCAGTGTGACCGTACCTACTTGGGTTTCAATCAAATTTATCATTTAAAAAAATATTCTCTTATAATTATTATTTATATAGTTTAACAATGCCTTCAGAAAGATGATGCTCACTGGATAAGCATACCTCTCTCTTTCAGCCAATACACAGTGAATTAATCTGTGAATAGAAATGATCATATTCTATCGAACAGTCAGGAGGCACAGAAAACAATGAGTCCCCAGAAAGTAAGAGACATACAGATATTTGGGGCACCAAAGTCTATATTATGAGCGTATGTAGAAGACTGGATCCGGAAAAAACATATATTCTACTGCATAACATCTCAGGATCAGACAATGGAAATAATATATTGAAGCCATGCCCGAAAAATAGCAGATTTGATAACTTCAAACAGGAAGCAATTGAAAATCATTCATCGATGAAATGGGTTTATACAATAGCGACACAACCTGTAGACTATGAGAAAATGAACCAAAAAAAATATTACACATATTTGAAGACACATTATTCAAGGATAAAGAAAAAAATATCGTTGAATTATATAATTATCCCTATTTGAGTATGAAATGAACCCGAAATGGCCAACATCTTTGAAACTACTTCATACCAAATTAGTGTATGACAGAAGCTAGTGTGCATTTATTCATCCTGTTCATATTTTCAAATAAATCAGTCACAAAGCTAATGTCCATTCATCATTATGAAACAGCGGGAGGAAATTTATCAGTATAAAACTGATTTGATTGGTTGTCTCTGAGAAATTTCAGGTCATTTGATTGGATCAAAAATAATGTGGGCAAACAGCCGTTAAAAATATCATATTCCACTTCTTCGATACATCCAATCGATGAAACTGCATTTTTTCGTGGGATAGTAATAATAAACAAACAAAATGTCTATATAGTAATGGAATATGGTTTGACAAAACTCAACTGGTATCATCACCCCCTGCCTATTGACTATGTTACCTAAAGCAAATTAAATGCTTTATTTGGATTTACTCGATGACTACAAATTAAAACCGAGTGATATTAAATTTCTAAAAAGATATGAAGCGAATATCTAGAAAATTTATATTCCAAACCAGTTCAATATTGAAAGCTACATTAATTTTAACATATTTCCTCCGAAGGAAACCAAATGGAGAGAAACTAAGTGAAAGCAATCTTAATTTACGGATTCTGAGCTGAGGAACGTTCTTTCCGAATCATTGATTACAATTTTCTTACTAATTTGTTCGAGCCCCATCTTTGCCGATTTAATTTATTCAATATCCTTGAACATTAATTCCAGATTCACGAATAGAAATTCAAGAACTGAGCAGACCCTTCGAAAAGGATATGCTTCCTTATTGATGAAAGCTATTGGTAAATATGATTCGGAAATATGCTAAGAGCACAAAATTGTTATTGAAAGGCTGATTATTACCAGTAGGCAGATAATGGGCATATTTTAATATTTGATATGGAATTGGAATCGAACCAATTGGGCTATTGATGTTCTCTGTATGTAGATACAAAAATCCGGGAGAAATACAGCCATTGAAGAACTGCTTCAATATTAGCCAAAACAATGACAGAATCCGAATCAACTTTATTCAATCTCGCAAGTTACTAATTTTATTTCCATTGATGAAAAACTTTGGCACGCAGTATCTTATTGGTAACAAATTGATCCCTCTGATACCCTGATTGATAATTCCTAGATTGTGTAAGGTAACTCTTTCCAGGAATAATGTAAATAGAAGGTATTCATGGTCATTGTATAGGGTTTCAAAAAATCCTTATGATTACCACAGGGTAATTGTTTGTATCCAAATATTCTATTATTTTTGTCAGTGATTTCAAAATAGCGGGAATACTTGAAAACATCATATTTGTTGTAAAAAAATAACGGAATTATATCCTGTAAACATATGTCCTGAAATGTGCACATCTCCAAAATAGTCGAAACAAATATTTGAGAGAGTTTTCCTTGAACATTAATTCCAGATTCACGAATAGAAATCCATCAACTGAGCAGACCCTTTCAAAAGGATATGCTTTCTCATTAATGAAACCTATTGGTAAATATTTTTCGAATTAAAAGACTGATCTTTACCAGTAGGCAGAGAATGGACATATTTTATTATTTGATATGGAATGGGAATCAAACCAATAAGGTTATTGATGTTTCTTGTATGTATAGGTGCAAACATTCAGGAGAAATACAACTATTGAAGAACTGCCTCACCGTTAGAAATGGGTGAATAAGTTATATTATCGATTTGAAATGCCATTCAAGGTATTCAAATGAAGATCTTCCTGAAAGTATAGTCGAGTAACTAAAAATATTGTTATGAATGAGAAATTAGATGGAAACCTCAAGCTGTATGCACTGAAATTTTGTATTTCCCGACCAATGAAGATATTTCGTGTCTTATGAGGAAAATAATTGTCGATCTTATCCTATACATATAATGACTGTACTATTAGTGAAGGTCTGCAACGTGCTTGGAAATTTAGAGTTTTTGACACCTAGATATTTACCGCAGGTATTTGCAAGTGATGGACTGTAAATACGGAAAATGATACTCATACAATTCTGAAGAGAGTCAGTCCCATTCGAAATTTCGAAAGATACATATCTCTCGGTGGCATTGCCAACCTAAATTTTTAAGTTAATTTACATTTCTTATCATTCAACTAAGTAATCGTATAGTGCGAAATATATTCAATAAATTTTAATTACAAACCAAAAACAAAAATTTATTATATGAATATTCTTCCTGCTGTATTTTTATTAGTTTCAGTTTATTCATCATCAGGTGAAGTACATTGTGTCATAATATATACATTCAATGATAAAGTTTCCAGCAAGCAAAGCAGGGCAAAGAGTGTCTGCCTTGCTACGTTCTCGGTCTGAATACTTTCCAGTGTTGTGTTGTTGATTTGAGTAGGGGGGTAGAGAGGTTCATAAAACTAAAACAAGGAAAAAAAAATAAGTACGTACTTTCTTGGATGTTTTACTGTGGAGGACAGATGGCAGGTATGGATTTTTTCTTCATTATCATTCTGATTTGAATTGTTGATTTTAAAATATTGTTAAAATGTAGACTGGTTACAACTTTAAATTTTTCCTGGTTTGAATTTTGTTTTAAATTTTTTGACATAGAGTTATAGAATTTAGAACCGTAAAAGGAAGAAATTATTTGTGTTAGTGTTTTTTTGAAGGGTTGGATATTGAGATCCATGTTTGTAGTCGATCTTGTTATTCGAGTTTTTTCTGTGATTGAAATTCGCATAACTCTTGTGTATTCTTTTTGAACATTGGTGGGTAAATGGTAATTATTTTTTTTTCTTGGTGAAGAATGTCAGTGTAAAACCAGTTGCTTTTTTAGAATAATTTTCAGAATTGTGTTTCGTGTTATTTGGAGAATATTGTGATGCAGTATTATAGAATACATTCGGCTAAGGAGTTGCAGAGCGTTATGAGGTTTTTTTTCGGGAGAATGTCTCTAAGATATAGAAGCTGTGTGTTAAGGCTCTCAGTCGCTTGTTAATGTGCATTATAAGTTCTGACCATCTTATGTGTTGGTCTTAGAAAATCCCTAGATACTTTATTGATAATATTTTTCTATTGTAGGACATGAACATTAATTTTAGTTTTGACTTTGTACGAGGTATAATTTCAAAGTGGGAATTTCTGGTTGGTTTACAACAGTTCGTGTAAAAGTCACACATTTTGTCTTTTCAATATTGAGTGTGAGTTCATTCAGTTTTAACCATACATTGATTTTTGTAGGTTTTCTCAGTAAAGTGTTTGACCTCATTCCATTCCATTCTATCCCCGTGAGAATAAGAGCTGTCTCTTATGGGATTCCTATTTCTACAATTGAGTCAGAGCTCAGTTCGTTTCCAATTTTTACTTTCTGTACTGTACCTGTTGAGTAACTGGACATAAGATTTAGTGCTCCACCATGAATACCGTGATGCCTTAGTTTGCTGAGTAGTAATTCGTATGAAGCCTTGGCCAGATCTGAGAAAATGGTTGCAACCTGAATGAGTTGTCCAAGCTTTTACTGTTTGTTCTAGATAATCCACCACAGCATCTTCGGTATTTGAGTTTGGATAAGGCCGTACTGTCTATCAGTATTAACATTGTGTTTGCGAAAAAAATTCATGAGCCCATTTTCAAATATATGTTCAAATATTTTTGCTAGGTTATTGATAACGGATATTTATTTGGTTGGCCACGATTTCCAGGCTTGCAAATTGGAGTGATCCCATTTAACAAGCATAAATAGATTATATGTATCAGAGGGGAAATAACATATTTATGAATAATTTTTATGGTTTCTACAGCTAATTTATCCGGTCCAGAAGAGCATTCATTTTTGAGATTTGATATGTGAATGATAACTTCATTTATTGTTACTGGTTAAAAGAATATGGTGAGGTCAGCTTTATCATCTTCATATGTGCATCGCTCTTTCTACCAATGTCCTCTCGATCTCTCTCTTTGTCAAATTCAGATGGTTGGAGCTGTAGTTGAGATACTGTCCCGTATGTGAATCCATTCTATAGACAGAGGTGCGGATGCCATTGCCTATTCCCTCAACGTTCAAATCGAGAAGAGGTAAGGCACTGTTGGTTTCTATTTCTATTGTGAATTTGATCGAATCCCTGATGCTGATGCCGTATATAATGGTGGTGTCATCCTCGTACCCCAACCACAGCTATGATTTATATTCTTCCTCCTGTATAGCCGATTCCTCAAACCACTCCATGTACATGTTGGCGATAATTGGAGAGAGGAAACATCTCATAGGGCGTCCGCGACTTGTGGAAAAGAATCGGTGGGTGAGAACGTGGAGGTGTCCTCTAAGGTGATGATGAAGGTGGTGGCAACCTAACCCCGCAATATTCCTGGAAGTGTCAGTTCCTGTCACATCTGTAACAGTATCTTCCTGACTCTCCTGTCCCAGTTGGTGACTAGAAACGTGAGGGCGCCCTCCAAGGTGATGACGAGCCTCCAAATCCTCTGGGATTTCATGCTCCCACCACATCTGAAGTAGTTTCTTCTGATTGGGTATTAGCGTTGTTATTCCGGGATTTAACTTCTCAAAATGTTATTTTGTAGCTCAGTTCCTTTTCCTGGAGCAGTTCTTCGAAAAAATCTGCCAAAAACTTGGAACCATATGGATTTTTTTTTTATTAATAGTTTCTCAGAAAATTTGATTCCTCATAAAAGTTGGAGAATTCAATTTGACTCAATATGCGCATAGCCGTTATCATCAGTGGCGTGCGGTTCAGCGGGAATCGCTGGTATTCCAAATTCACTATGGAGTAAAGTGACATTACTATGGAAAATATCGAAAAAAATTATAAAAAAAAGTTGTTAACAAATGAAATATATTTCCAGTTATCCGTTCAGTCTACCAATTACTAATTTCAATAATTGCCTAATGAGTTGGCCTCATGGGGAAATCAACTCATTAAGCAGTTATTTAAATTAGTAATTGGAAGACTAAACTGGATAACTGGGAATATCTTCCAATTGCAAACAATTCTTTTCATTACAATTTTTCGATATTTTCCATAGTAATGTCACTTTACTCTAAGGTGAATTTAGAATATCGAGAATTCCCGCTTATCCGCACGGCTATACGCATATTTAATCTAATTGAATGCACCAACTTTCATAGGGGATGTAATTTTCTGAGGAACTATTGATAAAAAAAAAATCCCATGTGGTTCCAAGTTTTTTGCGGACACTGTATAAGCATTCTCTGCACAAAATTTCGAAACTTAAAAGACTCTTCATGGAAGAGCTGAGGAATGAAACGTCATTTATACACTCATGTTATGTTGATATGTTTAATCATCCATGAATCTTCCATTAGATGATACGCTGGATGAAACTGTCAATAATATTACTAACAATCCGAGATTTTTCTTCAAAATTGTCCTTCAAAGGGGATATCATTTCATTTCACCAACGTTGAAATGTGAGCTATTTGTATATATACGAGTGGTCCTGTCAATGCGGTATTTCAATATATTTAAATGGATATAAGGAATGCAGGGCCAGCGACCAGTGGCCACCGCAATAACACACAGAAAGATCTGTGATATTACTCCGGATTATTTACATTCCTTCAAACGGATTCACTTATTTAGTGTTCTGGTCCAAACATGAGACTCACAGAAAAGTTATATTTTATCTTCTTCATGGGCATGAGTAATTGTTGTTTATAATATTGTTAATCGAATCAACAGTATTTTCGGATAAACTCGTCCTAAAAACAAACGCATTACTCCATTGAATTATAAGGGAAATTTATAATGACTCCTAGAAATGGAGAAGAGTTTTTCGTTTGTTTTTCAAATGAATACATTTTTCTAAGTAACCATCTTCCATTAATTGAAAATCAGAATAACTCGATTATATTATCAAATGACAAATGAAATAATATTGAATAACTATGAGTTTGTGGGAGAGTTCAATATTTTATGTTGCGGATGTTAGGAAGTATCCAATATACATTAAAAGTTAAACTTACGTAATTTCAATCCAATAGCTCGATACCGGATTTGTCGAAGATAAGTTTAATGTAATATTAACGTCAGATTTACCAATATGGGAAAAATGTGGAAGTAATTGTGGAGTTCAGAATAGGGATATCAAGACAATTTGCCCAATTGGTTCAAGGTATAAATGAGTAAATTTTCCTGAGTACTAGTACTTTTTACATATCCATGACCTGAACTGAACTATAAGAGATCAAAGAAATTTGAGGTTGGTGGAAGAGAGACACATAAATTTTATGTGTACCTATTATTCTAATACTGAAAAGGAAAACATTCCCAATTAAATACTGAATGAGATGACTTTTTTGTTAATTAAAAAATCGGCGATAAAAATGAAGATGATTATTTGTGAATATCTAAGAAAAACAACAGCTACAAGCCACGCTGGACATTGAATTACATCTCAATTTACCAGCTGTTTCTGAACAATTTGTGGCAAGAATACAAATATGATGTGAACACTCACAATAGAGGAAGATGAATGGGAATGAAGTTACTCCCAGTTGTAATTGTAGTGGCGATATAGTTTTCAATATAATAATGTTGATTTTCACTCGTGATGAACAAATGGAACACCAAAAATTTCGAATTTACTGAAGAATAAAATAATTGATAAAAAACCATTTTGAAGACAAGCTTTTATCTAAGCCGTGAACTAAAACGTATAAAATAAGTTCAAGTCATCACTGACAATGATTACATTTTTTTATTTTTCATTATTTGGTTTCAAAAACCTTGTCAGGCGAAGTGTTCATACAAGTAGGAACCAAATAATTGCAGTGGACGATGATTGGTCGGTTACAACGAAGTAATAATTTTATTACAAGTCGCGCGACAAGCTTTATAAAAACAAATAATTCAACAACAAAATAATCAAATCATTGTCAGCGATGACTTGAACTCATTTCATACGTTTCAGTATACAGGGTGAGACAACAGGATTCCCGTGGTTCATTGCTCCTTAATGTATCACTATTTCGATTTCTTATATTTATTTTGTCAAAGGGACCATCTGAGACCACTTTCTAAAATTATTTTCATTCATACAGGGTGCATCATTGTGCGAGGCTAACCAAAGTTTTTCTTTTTCAAATGAAACACCAGGTATATTTTCATAATTCCGATCGATTGTTCCATTGGCTGCTCAACGATATTTTCAATTTTGAATTCCATTGCAGCGTTGCCGAGTTATTCAAAAGAAATCTATTTTGTAGACTTTTTTTCTAAATATTACCTATTTCACATTTTGAAATATTTAGTAAAGATAATTGGGGAACGTTGGTCGATATCATGATGTTCATTGAGAATACAAAGAATTTCCAATAAATTGTACAGGATGTTCGACACAACAACACAAACTTAGCCATTTTCAAACATCGGTATTTCGAGTTTTCTAATGGAACACCCTGTATTTTTTCATTCAAATCAACTCCTTTTTAATGACTCTACACTTTTCATCCACGACGTCATGTACCTCAAACAACCTGTTTTCGAGATATTATGGTTTAAAGGAATTGTTCAATATCAAATCAACAATTCTATAGATTTTTTTATCTACATGTTTGTTCTTAGGAAATACTGATACTGAATGATGTTTCAATTAATTTTTTCCGTCTTCAAAAGCATTCTTGGCAACTCATGAATAGCTATCATAGCAAAAGAAATTTTTGAATGTAACTATATTTTCTAGTTAATTATCCATGACTTCCGCTGAAAAAATGACTATCGGAATTTGTAAATAGAGGTAACTGTCAAACTACAATCCAGTTGTGTTGAAAATTATTGTGGCATTATGAATGATCGTTTAGAGGACATGGTTAAAATGGTGTATGCTTTGGGGGAAAGTGATGGCAATTGCTTACTGGCATCTAGATTATACGAACAAAAGTTTCCTGAGAGAAGACATCCAGACCAGCGAGCATTTCGAGACCTCAAAACAAGATTTGAGGAAACCGGAAAAGTATTCTACAAAAAGTTTGACCGTGCTTGTCCTGTAACGAATGATAAAAATGCTCTTGATATTGCATTGCATATTACCGAGAATCCCCATGTGAGTACACGTATTTTGAGTAGGGAGTTGGGAATATCTCAAAGTAGTGTTTCTCGGATGGTGAGAAGATGCAATTACCATCCATATCATATGCAGTTAATGCAAGAGCTGACTGAAAGAGATTTTCCAAGGCGAATGCGGTTTTTCCAATGGGGTGTAGATAAAATCAACCAAGAACCTGATTTTTTTTAGTATGTTCTATTTTCGGACGAAGCCACGTTTCACAACAATGGCCATGTGAATCGGCATAATATGCACTATTATGCAACTGAAAATCCCCATTCTGTTAGATATGTCAATCACCAACAACGTTGGTCACTGAATGTTTGGGGAGGTATCATTGGACGGCGTGTAATTGGGCTTTTTTTTTTCAACGGACATCTCAATGGAAGAAAATATCTAAGATGTCTGCGAAGTCAGTTATCAAATTTAGTAGATGATATTTCATTGGCAATAAGGCAGAGAATGTGGCTACAACAAGATGGCGCGCCTGCACATTACCACACTGATGTGCGGGAATACATTGATAATGAATTCCGTGAAAAATGGATAGGTAGAGGAGGGCCAGTTCAGTGGCCTCCAAGGTCACCGGACCTTAAAAAAATGTTTTTTTTTTATGAGGATACATTGAATGGGTTGTCTATCAAACTCCGCCTACAACTCCTGGAAATATGAAAGCAAGAATTCGTACTGCTTTCAGGGAAATTTCAGAGGACATACTGGCACATGTGGATACTAATTTTCGAAACAGATTGAGAGTGTGTATTGGTGATGAATGGCAGGCACATTGAACATTTGCTGCAATAATTATTATTTTCTGTTAGATTCGAATGAATATGATTTTTATGCAAAGTTTAATTCCAAATATGATACCAAAGGCGAATATTGTCAATATTTTCTGTGGAAAAATATCCATCTTTTGGATGTAGAATATCTCGAAAACGAGTTGTTTTAGGTACATGACATGAAGAATAAAAAGTGTAGAGTTTTTGAAAAGGACTTGATTCAGATGAAAATATATAGGGTGTTCCATTTGAAAAAATCAGAATACCGATGTTTGAAAATGGCTAAGTTTGTGTTGTTGTATCGAATATCCTGTACAATTTATTCCAAATTCTTGGTATTCTCAATGAACATCATCATATCGACCAACGATTCCCTAATTATCTTTACTAAATATTTCAAAATGTGAAATAGGTAATTTTTCGAAAAGAAGTCTACAAAATAATTTCTTTTGAATAACTCGGCAACGCCGCAACGGAATCCAAAATTGAAAAAATCATTGAGCAGCCAATGAAACAGCCGATCGGAATATATAAAAATATACCGGGTGTTTCATTTGAAAAAGAACAACTTTGGTTAGCCACGCATCAATGATGCACCCTGTATGAATGAAAATAATTTAAGAAGGTGGTCTTAGATGGTCTCTTTGACAAAAAAAGTATAAGAAATCGAAATAGTGATACATTAAGGAGCATTGAACTACGGGAATCCTGTTGACTCACCCTGTAGAACTTGAATGAAAGCTCGCGTTTAAAAAGGTTTTTTATTAGTTATTTTCTTGTTTGCTTTTCAGTTAGTTCGCCTCAATCTGTTCATTTCTAATAGAGCATCGTTTATACAGGGTCTCTCACCTGTATGTTTTGAGCTGAAAAAGATCATGATCTCCGACCCAGAAAACACCCACACACCAATTTTGAATAGAATCTGACCATAATCACAAAACTCGCCATTTCGCCATGTCGCCATTTCGAATTCATAGATTTTGACAAAAAATTCATAATCTCCGAACCTGAATACCCCCACATCCAATTTTGAATCAAATATGACCATAATCAGAACACTCGTCCTCCATCTTGCGACCGCTATGTTGAATTTATGAATTAAAAAAAATCGACCGCGAAAACCGCCGCATACCAATTTTGAATCGAATCGAACCATAATCACAAAACTCGTCCTTCATCTTGGGGCCGCTATCTTGATCTCATGATTTTCGACACAAAATTCATAATCTCCGACGCCGAATACTCCCGCATACCAATTTTGAATCGAATTGGACCAACATCACAAACCTCGTCCACCATCTTGGAGCCGCCATTCCGTTTTTTCTCTAACAAAAATTCCATAATGCAATGTCACCGGAATTATGTACACCTGCCAAATTCCGAATCAATCGGACAAGTAGAAGTTGGTCAAAATTCACTAACAATCGAACAAACTAACTAACAAGTAAAATTGAATAAAAATTTGTAATAAATAAATATTTGATAAAAAAACCTTTTTAAAGACAAGCTCTTATGTAAGTCTTGTACTGAAACGTATAAAATAAGTTGAAGTCATCGCTGACAATGATTTAATTATTTTTTGTTGAATTATTTGAATTCAAAAACCTTGTTAATAATTACAAGATCTCTTCCCTGTAAGTTCTGAGCTGGAAGAGATCATGATCTCCCACCCCCAAAAACTCCCACACACCAATTTGAAATAGAATCTGATCATAATCACAAAACTCGTTCTTCATCTTGAGGCCGTCATCTTAAATTCATTAATTTTGACCAAAATTTCATAATTTTCGACCCCAAAACCCCCACATACCAATTTTGAATTTACGAATTTTGACAAAAATTTCATAATCTCCGACCCCGAAAACCCCCACATACCAATTTTAAATCGAATGGGACCATAATTACAAAACTCGTCCGCCATCTTGAAGCCGCCATCTTGAATTTACAAATTTTGACTAAAATTTCATAATCTCCAACCCCGAAAACCCCCCACATACCAATTTTGAATCAAATCCGACCATAATTACAAATTTCGTCCGCCATCTTGGTGCCGCCATTTTGTTTTCTCCTCCACCAAAATCTCATGATGCATTGTCCCCAGAGTTATTGATACATGCCAAATTTCAAATTAATCGGACTACTAGAAGTCGGTCAAAATTCACTTGCAAGATTAACGAACGAACGAACGAACAAGTGAAACTAAATAGAAGCTTGTAAAAATCAGATGCAGTCCGGTGAATTTCATCAATTTTTTTTTGAGAAACACTTTTAATGCCAATTTGAAAAGTGAAGTGTGTCTGTATGTCTCATTCATATGTTTCTGAAAGGTACTCATTAGAATGATATTGTTTTGTGATATTTATTGCTTTTTCATTCAATGTCACCAAATATAAATTCCGTTTTATCATGGATCTATGGGGAGAAGTTTTTTTTTGACATAATGGGGTAAGATAAGTACAAATTTGTCCTATTGATTGACTTATTTATCTCTGAACATATGACGGTATTCAAAGTTCGTGGAACTTGAAGACATTTTTCTGGGAAACTTGTGGTAAAAAACTATTACCCCTTTGAGTTGTGAGGGTATATTTGACGTTAATAATGAGTGATTTCCCATTATCAATCATTCCAATAATTGGACGAACTTTGGTAGTAATTTGTTAGTCGTGACCATGGTTTATACAACGTGAAATATGACTGGAGAAATTAGACCACTTATTAGAGATTTTTTCGTGACAAAAATTTTACCAGGAAACCCACTATGCCATCATACGGAAGACAGAACGGAAGTAATAACCCGTTATATTTTCTACTCCCAACTGTCATTGCTTAATTTGTTATAAAAATTAAAAAAAAAAATTTCATACTTTTTATCGTTTTTTACTTATGACTTGAAATTTCTCAAGTTTTGAAGCGGACTCTCCACGACATAGAAGAGATTGATATGTACTTTATGTGTGAAAAACTCCTGGATGCGTCACAGGTGGTCCGATTTCAATTATTCTGAGAGATTTTGAAAGTTGAAGTATAGAACTACAAAATGACTATTCTCATTTTCGTTAGAATGCTGCAAAATAGGTGAGAAATACTTGCCAACATGACCGAAAACCGGCGAGGGCATGGAAGCAGATCAGGAGTTAGGGTAGAGCAGCAGATTCATAGCGGGCGCATCGCGCCTGTATCAATATACATACGCTTCCCCGCTTCTGCTGCTCCACCCTCCCTACTCAACGCAAAATAAAAATATACTTTTCGTAGTACTATGGTTGGTTGGTTGGTTGGTTGAAAGCTGACGAGCCAGAGGCAGGGTTGGCACTTAGCTTCCCTTGACACTGCGACCAGCTGGGGTCTATTGTATCATTATGTCGTCAGTGGTTCCTCATTCAAATAGGTTTGTGCCTTTAATTAGGTTTAGTAGCCTGTTGATAAGGTTTTTCTGGATTCATGCCTGTTTCCGGGCTGATCTCTCCAAAGGTTCTGTGTCGCCTACTACTTAGGGCGTCACAGTCGAAGATGATAAGAGAGGCTGTTTCCTCCTCTTCATCACATAGCCTATAGTCCAGGGTTTCCCTGCGTACTCCCATGGTGTCTAGGTGTTTTTTATAAGGCCGCAGTGGCCAGTCAACAGACCTATTATTATACGTGCCTTCGTTCTGTTCAGGTTCAGAAGGTCAGCCGTCAGGGTCCGGTTTGAATGCCCCACCATGACTTTGCTGTGTATTGCCCGACAGTTTGATCCCAATATTGTTGGTGTCTTCTTTTTATCCACTAATCGATCAGGGTCCTGCATCGATTTTTGCCAATCCCATGTACAGGTTCTGGCCCTGTGAATAGCGTTTCAGATGCTTGTCTAGCTAGCTGGTCCGCTTTTACGTTGCCTTCAATGCCTCTGTGACATGGCACCCACATCAAGGTGACCTTGTTGTATTTTGCCAGTTCGATGGGGTTCTGGAGGCAGTCCCAGACCAGTTCAGACTTTATCTGTATAGAGTTGAGTGCTTTGATAGCACTTTGACAGTCAGATAGAATGTAGATGTGTTTTTTCCCATATCCACTTTCTAGATTCTTCTGAATGCATACCATAATAGCATGTGTTTCAGCTTGGAATATCGTGGAGCATTTGCCAAGTGGTATTATGTGATCTGTCCTTGGCCTTACCCCATGTATTCCTGCTCGCGTTCCTTCAACTGTCTTTGAACCGTCTGTATACCAGACTATGTCCGCAGTTGATTGTGATTCTATACTCGGGGCCCATCCAGATCCGTCAATTCGGGGTTTTGAATGGTTTTTCAAATGAGTATAGTTGTAGTACTATACTTCCTCTCGAAATCTTTTTGAAAAATTGAATTCGGACCAAATATGACGCATCCAGGTCTGCTGCAATAAACTGCATTGAAAAATTCAGATTGCAATTTTGCCAAAACTAATAACGTCACAGCGCCAGAGTTATTCACACATGAAGTACATATAAATCACTACAATGTCGTGGAAACCCAGCACTTGATCTTGAAAAGTGGGGGAATTATGAATTTATAAAAAAAAAAGTTTTAGTTTTTTCGGTTTTTGTCCGTTACTAATAATCCGATCGAGTGGCGTTAGGGCAATTTTTTTTTGCATTTAAATTCTCTACAGTTCGCCCATGAAGAGTATCGAGATTGCTTCATTGGTTTTCAAGTTACGATAAGAAAATTAAAAAATTGCTTTCAAATGTTCATAACAAATTAAGCAATAACAGTTGCGAGTGGGAAACAAAACAGGATATTACTACGACCCGTCTTTCGTATGATGGCGCAGTTGGTTTCCTGGTAGTATTTTTTTCTGAAATCGCTCAAGAATGCCCACTTTTTCGGAGCAACTTCAGCCGCCAAACTACTCTAATCTAGTATTTTCGCCGGCCTAGGCCGTCAAAATCGGTCTCTACCGGTTTTTAAAATACATTTTAGATACTAAATGAATACAAGCAAACAACCAACTAACATAAAGAATATTCATTGAATATATTATTACACATATGGAACGTTTATTATAACTATTTTTGTATATTTATAGTTTTGTTGCAGTTTGTACAATTATTAAACATAGGCTGAACCCTACCTGAAATATCATTATCTTTGTCACTTTCCCCTCCAAATTCATCTGTTATGTTACCTGAATAGTCAGCGACGTTAATGCTGTTCTTTCCTCCTGCAATAATAGATACTTATAGTATTAGCAGATTTCTCTTTGTCACTTTCCTCTCCAAATTTTGTATCTGCTATGTCTTCTTCATTTGTTAAAGATTCCTCTAGACATCCTTCGGCAACGGTTGAGGATTTCCATCCCCCATGCCTCTTTAAAACAATTAAATCTGCCCCAGCATTAACCAAAATTGTCGCAGAGGACCGACGAAAACAATGTCCTATGTATTTATGTGCATATGGCAAATTTAAAATTTTTACGACAATTTGACGCATTCCGCCAAACTGATGTATTCCTACTACTTGCCTGTAATCTTTTCCATTTTGAATATTTAAAGAAAAAGCGGCAACTTTCAAAATTTTCTGGACGACATTCAACATATTTTCTATACAATGGCATATAAGTTTCGTTTATCACAAATCATCCTGGTTTGTTCATTTCATTATCCAGTATTTTAATCAAAGGTTTGGATCTAAAATCTTCTATGTCATTTAAATTATATTGATATAGTTCATCACGGCGACATGCACCGGCAACACCAAATATTAAGGCAGCCTAAAAAGTAAACACTACATTGAATATCTAGGTAATTTTGAAATTCTCATATTCTAAACGTACCCTAATCATTGAGTATATATAATCTGGTGCTTGAGTAATAAACGTTCCAATTTGTTCATCTGACAAAACTTTTGACTTCCTTGGTTTATAGTTGTCACTTTGACGTTTAGGAAAGCACGTAATTTCGAATATTTTGTAATATCAATATGTTCTTTTGTACTAAGTGTGGAGTAATTTGACCATGACGTAATGCCTTCAACTTTGCAGATAAATCGGAAAAGTATGCAATCATGCCATTTTCAGATCGGGAGGTCGACTTTTTTCTTGGCAATAATCCATGAAACGTTTGTAAGCGTATTCATATTTTGCCTTTGATTTATTCGTCGAAAAATTTATAATGACAAGTTCAGCAGCATTTACTAACTCTGGTGGTATCCCGCACACCTGGACATCATCATCACTGTTCATGTCAAATATATTTCTGCGATGAGTAGGTATTGAACCGAAATAAGTAGTGAATCTCTGACTTTTGTTTCGGAAACGATTTCATTGGTAATAAGATGGTCATCAAAAATTGTTTTGAATTTATAAAAATTCCTTAATTTATGATAATGTTGATTGCGATATCAGAAAAAATTGTACGTGTGCCTCGTAGTAAAAGCACATTCCCAGACTTCAATGCTTGTTGGCCTTGGCTTAACGCCTCGGCCAACAATTTACGATGTACTATTATAACAGAATCAATAGAGCAGAAAATCTCTATCGATTGGCCTTAATACAAAATTGAATAATTTGTCAGAAACAAATAAATTTTGATATTCTGGGAACATTTGTTTTTCTGCTTGGTAGAGCGCATTCGTTTGTGAGTGGCGAAAATTTGAGAGATGAATGAAATTGACATTTTTTAGTAATTCTTCAAGTTTATCTTATAATATTTGCCGCTGTTCGATCCTGAGCTCTGAGAATTACGGGAAAATGGGTTGCAAGTCGAATAAATACACAATTCTCCTCCCAAATTTTCACCACTCGGAAAAGAATGAGCTCTAATGTTAGTTGTGTAGCCTCAGGAAGGAATTATCAATTTTCTGGTAGCAAATTCATTTTGACCAAAGTACCCGATAGTACTTTCCATTAATTTTATTCAATAACAGTATAATCCGCCAATTCGACAGTATTCAATTACTCAATGACAAAATTGCACTACATTATATATTGTGATGTACCTCTGATAAATGTTCAACAACCCCCGCGGAACTGTTAGAGTTTCTTTCATCGAAAAAAGAAAGATATCGATGCTCCGCCAGTATAGCGGGAAAACACTATTTGAGAAAGCAGTTTGATTTCTAGAAATAAACCTGGAACCGTTGGCTGGAGAAAGCCATGAAAAAAGTTTCACCAGAAACAGACAGTGAAAAAAAAAATATAAAATATGATTCGTGCTGAATATGTTTCATCTCACTCGGATATCTCATTTTATTGGGCACCAACGTACTAATGCCATCTAGTAATGGGCCGCATATCAGTCCAATGATGAACCCGAATGCCTTGAAACACTTCAGATCTTCAGACAATTAATGAACTAAAGATCAATCCGAAGATGATGATAATAGATATCGGAAAATGTCTTTCGGTGCCAGAAACTTACGGTGCAAATAAATAGAGATTGCAAAAATCACGCATTACTTCACTATCTCAAGATGAGAACAGCAGAAAACGGCAAGAGAATGACGGCAAAAGAACAGTTCTCGTGAAATTTTCTTGAAAACAAATATCCGAAAACATTCTGCATGAAACGGAGCTGATTTGACACTTCATTTTTGAATGATTTAATTTTACAGAGCCATGGACACATAAAGATGAAATCATAAGAAGGACACTGATATTGTTTCAGAAAAATCCAATGAAATCCCCATGGTTTCTTCAGAATATTAAATCAAAATCTCTTCTATGGATATACCACAAATCTCTCCTAACATTACGCGCCATTTAATACATTCAAAAATACAGAATGTATCTTCGAACGTTATTGACAGTGACATTAAGGGGATGAAAAAACGGTTTCTCGTGCTTTTCCCGGCTATCATGAAATCGACATCTGTGAGAGATCAGCCACAAAGGAAAAGGGGATCGATTAGGCCGCCCCGCAATGTTCTTTAAATCGCTTCCACCCCACAAATACACCCTCAATCGCACCCACCCTTTCTTGCTTTCTTGTTTCGCATTTACAAACATGCTATCGGCTGATCAACAAAACGCGAGAATGGCATTGGGAATAACTAATCGATATCGAGCTTCCTACGTGATTTGTTTCATCCATCGGCCCTAATTGGGGCCCTTTACGGTTTTGATTTTATTGGGATGCATGTACACGTGATATTTTGCTTATTTCGGTGGTTATGTGAATGGGATATTGAACTCTGGGAGTTGAGCAGTTTTTCCGTACTCGAAAGATTGCGAATGATATTTTCATAAATCAGAATATTCTGCACCGGTAACCCCGTAAATATTTGAGTTGTTCACGAACAGGAAGCAGATGGCGATGAATAATGAAAAAGAAATACTTTTTCAATATGTCCCATTCATTCAATATCAGATTTTTTTTTTATGATTGTCCATTTTGGTTTTAAGTTCCATTTAATCAGGTCTCTGAGAAACTGGAAATGATTTGTGGTCTAGATTTCAATAAAAATACGACCCATTTGTTTCGTCATCATAACAAGAAAAATGTTGATATATTCTCGCCGATGGTCCCCACATTTTTCAACCAATTGGAACGAAATTCGGCA
Organism: Gonioctena quinquepunctata; assembly: GCA_018342105.1. Lineage (NCBI taxonomy): Eukaryota > Metazoa > Arthropoda > Insecta > Coleoptera > Chrysomelidae > Gonioctena > Gonioctena quinquepunctata. Next base: position 264,961 of record JAFIRS010000889.1, on the reverse strand, counting down.
CAAAAATATTTTTTATCAATGCCTTAGTTAAGTTCGAAGATGGGCCAGATCTGTGCTGTAGTTTCAAAGTGGCAGCTGTTGAAAGAAAAAAAATCTCAATCTTGAATTTTCATACCAATGTTGGCAAACTATAGGTCTTTTGATAGAGCTTTATCAGCTCTACAACTTTCATTCTATTTTCTCTAAGATGTACACACAAATGAAAAATCGCTGTGAATGATCATCGATGGGAATTAATAATGTTCATTTACCCTGTATGCTCCTTTCATTCGAAGTTTATTTGCTCATTTCAACCAGATACTATTTGAGTTTTCCTTTCGCCTACAAATAGACATTTCACGATTTCAAAGTGAAATATTAGATATTATTTTTCTAAGCGATATTAAGATATTGAAACCCAAGTAAGCACTGTCTATATCATTGCTGTTTATACTTCTGTTTTTCTGATCGAGTCAGAATACATATAAATATCAGGGAGAATTTAGGAAAATTCGGATCCCTCACCAACTTTTGATTGAAAAGTTTAAGGTTTGTACGAAAATAAAAATTCTGTTTTTGTTTCCAATTAAAAATTTCAATTTTTTCTGAGACATGATTCGTTAGCTGGATTGGTGGCAATTTTGGGATCAATGAATATATTCGGAAATATACTTCTTCGAGTAGCTGCGCCATCGGTTATTTTTTTTCTCAGCACAGGTGAGCTAGTTCTAGAGAACTCAGTGCGCACACATGTTCTGGGATTCAGCTAGACATACCCATTTCCACAAATTAAACTAAATTCAGCAGTTTCTTCAGCTGGATCTCTTGTCATCCTTTGGGTTCATGATGATATTCCCTAGTGTAGTCTTCATCTGGTGCACCAATGCCGGGTGGTACTGATTAGGTTTCATATGCATGTTCAGGTGATTATGTCCCGTTAGGAGCTCAGTCTCTTTTCTGATCAAATCAAATCAAATCAAATATACTTTATTGTCTGAAATTGGGATCTTATTGACAAAGTCTTGTACAAAAAAATATATGGTATATATATATATATATATATATATATATATATATAAAGTTGTTTATTTTCTTGAACCACTGTATATTTTGTTTTTCCTTCTTGGACATGAGGTTCAACCTGCAAAGCAATCAAAACATTTAAGATGTGTGGTAGTCTTTCACTCAGTTAGTAAATCTGTGTGTGCCCGTATTGTAAATAGTTTCATTAATTGTATTTTAACATGATGGTTGTGCTGATGTCTGACCCATTGAGAAAGGCCAAAACCCTGGCTGAAACGTCTGGAATTAATTGATAAATAACATGAAATAACAACCTCTGCTTTTCAAATGAACCTTATGTCAAAGAAAGGAAAAACAAAAAAGTATATATATAAATATATATAAATGAATTAATACATTTATTGAATCCTTTTTGATCATACAAAAAAAAAATGATATAGGATACGTCAGACAACAAGTAGTTTACAAATATTCTGTGCATACAGATACATAAAAATATAACAGTTCCACAAAGTAAATATATGAATACATTATGTGATTGATTAAAATACTACATAGAAATAAATAGGAATATAACAGCACCACCAAATGGATATATAAATACACATCATTGATTGAAATACTCATCAGTACTATAGAAACAACCGTTAATCAAGAATTCTTCGAGTTTCATTTTGAAATTATTTTCCCTGTTTAGGTTCTTTATATCTTTAGGTAAGTGATTATAAAATTTTGCCCCCTTATAGGATGGACAGTTTTCATACAGACAAGTTGAGTGTTTCTGAAGCCTTATTAATTCACTGTGCCTGGTGGGATATGAATGAAAGTCACAATTTCGATTGTAACGATGTATTTGTTTTTTAAAAAGTAGAATACATTTGTAAATATAAATGCAGGGTACGCACATTACTTTATTTCCAATGAAGTGTTGCCTACAAGATTCTCTGTATTCTATCCTATATATTAGCCTCATTACCCTCTTCTGCGAGACAAATATTTTGTAAATTTTTGTGGAGCAGCCCCAAACAGCAATATTATAAGAAATATGGGAATATACAATAGCAAAGTAAACATTCAAAAGTTGGACTTTATTGAAATTAGATTTCAATTGTCTAATTGCATAGTACCCACTGTTAACTTTCTTGCTGACATGGTTATTACCTGACTCCCAGGTCATGTTACCATCGATGTAAGTACCCAGGAATTTGGTGTTATCTGATGATTTAAATACTTCATCGCCCACTCTAACCTGAAAGTTATCAATTTTTTTATTTGTCTTGGAATAAAACTGCATCAGAACAGTCTTTTTTTCATTCACTACTAAAGAATATCTACAACACTAGTTTTTGAACTCGTAACTCAAGGTATTCAGTTTTTCTTCGAGTTCCTCTGGATTATCAGCATTTGCTGCCATTGTTGTATCGTCTGCATACAGAACTACATGATCTGTGCTTATGTGATCGGGCATATCGTTAATGAACAGAAAAAAATTAGAGGACCCAATATAGAACCCTGCGGTACCCCAAGATCAATGTTGTACTGCTGCGACTGACAATTGTCAATTTTAACATACATTTCTCTTAGAGTCAGGTATGATCTTAGCCATGAGAGAGAGTTACCCCTGAAGCCAAGTGATTCAAGTTTTTTGCATATGATATCTGGGTCAATAATGTCGAATGCTTTTGATAAGTCAAAGAAAAGTGCAGCGACATATTTTCCTTTGTCAAGTGAGCCATAGATACACTTGAAAAAGTTGTAAAATGCACCTTCCGTTGACCTACCTGGGCAAAAACCATGTTGATATTTAGATATTATATCGAATTGATCTAGGAACAGCCAGCATTTTCACATAGACAGATCTTTCGATTATCTTACCTAGCACTGTTGGGACTGTTACGGGCCTATAATTTTCGATAGATGTTGAGTCACCTTTTTTAAAAATCGGTATTACCGATCCAATTTTCAGTTTGTCTGGGAATTCACCAGTTTCAATTGAAAGATTTATCAAAAATGCTAATGGTTCGCAGATTGAATATCTAATGTTCTTTATTATTTTTGTTGTTATGCAGTATACTCCCACAGAGTTTGTGTTCTCGAGGTTATAAATGATTTCCAGTACATCACTAGGATGAACTGGAGTAGAATAAAAAGTATGATCTACATGCATAGTGGTGTCATTGGTGTAGTCATTGAACGATGTTGACTCAAAGTTTGCATTTATTGTGCTCTTCGCTATGGTAGAAAAGTATGAACCAAAAGCGTTTGCAATTTTGTTTTGATCATTTACAAGATTGTCGTCTAGTTACAATTCCCGATTTATATTTTGTATTCTTTTCCAGTTTTAGTTTTGACTATGTTCCAGATTTTTTTTTGCTTCTGATGTTGGCTCATGTTTGCAAGAGCACCCTGATTGAATGCATACTTTGCTTCATGTATTTTTTTCCTATAAAGTTTTTTGAGATCATCATAATATTTTTTGTATTCTAAGTCATCTACATTTCTTGATATCCAAAAATGATTTTTTAAAGTGTTTTCCATAAGAATGATATCTTCAGAAACCCACAGTTTTTTACCGAGCTGTGCTTTGTGATTAACGGTTTTTTGTACAGCTGGGCAAGTCAATTCTATCCAATATGTAAGGATTTGCAAAAACATTTCGTAGGCATATTGGATATTCCGAACACCCTCATAGACATAATGGAAATTCTCATTTGAAAGGCAGTCTTGGAGTTTTGCAAGATTCTCAGTACATGTATTCATGAAACTTATTTTTTGTCGGGTATTATTTTTATTTTTTCTACTGTAAGATCAGTTAATTCTATGGAAAGCCATAAATGGTCGGCGTGGTTAACATTGATGACATTTTCGACATAGACAGTTTGAGAGATATTTGTTAAAAGGTAGTCTATTTTTGAGATGCTAGTATTTTCATTTGAGTACGTGAAGATTCTCGTCGGTTCCATGTTTTTGGAACCTAGGTTGAAACTATGTAACAGATCATCCAATAATGTTTTATCATTTGATTTACATGAATAATTTATATTTAGGTCGCCACAGAGTATAATATTCTTGAATTTTTTTTCGCAGTAATCAAAACCAATGCAAAGTCTATCTAAAAAGGTTTCAACACTACCATTTGGTAGCCTGTATAAAGTTATCAGTCAGTATTTCTCACCATTCGCATCGAAAGAAATGGCACAAGTTTCATACTCTAATTCCACAGACATATTATCTAATACAGACTCATTTTTAAATACTAGTTCAGTTTTTGTTAGTGTCACTACGCCACCATGAATATGGTTTCGTCTCGTGAAGAAGGATGCTAGTTTATAACCATCGAAATGGATGGTTTTTATATTCAAATTGTTACCCCAAGTCTCTGATATGCAAAAAACGTCTGGCTTCTCGTCAATTAAAATCACCTCAATTTGGTTAGTCTTATTCAAAATACCTTGTGAATTAACGTGCATAATTTTTAAACCTTTTTTTGGTGTATATATATATATATATATATATATATATATATATATATATATATATATATATATATATATATATATATATATATATATATATATATATATATAAGAACACATGTCACACAATAATTGATAAATAGTTATGAATAAATAAAATAAATTGAATAAAAATATATTCAAATGCGCAAAGTGCAGTTGAAATATAACGTTTTAGCACCTTATGTTTTTATTGAGGTATTCTTGAACATCATGAAATACCTCTTCTGTAAGAATATGTTTTGCATATTTCCTGAATGGATGGGTGGATTCAATGATTTCAACACTGGCCGGGAGATGGTTGTATAGTTTAGCGGCATTTTAAATATTTGAGTTCTTCATCAAATTTGTGGATGGAATGTGTAGCCTCGAATGGTTATTTTGGCGGGTGGCTCCTAGAACGATGTCGTAGGATGTTTTGTTTTTATGTACCAGACATACCGTTTCGAAGATAAAAAGAGACGGAATTGTAAGAATTTTCTGTTTTCTGAATAATCCTTAACAAGAAACCCCAGGCCCAACTTCACAAAGATAGCGAATAGCACGTTATTGAAGAATGAAAATCATGTTGAGGCGTTGTCTATTGCAGGTTTCCCCAGAAAGGAATGCCATACCTGGCATGTGACTCGAATATGGCGTGGTACACTATTTTAGCAGTTGCCATCCCCAGTTCATTTGGAATCACACGCAAGGCATAGCACCCTGAAGATAGCTTTCTACTCAACTTATCAACGTTATTTTCAAAACTGAGATCACAGTCTAGATGAATTCCTAGAAATTTATTGTTTGAATTCAGAGTGATAACGTCGCTTCATAAGAGGATGTCTGGTATGTTACAGTGGAATGAAGGTGAATTTGTTCTGTTTATGTTGAATGAAAGTGAATTCGAGTTGCACCATTCTCTCACAACAGAAATATCACGAACCATTTTTCTGTGAAGGTTATCTAAATTTGTATCATATCATAAGATAGTTGTGTCATCCACGAAAATGGTGAAGATACCTTCTATCTTAGTATTTACCAAGTCATTGAAATACAACAGGAACAATAATGGTCCGAGTACAGAGCCCTGTGTTACCCCATGCCTAATAAAACCAATATCTGATGAGGTGTCCGTTTTTACAATTTGTGTACGTTGACTCATATATGACTTGAACCAGTTGAAACTTTGCTCTCTGATGCCATTGTGCCGGAGCTTACGCAGCAGTATTTCATATCAACGCAGTCAACGGCTTTTGACAGGTCCTAAAATATTGAGCGCTTGCTTCTTTCAGGTTCAACTTTGAATAAAGATTTTTTAGGAAGTGAAAAATAGCATCCCCTGTTCTTTTGTTGGATTGAAAACCAAATTGGTGGGAGTTTAAAATGCTGTGAAGAGCCTAACCTATTCTCCACCGATTTTTCTATTATTTTCCCAAGAGTCGAAATAAGTGAAATAGGACGAAAGTTGGACGGATCAGAGGGTTATTCCGTATGCCAAGTGGCAGTATCTCTTCCGTCACAATCCCTGCATATGAATTTTTGATTGTCTTATGCATGGAGCCTCTTTTTACGATTCAACAAAATTAACCATTCGCCATTTTCCCATATTTGGAGTTTTAGAAAATAGTTCCGGTCCGATTGGATCTTCAATCCTATCGTGGCTAGTCTGCCTGCTTCTTCGTTCACAATATTCATATGGAGCTATTCCTCTCCAATTGCGCTAGACATATTATAATGTTTGAATACTATTCTGGATGTGATCTTGTTCGATCTTAGCGCCATGAATGCTGTTTTGCTGTCCAAGCAGATAACTATTGGTTTTTACTTCTCGTGTTCAGATTTTTCTGAACACCGAGAGATATTTCCCTAAGGCAAGTGAGATTTATTTCTTTGGTTTTATTCGTATATCTCTACATCGGACATACCCCCAAATCTTCAATCTCTTTACCAGTGTGATCCATAGATAATGAGCGTTTTTGGTGCTGTTTCAAAGCCCTTCTTTAATTCAGAACTGGCGACTTGTGGTAAGTTAATATCGAGTGAATGATGGTCGTATATAGACAATCTAAGACTTTAGGTGTGAGGTCCAATGTGTTTTTTTTTCGGAGGTAGAGTAAATCCATTACGGACAGAGTGTGGGACTCCCTGACACAGGTTTACCCACTAAAACCTCCACCCTGTGGGCTTGTCAGGCTGTGGCCTCCGTATCTTACCTGGTACGATTCTTTTTACCAAGTCGTATCCATGGTTGCCGATTAAGTACCGCTTTGTGTTCCCTCCTAGCGACTGCATGTACTGCCTTGGCTACTTTGTGGTGATGGAGGTTTATCTGGGCGGTTCCCGTCATTCGTTCAGCACCCTGAAGGGTCCTCTTCCAAACTCGGAGAACGCTCGGAATCATAACCTCTTCAGTGTCCTTAAAAAAAACGAGAGGGCCGAGGAGTGTCCTCTTTCCCTTTCGGTGCCAGAGCCTCGTTAGTCAAGTCTCGGCCACACACAAAGGAACATGAATGTCTACTAACCGTACCATGTGCTGCGCGGCCACGGCCTGTTCACCCCATACCACGTGAAGGTGAAGTTGGACTTTGAGGAGCGGTCCTATGTGTTACCGAAGGATTTTTCCTGTAATGATCTTGCTTGATGCGGTTTTCAATGTCTTCATTCAAGGTCAGCTTCTAGTTCACGATGATTTATATGGATCTTATCTGCGGATTTGTGGTTTGGGTGGATTTTCTTGATGCTCTGATGGGTAATACTGATTTCATATATGAATGAAGCAAAGCTTTCACGAATACCAAAATATACGGTGAAATTAAACTATTTTTTCTACAAAAGCATTGTGGAAGTAAAAATTATGAAATTTCTACTTCCGATGATTCCAAAAATGTTCCCAAGATCAACAGAATGAATATCAGTTTTGAAAATTCCGATCATCTTAATAATCTCCCAAGTAAGGTAATGAATGGCATTTCAAACTGAATTTTACATTTTATGAACACTTTGTCCATATGTTCAAACAAATTTATAATTGGCTCTTCTCAGCATGCTACTCTTGGACCGTTGGATGAATTCTCAATTCATACAAAGGGTATATATGAATGCTGGGGTCAATTGTGATATTTCATGAGAAATTAATTTCTCGAATATGGCTCACCCCAACAAGAGCATGTTTTTTCCTTTTCAAGTAATCTTCCCACCAGTTTCCATACCAATTTTCTCTGGGTAATTGAATACAGTTGAATAAGAATACATTTTCATGGTAAAATGTTTCTGTTATTGGTGTGATGAAAAACACTTTTGACGATTTTATTTGTATTCCTCGTGGCAGATTCAAAAGCTGTGACGTGAACGCGAAGATAAAATGATTTGACTATAAGCCAGACGGTGTGAAATCAGTAAAAACAAACTCAACTGATCTGAGTTATTATTGAGTGTATCCATTTTTTTGTATTACTCCTGAAATGGAAAAGTATCATACTCGATAGTCATAAAACTTTTCAATCCATTTCAAATTGGGATCCAGGTGTTTCGCTGGTCGAGAAATCAATACAGGATGGTAACAGAAGGTCGAATTTTGTGATCTATGAACAGAATCTATTCAAAATGGATCCCGGAAATTTCAATATATAAATATCTGGTGAATGAAAGAGGATATCCATATTTAGTGAAGATGATTTTGATGTCAAAGTGTTCACGTAGAGAATCATCACTAGGCGTTGGGCGTCGCGAAATGGAGGTAATTTTTTTATGACACCGCATATTTTCAATACTCATTTGGATTCTGAATTGAATTCTGAATTCAGCGATATAGCACACTCATAGTTTCCCTTCACTACTGATGAAAAACGGCAATTGTATTGTATTCATAGATCTGTCAGAAAATCTGTCAGATTTCACAAAACTGCAATAATTTTTTGTTTTTGTTTTTCGTAGAATTGAAAAATGGTTCAACTTTCGAATGCAAAGAAGTTATATATGATATGTATATACGGCGAAGCTAGGAGGAATGCAAAGGAGTGAGAATAAATGCTAATCCGTATCCCGAAAAAAAAGTACCATCAGACAAACATTCACTAACTCAGTCAAATTTCTGGAACAAAATGGGTGTTACAATGAATAGATGCGAAAAAAACAAAAAACACCTACAGATGAGAATCATGCTGTTGCAGTTCTAATTCAATTGGAACCACACAGTTTTATCAGAGAAGTAGCAATGGATTGTGATATTTTGTAGATTATAGGGAAGTCGATATGGCTCTTCAGCCTCTGTGTACTTCGACCTCTACGATCTTTTGTACATTACCCTTCATCTATCCAAGACCCGGAAATCCGAGACTCCTTGCGTATCAGTTTCCTGGGAGCTAAGTTCCTAATGTCTGAGGGCGTTAGTGAAACCCCTTCGAACAACTCAAGCCTTTTGCATAAAAGTGCTTGGCAGTCGCAAAGCAGTTGTTCTGCAGTTCCAGCAAAGTTCTCGCAGTAACGGCACAGTTCACTGTCTGATCTATCCATTTATTTGAGGTTCTACCTCAGAGGACAATGTCCAGTGAGCAGTCCCGTTAACAGTTTCAAGTCTTTCTTGTCCACCTTGGTGGAGGGTTTGGAAGCCTTTCAGCTTGTCTTAGCCCTGGAATCTCAGTGGGTTCTAATTTGGTCAGCTACCCAGCGCCGAAACTCTTCGTTGAAATGGGCTTTGGGAAGACCACAAAAGAATGCCGGTCCAGAAAATTGAGTGTTTGCGCCTTCCCTGGCAAGGTTTTTCATTGCCTTTGATTCTCTTTGCCTAGGGATTCTGAGAGCCTGAAATTAGGAGCCGTTACTCCGACTCCAGCCCTGTCGTCCATTTTGGAACTATCAGTAAACCATACTGATAAATTCTATTCTAGTTGAGGCCCGTTTGTTGTGAATTTTTGGTGGTTGTTCAAAACCACTTCATAATTCACTTCAAAGTCGTGTCTAGCTGGCATAATATCTGATGGCTTGAAGCTGGATTCTAGGGGAATCTTCAGATATCCAATCAGATTTCCAGCTTTCAAGTTTATGTCTGTGCAGTCTGAGATTTTTTCACTTCTTCATTACACATAAGTGCAGTGGCGAAAGATCAGCATTACCTGTAGTGCTGCAGTGGGGCTCGTGAATATTGCCCCTGTGATTCCCAGGCTAACCACCGCACTTTCTGCAGCTTGATTTGTGCCGAGTGCTGTTATGTTTCTGGCCATCATACTAATGGAGTATAGGTGACCATGGGGTTGATGATCGTTCGATTTAACCAGTATATCATTTTCGACTTCAAACCCCATGTCTTGCCAAAAACTCTGTGGCACGTCCAGGTTGCCGCTGTAGCCTTGAGACGAATATTTTCAATATGACTGATCCATGTTAGTCTCTGGTCGATTATGACGCCCCGATATCCGACCTGATTGGAAAAAGTTAGCTGGGTTCCATTCAGGGTTGGGGCTTTCAGTTCATACTTACGCCTCTTTGTGACTGGAACCAGCAGTGGATTGCTAGGGATTAGTCCCTCCTTTGCGCACCAGCTTCTGATTATATTTAGAGCTGTCTGCATTCGATTGGATATTATTCCGTCATGTTTGCCCTCAATAGCGACGACCAGGTCATCGGCGTAACCTTGAGTCGTAATTCCAGATTCATGTAGCTTCACTATCAGATTATACACGGTCAGTGACCACAGCAAAGGCGACTACCTTTTTCCGCTGACAGTTTTCTCTCCGAAAACAGCTACGATGATTCTGCTTTTCAGCATTACATGTATCCATCTGATCAGTGAGGTGTTTATATTCCTTTCCTCTAGCGAGTGAGGTGTTACAAAAGAATGCACATAGAGCCATTTCTTTGGTCAAGTATGTCTTTTCACTGGATTCAACTCAGCATGGTAGAGCATTGATAGTAGATTTGCCTGCTTGATAGGAGAACTGTTTTTTGTGAAGCTGTCTGTTCAAAAAGATTTCACTTCTCATAAATATGTCTATAACTTTCTCCATTGTTTTCAGGAGAAAGGAGATGAGACTGGTGAGGCGATAAGACTTTGGTTCATCTGCTGGACGTCTCACAGTCTTTGGTATGAACACCACTGCAGCCTCTCTCCAGGCTTTTGGTATGAAACTGGCCTTAACCCCTTTCAAGAGGCTCATTATTCAAGGATTTTGTAATGAGGCGGGAATATTCGTCCTTCCGGCCGATTCAAAGGTTGAGGCTTTGAAGGCCCACTTGATCTTTTGGTGGTGAAGATTTCCCGTTAGGCTCCTGCTGGTTCTGTTGGAGTTGGTGACAACCCCTTCCAGCTGAGCACTCTGCAGTTCGTCTTCAACAAACTTGGACCCAGGAGAGTGTGTCTGGATAGGAACACTTATGCTTTCCTCCTGATTTTCTGCATATCTCTGTTTGGTTTTTTATCAGACCGATGACGTTGTATTTCTTTAGAAAAAACTTTCGGAGGCTTGGGCTGGGCTATTCTTATCCCCTGTACATTTGCCTGCATGTTCTGAATTTCCTTGTTGTATTAGAAAGAGCCGCTTTCTCGCCTTCCCACACTTTTAGCTCTTTGGAAGAGTTTTCTAATTTTTTTCCTCAGTTTGGATAGCTCTCCATTGCATCAAGACACGTCTTCATTGACTGCCTTTTGTTTTTCTGGGCAGCTGATTTCATCTGCTTCCATTAGGGCATTTTGAAGCTGCTTGGAGACTGTATCTAGTTCCTCCAACTGCCTCTCGAGATGGTTCCAGTTGGTCAGTTGAGGTATCCCATATCCTTCGAAGCGTGTCATCAGGTACGTGCCAGTTGTTATAAATGGATCAGCCAGGGTAAGGTCGAGAACCTCTTTTCTGATCGCATTTAAAAATGTGGGCTTGTTACCTTCTATATTTGTAGTAGGACAAATACTCTAAAAGGTACTCACCCCATGCGTCTATGTATGTGCTTCCTCATGTGAGATTGTACGCGTTCGCGTCGCAGCACAGAATGAAATGCCTGTTTCTGCTTTGACATCATCTGATGAGGCTTTGGACTTTCTTTGGTGATGGATGTGACGGCGAGTCCCCTGAGAAGTAAGCCGAGGCAATAACAATCTGCCTCTTGCCTATTTCAGTTGGCACCTTCACTATGGCGATTGCCAAATTTCCAGTGATGAACTCTGGAACAGGAGTAAATTTAATGTTGGGTGCGAGCAATATGGTTCTCGTGGTTTCTCATGAGTGTGGTGAAAACTAATTCACAATATTTTATTGCGAGTCTTTGTATTCGACTTCTATTATCCAGGATTTTGAAGCAACCCTATACTACGGTTTTCTCCAATGAACTTTCTTCTGGGCGTACTTGTAGCTGCTTTTGGATGTTGGAGGTTTATTTGAAGAGCCTTGAGCTTTTGGCTCATCTGGGTAGAATTTTCACCAACGTTTCGTTGTGATGCCCTGCTGCCCCTCCAACGACCCTCAGTTCCGCATCCTCCCATGGCTTCTGAGGAGTGTTCCTTGCCCTGTTTGACGTGTTTTCAACCATAATAGGTTCCACGAGAAGCTGGGAAAAGACAGTCACCTGCGGCAAGTTTATTATCTCTAGATTTTCCTTCGAAGCCATGATGCTGAAAGGATATTGAATTCCATTGCAAGTGGACAACCCCACCCGTATTCATGATGATGATCAGTTTCCAAACAAAATATTATGGAGTAATGAAAGCGGTTTCTATACCAATGGTGAACATAATTGTCAGTACTGGTCTGACGCAAACCCTCATGGATTCAAGAAACGAGATATCAATCTATATGAGAGTGAATGTTTGGTGTGGAGTCATTGATGGCTATTTGATGGGACCTAATTTTTTCGAAGGAATCTTCAATGAAGAGATCTACTTGCTTCACCTACAACATCTCTTGGAGAATTTACCAATACAAACTCGACTCAATGTGTGGTTGCAACAAGTGAAGCACCTCCGCATCACACTAGAATGAGTTACCCAATATTTGGATGAAGCTTTCAATTAGAATTGGATTGGAAATAGGAGTAAAACACCACGGCAAGCTCGGAGCCCAGATATGACGGCACTGGATTTTTTTTGTGGCAATATATCAAAGATTTAGTTTATATGCGAGGCCTAGAAAAAGAAGATGATTGAAAAAATAGTATCGCAAATATGTCTACTTCCATATCGCGAGCGGCGCTCTTAGCTGTCATGAACTATGTGCATTTTACGTGAGGGGGTGGGGCAGTTTGAACACTCACTGGCGTAATCGATATTATCATTTTAATTCTCTCGTAAGTATCATGTTGGTCGGGTTCAATTGGAAGTTTAATATTTTTTGTTAGCTTGAAACATTTGGTTTAGTTTGAATTCTCTGCGATTATACATTAACACACAACTAGATGACAATGAACAGAAAATCAATTGAACTCGTATTATTGCTTTTTATTTTTTCATATTCATGGCCTCCCTATAATATGCAATACAATTGTCGTTTTTCATCGGTATTCAAGGGAAACTACGACGCGTTGTTTACATAAGGACCTTTTGACATCGAAATCATCTGCTGTCACTAAATATGGATAACCTCTTTCATTTCCCAGATATTTTCTCGCGGAGTTTTATATAAGACACCATTCCAACCAAGTCTTTCTGAATTCTCAATGTGACGTCATTCTCTCGTCGAAAGAGAGAATGACGTCACATTTTCTCTCGTCGAAAGAAGCCTTCCCTTATTGTCTTGTCTGACTACAAGCGATCCATTTTCGTGTCCCGAACAAGACAAGAGGCACTTATATGATTTTTTTTCAATCAACTTACGTTGAGGAACGAGTGGTGTCAACACGATGCCATTTACTGAAATTGTTTTTTACGGGTATCTCAAATTTCTTGCATGGAATTCAAAAATTGTATAGAAAGTATGACCTCGAAATTCACACTAGCAATGCCGCAGGCATAAGCTGAATAGAAAAACATGAAGAAAGTCATAGATATGTGGAATAGGAAAAAACACGAATTTTACGCGGGCACCATCTACTTCACTGATATAGAAATAGAATAATCACGTCACACATTCAACAAAAAATTGCATTTCCTTCTAGTTGCTATATTAAAATGAGAGGTTCTCTTTTTCATTTCACAGAAAGATCTGTATATCATCCAGAAAATCGACAAAGTACCAATATTTAATTTCATTTCCTTTCTCGGCAATATCTCCTATGATTGGGATAAGAATCGATGGTGATATGATATAAAACCCTGAGGCGCCTATTATTACCATTCTCCACTTTCCCCAATCGAACACAACACATAATAAGAGAAGAGTGTTCTCGTTGGCGTCGCGAAAGAGAGAAAGAGTATGGGTTCCCGGGGGAGAATTCAATCTGTGGGGGGCGTAAGGAAATGAAGCAACAAACTTACAAATGGCCTGGAACGGCATTAAGCAGCAGCCGATCGTAGAGTGCCCTGAAATGTTCAACCGCGATCTGTTTTTGGTTTACCGACCGAATCAAGACGCTCTCGAATTGCCATGTTAATAATGGAAAGCATGAAATATGACGATGGAAAGTTTCGGAACTTATTGTGAGGAGTATTCGAAGCAATTCTTATTACATGGAGTGAATTTTGAATGTTTTGCGATTGATAATGTTTATAAAACTTCACAGTATCGACAAGAGAATAGTTTTTAACGGAAATTATGTAATTACTAAGGATTACTTTGGTCTCTAAATGGATACGTATCATTACAATTGTTTTCTATAAATATGACTTAGTGATCAATGGACAATATTGTAGATTTTGAGCAAAATATCAATGATAATTAAAATAATAATAATAATGAAAATAAAAATCAAATTATTGTTAGGGCGGTTAAATCATCTCAGTATTTTTACATCTACAAGTCTACTTTTTCAGAAAATCAGGATGTCCTTTAGAAAACAATACAAAGACTTCAACAGACTAGTATCACTCTCATGGAGAATGACACTTCGTTTTCAGCAAAAATGAAAGATCACGAACAATCACGGACAGAATTAGTTGAAATTTTCGCATTTTTTTTTTTGAGTTAGTGACCTTTACAGAATCTATTAGTATAGTTCTGTTTCAGCCAGTGGAGTAGTTGTTTTCTAGTAGAGATTAACTAACGATGGAAAACTATCACTTAAGTTTATCTTTCAGTCTAGATTTTATGAACACATTGTCAATAATTTCAAACAATAAAAAATAGACTTCTTCTCAACATTTGCTCTTGAGGAGTTTTTTTATTTTCGCTAACGGGCGAAAAATATTAGATCGTTGGATAAATTCTCAATTGATCTATCCTATGTATATGAGACACTGAAGTCTGTCAACTTATTTGGGTCAAGTATTGAGAAGGAATCGATATATATATATATATATATATATATATATATATATATATTATATATATATTATATATATCGATATATAAAATGAATTGTTCCGATAGTTTGACGAGTAACAAAGAGGATTTGTCAGAATTTCCCGTTGAGGAAAGTGTACGCTCCGGTAATAAGCCCTGCTAGTGAAAAGAGGCCGACGTTAAATTTGAAAAAAATCGTATGCAACACCGTACTTGTTACAGTAGTGAAATTTATTAGGCGATCTAAACCTCAATATGTAAAATATCGTAAGGGGTTGAACGGCAAAGAGGTCTGAAAATTATAACATCCTGAAATTGTGTATCTTACAAATTAATTCTTGAGTGCTTAGAGCAAAAACGAACATGAAAACAATTTTTTTTTAAACAAAAGATATAAAGAATAATTATATTGAATGTATATTACAAACACAGAACAAGAAAGTCACCCGATTGTAATGAAAAAAAGCATTACGACAATGTATTTTGACATTATTTTTCAACCGATGCCCTATGTGATCACTATAATGTTCATTTGTTGATTGCCTGATGGAGAGGTGTTTATATGTTCACTCTAAGGACATTGCTCACGGACCAGGTTTATCGATACAATTTAAGGACCAGGTTCATCGATACAATCCCCCATGAACATCGACTGTCAATCCTCATTCAATGTATTTTGTACATTAACCAATCAATTTTATTCCTCATACCAATTATCAAAACATGTATTTCATCACCGAAAGTTTTTGTTTAATCCCTAATTGGCATTGGTACAATGTGTAATAGAATTATTTCAACGATTGACGACATTTTTATGGCCTACAATGATTATTCTATCTCCTAGAGTTCATTGTCCAATCACAAGAGTGTATTAACATAAATGTTTTTTGTGCCTTATATAACCAACTTTATTCCTCAACACGATGATTATAGGGTATGTTCTATCAATGAGAGTACATCTTTTGATCACGAGTTAACATCCATTCAATGTTCTGAAAGCATTATCGTAATGCTCGAGAACATTCATTACTGGCTGCATAAGATTAGTCCTCTTGGAAAATGAATAGGTCTTCCCAATCAGATAAGGGGTGTTAAAGCTAAAATATGAAAAGTTTGTTATATTTTGAAACTGCCTGTAAGTTCCCATTGATATGCTTTAGAGAACAATGTTATTATACAGAGAGTATCATTTTAATAAGGAAGTAACATGTCAGTTGCTATAGTGGCATTCAAGAGTACTGCTGGAAAAATTATCAAAATTCCATTTCAGAATTATTCTCTGAACTTTCAGAAAAAATAGCGATTTTATGAACAAAAACGCAGAATCATTTTCATTTAATGATTTCAACCAGAAAATGTGATTGATATCAGATAAGAGCACCAATATACAAAATAATGTACTGAATTTCACATGAAAATATCGGGAGCAACACTTATTTATTTCCAAAGAGGAATCCCCAGTTTCCCAGTTTCGCACCTCTTAGCTATGAAATATATTTTTTTAGTCAAGAAAATTTTTGTTTTTAGAATTCTGCAATAACAAATGAATTAATATTGTCTGATCATATCATATCAATAGGATAATGTTTATTTCATCTAGATTAATGGTACCTTCGCTTGAATCAAGAATATAATTAACTTTGTAAAAAAAAATCTATTTTTCTATGAAACATTTTATTCCATGCAGTTAATATAGATCTACATCTCCATTCAGGAATACTTTGGGTTTTCTCCAGATATTCATACAAATTTTGTGTATTTTTGAGTGAGAGTTGTTTGATTTTATTTTGAAGAATTTTTTTGTATGAAGGCCAAAACATGATACTTTTTTTGGCAAGTTCAAGTTGAAAAAATATAATATTTCAAAACAGACATCCACTGCCCGGTCATATTGAAATATTTATATTTGCTTCCATCAAAGTAAGTGTGGATTTCTTAAATATTTGTGATATCTTCTCCAATGGCGAAAATAAAAACCTGAATCCTCTGCTCCTTGGATGGTTTTGCCTATACCGGGTGACACAGAATATCGGGCCACCCCTGTGACTTCTGCATTCGTAAACAGATTTTTCTGAAATTTGGTACAGTTATATAAGCAACCATTTCGAATTTGATCACATTACAATCCAATATAGCGGACTTCCGGTTTTTCTGGAAATGCCAGCAACTTTGTTTTTTCAAATGGAACACCCTCTATATTTTCACATATTCAAGTTCAACAGGTCAAAACAAGTCCAAACCTCATGTCAAATTGAGTTTTTTAAAACAATTGAAATTGTTTTTTATTTTTCCTCGTGGATAAATGAGATTTAGTGAAGGCTATTCACAATGAGTCGCATATAACAGAGAAACATAATTTTTTTCTGAAAAATTAATTTTGTGTCACTTATTGATGAATAAATTCAGTCACATCACATTTTGATCAAAAATTATTTTTTTTCAAATGGAACCCCTATGGGCCACCTATATGTCTCTTTAGAACAAACATTCAGGAAAAAATGACATATCATTTTGTTTTTCGGTGCGGTAACAAATTGTATAGATTCAAAAATCTACAACTAGTTCATGAGTTTCCTTGCAGTTCGAATCATTTTTCAACTAGTAAGCTGTGGAAAACAACATTCAAATAAAATGTTCTTCATCCAAATTAAACAAATAATATCTAGCGTTTCATTAATAATCGAGTCTATCGAAATGAATGGGGTAGCTAATCCTAGGAGTATCGAGAAAAATGTCTAGGAAAGAAAAATGAACATGTTAAGGTCAAATGTTGTTTTCCACGGCTTACCGGCTCAGTTGAAAAATTATTCGAACTGCAAAGAAACTCATGAAATAGTTGTAGATTTTTAATGTATAAAAATTTGTTACTGCACCGAAATATAGAAATAATATTTCATTTTTTCCCTAATATTGTTCTAGAGAGACAGTAGGTGGCCCATAGGGATTCCATTTGAAAAAAATATTTTTTTCAAAATGTGATGTGATTGAATTGATAACAGAGTGACACAAAAATTTTTTTTGCATCAATTGAACCTTGACCAAATCTCATTTATCCACTAGGTAAAATAGAAAAACAATTTTAATTTGAATTGTTTTAAAAAAATGACATTTGACATGAGGTTTGGACTTGTTTTGACTCGTTGAACTTGAATATGTACAAATATACAGGGTGTTCCATTTGAAAAAACAAAGTTGCTGGCATTCCCAGAAAAAACGGAAGTCCGTCATATTAGATTGTAATGTGATCGAATCCAAAATGGTTGCTTATATAACTATACCAAATTTCAGAAAAATCCGTTCACGAATGCAGAAGTTACAGGGGTGGCCCGATATCCTGTGTCACCCGGTATACAAAAATGATAACTGCGAATCACGTATGGTGAACTCGGTCGAAAGAGATTTTCCATGTATGATCTTTTCAATAACTTTATTGGTGAGCACGAAAAACCCGTGAAGGGCCCACAGAACGAGTCAATTCGAGTTATTACAACGGGCATGAAGAGACTACTAGTTTCTCTTTCTAGTTTTTCAAAGGCGTACAGAAATATGATTACTCTGATTCGACCACTATAAACTGGACACGGAGCATGATACAAATAAAGGCCAGGGGGCTGCCGTACTCAAACTCTTTGGACTTAATGAGGCTCGAGTACTGTACTCAACCTCTCCCATTTATGACACAGAAATATGGAAGAATTTATGTTTTTCAGGAGAGTAAAGAGTGAAAACATCAAAACCTCATTTGCCATATGTGAATCGTTAACTTTTCTCCAATTGAATCATTTGTCTCTGCAATCGTTAGATGAGGGAAAAAATTTCATGTTTGTTAAAAGTTACATCGAAATATAAATCAATACAAATCAACACTGCTACAAATTATATTGGATATAAAAGGTATACGAATGAATAGAACGCTACTGGTGTTGATGAAATGAAATCCAAAATTGCTGAAATTATCTGCCACATTATTATTTATCCTTGGAATGAATTCATTAACAGACTCATCAAAAAATGTTGAAAACCCTCATCAAAATATCGAAATTTTCACATATACGAGAAAAAGACAAATCGACCCATACATTCTCTGAGTATTTAGTATGTTTACCACTTGGAAGTTGAAATCGTAGAATTGTCACAAATATCTAACATGTGACACTTAAGACTTCTACTTCCATAACCTATATAAATTCCCGTGAAACGATGATTATCGATGTTCTCGCGACTTCGAGTACCTAAGTCAGAGTAAGGACAGTTCCCAGAACCGTTCATACTGCGATCCCAAACATGTATATTAAATTTGATTGGTTCAAGCGTCGTTTTGGATGAGGAAGGTGGAGTGGTGGGGTTGAATCTCAGCATTCACACAAGGCACTCGGACATTGACAACAAGACCAAGTATTGAGTACTCATATCATTGAATGGGTGTATTGGGTAATGTTTCCAAGCATTGGTAAAATGATGTCACTGTACTGAGGCCAACCCCATTGAGCATTGAACCATATCCTGATGTATTGTTACCAGGAAGTGTGATGATGAATGGTACATAGTATTAATAACGTCATGTTCGTTTGCGCAATGCATTTGTTGCTTTATTATAAGGCAAATTTTCATTGTGGAAATTATTTCAACATAACATTAATCATTAAATTACGTTATTATAATGCACGTGGTAACTTTATAGTAATGATATCGTTATTAAATCACAAAAATTGACTGATTTTCATTATGTTTGGTCATCCTCAAAGGAAAAATACGTTGGGACAATGATTTTGCACTCAATCCATAGTGGTCCAATATTTCTTTCTGTGGAGAAAACTATTGAAATTATTCAAGTAACTCAATTAATGAAAATATTGGCAAATGAGTTTTATGTATATGTATATTAACATTAAGAAATAAACTATTTGCCAATCTTTGATCAATTGATACTTATATTATTTCAATGGTACCTTACGAATGTTTGTATTATACATTAAATATAATCATTCTATATATACATCTGGTTTCAAATATTTTAGTTCTCGCTTTCGTTTCTTCTTTAAGCGCTCAAGAATCCATTTGTAAGATATAAAATTTAATGGTGTTATAATTGTCAGACCTCTTTGCCGTTTTACCCCCTACGATATCTCACAAATTGAGGTTCAGATCCCCAAAGAATTTTCCCTAGAGTCGCGAGTACGGAGTTGCTCACGATTTTTTTTTTTAATTTAACGTCGGCCTATTTCTGGTACTAGGGCTTATCACCGGCGCCCGTAAGTATACATTCCTCAACCAGAAATTCTGCCAAATCCTCTTTGTAACTCGTCAAACTTTCAGAACAATCTATTCCTTTCTCGAAACATATATAAAACAATGAAAACAAGAAATTTACAGAAATGTTTATATTTAAAAGATATGCAATACTGATGCATTTTTTCAATTATGCTACATTGTTGATCTGTTGAATTCGATAGTCCGTGGGATTTTAAAAACGGCAATATGTATCACTATTTCTCCAAACTTAAAAGGTTATGATATGCAGGTCGTTGAAATGCCAAAAGTGAATTGACAGTACAAAAATATTAGTTATTTGGATAAAAATAGTTTAAATTGGTGATCAAATTGAGATACCCCGCTTCTTGATAATGGGCCAAACTCTCCTTGAATAACGCAACACTATTTCAACGGTATCAGGTCGAAATACTACAATTCCATACATATCATTGGGTCTATCGATTTTAATTTCACAAAACTACAAGAAGAAACAATCAGAGCATTCATTATTTTACAGTTTTTTCTTTTTCATCTATTTTCCTCAACTCCATTTAATTTGATCGGAAAATATCAGAATCATCATATAAGATTAAATTATTTTAGGAATTTTAATTTTAGGTAATAGTGATATCATTTTCAGAATTACAATGACTATCTGAAATTAACAGAAACTATGTGGGTTGCTCTTAAATAAATTGATGATTTCATCACGAACTTACCATGACGTATGGAAACATGTAAATATATTTGACATGGTCGATCAACAAGAATAAAGTTTCGTATATGTATATTATATGAGACTACGAATTTTATTTTTGTTTTTTCCGATGTTGCCAAGTTTACACTTTCTGAGATAACTTTTCATTCTCGAACATACAGTGCGGCTTTCTATGTTAACTTTTGAATGGTTCGATATAGAACAATGGAACGAAAACCGTTTTGAATGATATCACTCATAATGTTTTTTGAAATTAAAGACATTGTGATTGCTCGATAGACGGCGCGGGGAAGAACAGCAACTTGAAAATTTGAAATAGCAAGGGGGATCAAGTAGCACATCGTTGAACAGATAATCCAATTCTCTTTTCAACCACCCTATTTTTTCCAGATTCCGTTCGAACATTTCATCACAATGTGCATTTGAAATGTCGAGTATAAGTGCGGATCTGAATGGTATCCTTACCTCGATAAATTTTGAATGGTTTGAAGTCAAACAATAAGACATGAAATATATTGAATAGTATTACCAGTCCTACTTTTTGAGGAAAGATACATTACAATTACTCGACAGTGGGCGCTGGGGGCACATCAACTTGAAAATTTCGAAATGCATAGAGGTAGGGTTGCACATTGTTGAATTCAATTCAATTTCTCTTTCAACTATGGTTGTTCTACGGAATCACAATTGCGTGTGCGGCTTTTAATAGTCCTCTCCTCCCTGTTATCTTTCGGAAGTTCGACAAAGAACAACGAAACCAAAACTGTTTTGAATGATGTCACTACTCTTTAAATTAGAAGACTTCGTGATTGCTCGATATATGACGCAGGGGGCACATCAACTTATAAATTTCAAAAAGGGTAGGGGGTCGAGCGGCATATCGTTGGAAAGATAATTCAATTCTCTTTTCAGCCATCTAATGTTTTTTTTATTGTGTTAATTGAGTTTTTCACAATATGCATTTTAAATTTTGTTATAGTTGACATTTCACATGCACATTGTGAAAAAACTTATTGACGAATTTTGGAAGAAACTATATGGTTGAGAAGAGTATTGAGTTATCTTTTCAACAATGTGCCATTTTTCCCCATGCTATTTGAAATTTTCAAGTTGATGTGCCATTACGCGCCATCTATCGGGCAATCACAATGTCTCCCATTTCAAAAAGTAGTATCGGTGATATCATTCGAAATGGTTTCCGTCCTATTGTTCCACGTCGAACCATTCTAAAGTTAACAGGGGGGGGGAGGCGACGACTATAAAAAGCCGCACTGTATACGGTCGGATTATTTAACAGAGTTTGTTGTTATCGATTCAATAATACCATGCTTGGATGGTTTTGTGCAGGTTTCATACCAACAAATTTTCAAAAACTGTTTTACTTCCTAAATCAAGATAAACATACCTAAAACAAACAAATAACTACAAAAGAGAGTGAACAATATCAAAGGAGATGATGGAGATGATTCCCATTTCTATGCAGAAGAAATATAATTCTGATATAAAATTCATTTACAGCTTTCCTTGTAGTTTTTTGCGGGGCAAATTGGAGTTCTTATCTTATTCTGAGTTTCAACTCTCGGAAATTCTGTAGACTTTACTTCCCGAATATCCTCATGAAAATAAGTCCAAGGGAGTTGAATCTGGAGACCTTGTTGGCCATTTAATAGCTCTCCTTCCTTCAAATCCAACGGTTTGGAAATACATTGTTCAGGAAGTCACGAACACCATAATAATGAAGATGAGTGACTGGAGACTGGGGTTTATTAACGGAGCCATTCATAGGGTAAGTTGCCTCACCAGAAAAAAAAATGCTAAATAAATCAGGATTATAATTTTGTCGGTATAAGATTATTTCGTAAAACTGCGTCCTACAGTCTGGATCAACTTCGTTCATTTCTTATCACTTCTGTGGGACGCCATTTTCCTTTATTGAGGTACTTGCAAACAGACGTTTGACTGTATGAAGAACGAGAGATTATTGAAAACATCTCCATCCATTTCCAACTATCGCAAAATGTAAAATCAGTTGTGAATTAAATATTAACTTTTTCTAGATTCGATGAAATACACAGTTTACAATGACCATCAAACTGTAGTTCAGAAAACAATATATCTGAGATTATTCCTTTCAACCCATCGAGGACACCTTACAGATGAAAATATGTATATTTTTTCTAAATGCATTCCAAAAAGGGCGAATACCTTAATCATTTGAAAAGACTATTTACAACCATATTTTTGGTCATAGAGTAGGTACCCCTCATAGTACCGACAAGATGATTATGAATAAGAGAAAAAGTTAAATTATCGTCTTGAAGTGCCATTCCATTTTGGCAAATGATGAGTTATGAGAGATTTCATTGGGTGAATAGTTATAGAACAGAGAATAATGTTAGAAATAAGTAATAAGGTAGGCAAGGAGAAACGTTTTTGCCCAAACAATATGTTTTTTTCATCTCCTCGTCTGTAAGTATAAATATTGTATTATGATATATCTGTGTAATTGTTGAAATATATCGCATATAAAAAATACGTAAAATCACTAGATATTGTTTGTATACGGTTGCAAGCTTCATTAATAGTCGACTCCATTTCATAATAAAAATAAGTTCAAAACTAAAACCCGACTACTGAAAAATCACGCTCTAAAAATTAGGAAACAAAAAAATATTCTCATCTGAAATTTTTATGTTCAAACTATTCACTATTTATCGTCTATTGAATGAACAAGTCACACGTAATATATTCTGATGTATTTAATACATATTCATAATGATTTTCAGAGAATAGCCATGGTCCCTAACAAAACAATACATTCTAACAGTAGTGAGGGATCAGGAGCTTCACGGCATAGTGGCATATGACCACGGCTATCCTATGAATATCACTATGAATATGTAATAAATACATTAAAATATAATACGTGTAAGTTGTTTATTTAAAAGACGATAAATATTGGATAGTTTGTACATAACAAATTCAGATGAGAATATTTTCTTGTTTCATCATTTTTCAGTAGTCGGGTTTTAGTTTTTGAAATAATTTTTATTTCATTCTTTTCAGAGCGCGATTTTCCAGTAGATGAGTTTTAGTTTTTAGACTTATTTTTATTTCATACTTTTTAGAGCGTGTGTTTTCAGTAGTCGGGTTTGAAGTTCCCATTTGAATCATTTTGGGGTTATAATTCCGTGATGAAGTATTTGCAGAACCGCTTTAAATTTTTTTTGTTTGTGTTTTATTCTTTTACATGTACCTAGGTAATAAACCGCGTGGAAGTACTCCCAGCTTATGTCATTATTATTACACTGGTTTTATTTTTTTCATATAATTTTAACATGTGTACCATAGTCCATAATGGAATACTTATTTAATAAGTATTTGTATTTGTATATGTATTTTGGGTAGGTTTGGAGAGAAAATATGTTTAGCTCACATCTGAGGCGCGATCAACAGCTAGCTGTTGTTGATGTGAGCTAAACATATTTTCTCTCCATATATATATATATATATATATATATATATATATATATATATATATATATATATATATATATATATATATATATATTATATAATGATGAATTTTTTAAATATAATATTGTAATATTTTTGCCCACGTTTTGGGTGCCTTTTGTTATGTTATGAGAATTTGGAAATATATATTTTTTATTATTATTATAATTAATATATTTTTGCACCGCGTTGGGCGACACTTGTTATGTTTTGATGAATTGAAAAATCTAAATTGTTTATATATACTAAGATGGCTAATAATTTTCGTTATTCTTTGTGAGCCAAATTGATATGATATAGATAGATATTTTTGCCCTGTATAATAATTTGTATGTGGTGATAATAATTGCCAACGAACGTCACTGTTCTCTCGTCACGTAGCTGACAATTGTTATTCCTTTTCTCACCTCAGCTAGCACAGTTGGTACGCCCTCATCACAGATAGCCGGTTCAAAGCAATTTAGCCCTTACTTGATATGTCAAACTCAAATTATTCAATGGTCGTAGGTATGTTTGTTGATCATTGTTAAAGAACAAACAACAAAATATCAAAAAGCAATTATCTCCTTTATTCAGGAAGACTTAAAATACCTGGCCTACGAGAAATAACTTATACTAGTGGGCATATACAAATATTCACGGATAATCATAAAATTGAAATCATGGATAGATAAACAGAACCTCACTTTTTCCGTGAGAGTAAAGTTTTCTGTTATTGTTCAAAATAAGGTGAAATAAAGTTCTTCAGATGTGAAATATGTTATTGGTGAAATAGTTCAGGACCGGAAATGCATTATTAAAGTTTTTATACCTACTGGAGATGTCGGTGTTACAAGATATGCCCTGAAACTGGATACCTTGTCACTACAAGCGCTATCAGGAACTCCAATACCATAAATCAGGAACCATACAGATGCGGAAATCAGCTTTGGAGACGTGGAAATGATATATAATTAAGGTAATACTGGTTTTGCTCTTCAAATGTTGGAATTCTTTCAATTTTTGTTCTCTCAAAATGTTGCGTCCATTCCCTTCTAATTTTATTTTCAATCTCCTCGTTGGCTTTGTTTGTTGTTGCCTCGATACAAGTTTCCCTTCCTGTTTTCCCATTTGAATTTTTGAATTCGCGCACTAATTTGTCACATTTCACTGTTTAGGTTCATCTTACTCAATTTATATCTCCAACTATTTTTCCATACTTATTACTATTTACAAATTCTAATAATAATTGCTTATGATATCAACCAATTGCTATTCCTTCACAATTTCCAATTTTTACCTATGACCATCTATTCTCTGATTGGCTATTATCATGAAGACGTTTGCTGTTCTACCATTGGTTACTTTTAGTTATCTCCAATTTCATATACTGTATGTTTCAAATTTACAAATGTGTTGATCACCTTTTATTCATGAAAATTTTGTAAATTTAGACTTTTTGTTGGCTTTTTTCCAATTATGGTTTATGATCATTATGACAGTGTATGAAATTGATAGTGTGATATTATTTTGACATTTTTATCTATCCATATTATACAAAGGCTTATAAATAAATAGAACTTCAAAAGTTATTCAAAAAAAAATCTCTTGGAACTAATAACTATTTAGTAATTATTCTTTTTTTTTTGGTTTTTTCCTTTTAAACCTTTAACTGGCATAACATAACATAACATAACATAATATAACAATACATGTATATATATATATATATATATATATATTTATATATATATATTTGTAATTTGCTAATTAAGCCCTTTCATTTGACACCCAATACCGCATCATTGAAAAAAATCAGGTTCATGACTTTGTGTCCTGTAGAGGGCCCCATATTCTATCCAATGTGATATCACATAGCTTATACCCAGCGGACAATCAAGACGCTTTCAACGATACCTCATTTGTCAAATTATGATAAGTAGTTTAGGAGTTAGGAGGGTAAAAATAGCCTGACCATTCTTGTATCAGGAAACCGAAGAGTGTTTCACATATATTGAGCAAATGGGTAAACGAAACAATAATAATATTCATGGATTGATAGGAGAGACCGGTTCGATTCAAGATTTCCAACGGACAAAACTTTCTCTCAGAGCATTTATATTTCTTTTAGTTATATAGGCCTTGTCAACCTGATTTTAAGTTACTCAAAATTCCTTATCTTTCAAATAAGTATGAGTCCAATTCAGAATGAGTTCAATTATTAAAATTCAATACTATTCAAAGATTTCTCGTATGTAAATGTCATTTTATTAGTATATTAAGGACCAAACCACAGATAATTCATTCCACGGAGCTAAATAAATTTGAACTGTTTCAAATGCTCAATGGGTTTTTCATTCGAAGGGATGAGAGAGAGAGAGAACTGAGAAATAAATCTAGAACTTATTCAATATAAAGAAAATAACAGTTCAAAAGATGAGATTCTCAGAAATTGAGAACCTAAAAAGTAGAATCAGTGCTAGTGCCGAGTACCGAGTATCCAGATGTCTTCCAGTCACGAGATGGTCCCGAAACTTCAAAGACAGAATCTTTGGTAAAGAAATTGTTTTGATGAGTTTTTATCAAATATAAAATCGCATTTTCGATTCCACGCCAATTCAACTCTTTTGGAGGGAATTTGGTGAAGCAATCCGCTAGGCGATAAAAAGGTTTAAAAATCATAATAATAATAATTATAGTGTTTATTCACATGA
Source organism: Gonioctena quinquepunctata (assembly GCA_018342105.1). Classification (NCBI taxonomy): domain Eukaryota; kingdom Metazoa; phylum Arthropoda; class Insecta; order Coleoptera; family Chrysomelidae; genus Gonioctena; species Gonioctena quinquepunctata. The sequence goes on along the minus strand of JAFIRS010000889.1, from coordinate 237,924 downwards.
GTGTTGAGACAAAGTAACAGAGTTATAAATAAAATCCGTAAAAAAAAAAAAACAAAATATATTGTTCGTGATTTGATATAAAGGTATATATATATATAATAATATATATAATAAACAAATATAAAGAAGCAAAATATATGGTTTAGGGAATTGTAATTTCGGGGTTGTAAATTGGTGCAGCTGTTTTTGATATTACGGGTCACGTGACATCAGATTCTCAATTATTAATGGGACAACCTGTATATTTTGGCATTTCTGTGTTCTTTTCAATGAAACGATTCCAACAAACTATCACACTGTGGTCTCAAATGATTAATTTAAGAACTACAGGTACCTCAATATCTTTGGGTCCACGACGATTTGTTAATAAAATATGAATGATTATTATAATTCTGCCTTGTTTTACTCATCACAAGAAAGAAAGGACTGCCCGAATATACAGGGTGACCCTAAACTTAAATAATTTGGCAATTGCTCGTTTCAGACGTTTGTCGTAATCGTGGGCCCAAGGATATTGGAGTACCTGTAGTTCTTAAATTAATTGTTTGAGACCACAAGTTTGTTGGAATCGTTTTATCGAGAGGAACATAGAAATGCCAAAATATACAGGTTGTTCCATTAATAATTGTGAATCTGATGCCACGTGACCGAAAACAGAAAGCTCATTGGGTAATATAATATCAAAAACAGCTGCCCAATTGCTTTAACTCACAACCCCAAAATTACAATCAACTACTACTCTCGAGTTCCGATATATTCCGCTGTCTTAATCGTCGTGGGACACCCTGTATAAACATGTTATATAGGTAGAGTAAAAATTTTTATCGGCTGATAGGGTAGGTACAGACAAAATCGGATAAGTTAGACACAAAATTAGACAAAATCAGGTAGCATTGTCAGTTTGGGTTATTATAGATACATTGTCAATTCTGAGTAAAAAGAGTTATTGTTCAGATCGGAATGAACAATGACATTGATAACTATTTTGAACGTTTGTATATAAATATCAGATATTTTACAATAATTATTTATCATTTTGGGTATTTTAAGTCTACCAGATCACTGATCATTTTTCTTCCAGTTGCATTAATCCACATTTTTTTACTTGTGTTTGAGTCCATTGTCCACTTGTTTTATTACTGAATGTAGTGCTACACTGTGTTTTCTCTGTTCTTGTTCCATATTCTGGTGTTGCGAAGGTTAATTTTATTTTCATAAATAAAATAATATTAGCCTCCGCAACAGATAATTATGAAACATAAACTATATTTCCTTTTCTAAGTAATTCATTTACCAAAGAGACCAGTGGTACAGTAACATGCCATCTGTCACAATATCAATGAACTAGTTTCGAAAAGTGTCATCCGGTGATACAAAAAAAAAGTAAATATTCTACTTCTTTATTCAGTTCATTTCTCTGATAAATTTCCATAGGTACGAAATGACTCATCCCATTTTTAATTACTCGACTTTTTTCACCCTCTTGTGCATACCATCCACCCTGAACATAATGAATATTGATTTGACATCTAGAGGCAAAAAATAAGACGCAAATAAATAATAGAAATGTAAAGGGCCAATTTATGAAGACGTTCCGTTAATTGAAGTATCTGAAAATTAAGAAAAAAACTCGAGCGTGCCAACCGAATGTCAGTACAAGCGAAAAAAAGTAATTAACTTCGGTGAATAATTAACGAAAGAGAAAGATATTTATTTCGAGCTGTCTTATTAGAAATCAAGTGGGATACGACAGACATTGTAGGGTTCTTCATCGTTTCCTAATTATTATAGAATTGTTCAGTTGTTTCCTGAAAAAAGTGTGGGGATGAACTTGAAAAGGTCCTAATAAAGCTATCCCCTACATTTTGAAATAAAAAAATCTCTCGATAATAAGTTATATAACTACTGAATATTGAATAATACTCTCGATATGTTGAGGAAACCACCGAGTATTCAACAATTTAATAAACTGATTCAACTACTGAAAACTGAATGCTGGATTATTTTCACTAAAGACATTGAAAGCTGAGCATTTTTTTCGTTTTCTTTATTTTTATTTCTCTTTCTGTAATCCATATTATTCATTAAAAAATATTATCTGGGAACAAAACTGCAAACAAAGCCACTCCACCCTATTCCTTTCAATGTGCTATAATTGTTCTCTACGGCTCGTTATGAAAACTTCCCGCGCGTGCAGAAAAGAGGAGCTTTATATTCTTGTTGTATAAATAACTATTATAACATTCACATCAAAAGCCAAAAATTTTGCTGAAATACAGTGACTTTTGCTGAGATACAGTGACTTGGATTTCATATTTCCCAAGTAAATAGAATTAAATATATCAGTGTATTTATAGACAATCTTCTTGAATATAATACACATGGATATTATTCGAGGTCAAAATGTCGTAGTGTCACATATAGATTGATGAACTTCAGACCAAATTAACAAAACAAAAAATACAAAAACCGGTATTGAAAATAATTCATTTCGAAAAAAAGGACCAACCCCTCGGAAGCATTAGGTATATAAAGAAACATCAATTCTTAATTTCAGACAACTACTCGTCACAAAACAATGCTTCCTTCGTTCTGAAACGCGGAAAAACGCCCTTCAGAGATTATATTTTTAATCAGCTCCTCGGCTGTGCAATCTTTTTCCATTGAAAATCAAATCTATAAGTAGCATTAAAATAAAAAAAAAAAATATTTCGGTATGTTAATGATCACCAATAATCTTTTATAGAAGAATATTAGATTTCATGTACAGGCTCATCCTTTTGTGGTTTTATATTTATGAATAGAATAACAGAATATATTATGAATTAGAATAAGTATTTTTAATAATATCTCTTTATCGAATTAGAGGCAACTAACTTTCTTTCTTTCTTCGAAATAATTTATTTCGCCATATTGAAACAGCAAATATTGAAACGATTATTGAATTTATTCCTTCTATTATTGAATATTACATTTTGAAATCGGAGGTGAGTTCACTTTCTCATCAAATTATTTGCAAGTTCATATTCATGTGAAAGGAAAATATTCCAATTGAAAGTTAAATAAAAGATTTTTATGAAAATTGAAAAACTACGATAAAATGACTAGGGTCTTTTACAATATCTATCAGGGGTCCAGCGTGGCTTTAGCCGGGGAAGTAGTTGTTTTCTGTTACATATTACAGAAAATAACTTCATTATTGTCGCAGATTTTTCAATTTTCAGAAAAAAATTTCTATTCAATTTTCAGTTGAGAATGTTTCCCTTTTCTAACATGAATAACCCACAAGAGGTAATCTTGAACGATGGAAGACAGTTACTAAAGTTTATCTTTCAGTCGCAGAGGATTCCACATCTGATTTCATAAACATACTGTTCTAACACCAAACAAATCAATTTATATTTCAGTTGATAAACGTTAAATCGAAAACACCGTTTATAAGAAATACTTACAGAGCCATCCAATTGAAGGATACATCGATTTTCCAGTGTCTTTGATAGGGATGAATAGAAGGGAATTTTAATAACTATAATGGTTCTGCGATCAGCGACAGCTCGTATTTCCCATTGAAACCATCTGATTGTGATTGTCATTTCTGATCCATTTCACTCGATGTTCATTTTGTTCGGTTCTTTTCAGGAAAATGGGGCATCGGTTTCGAAATATCTCTTTGTCAATGTCTATCGTGAATATCGTTATAACTCGCGTTCTCGTCTGAATTGGATGGAAATATCGTTTGATAACTCACTCGAAGCATTTTGATCGTTTGAGAGTATTAAATATAATAGATGATGCTCTCACTTCACTAGAAGGTCTACTCGACTATTTCACAAAGTGAACCTTATGGCATCCATATTCAGTGTATTTCTTGACGAGTGACATGTGGCAGAAAAACCAATTGAATTGAATGAAATGAATATGGGATCAATTTGAACAAGATATTCGAAGCTTGATTTGCTGAAAATATAAACAGGATGTTCATAAAATCAGATGTGGAATCATCTGCGACTGAAAGATAAAGTTTAGTCACTATCTTCCATCGTCAAGATAACCTCTTGTGGGGTATTCAATGTCCAGCGTGGCTTAGCCGGGGAAGTAGTTGTTTTCTGTTAGACATTCACAAAAAATAATTTCATTTTAATCGTGGATTTTTCAATTCACAGAAAAATCTTTCTATCAATATTCAATTGAGAATGTTTCCCTTTTCAATATTCGAAGCATTCTTCAACCGGTAATTAAGAAATCAACATGATGCATGTCAGTCCAGATGCTGACTTCTTAACTTCCACTAGGATCAATTGAGGAAACGAAACTACCTGAATTCACGCAAACACCTTGAAGTTGAGAAAAAATTATAAAAAAGTCTGTATAATACCTCTTTTTATTCCAATGCACTAAAAAGAAAATATATTTGTCAGATGTTATTGTGTCTCTCATTATTTTTGAACCGATCAAACAGCCTGGAACTTCAAATCAATTTTCTAGTGATGTCTTCTCGCCATTTCATACTCATCAATGCACACATCACACAGTTATATGGCCTCCCAATCAATTCGTATGAAGTAATTCAAAAATGTAGGTCATTTTATGTTTATTTCATAGTTGTTTTTTGGTTGGTTGAATAATGAGTCTTCCAATACCTACATAAACTTTTTATATTACGAAGATATTGTGATCTTGATTACATATATTTTTCTTCACAAATTCATAGAGGTGAAACACATTACACATCACCAATAAAACATTTCACATATTCGTTATCAAACTTATTTTCAGTTTGTTCGCACATCATGATCCTTGAGTATCAATCGTTTCATATAAAGTACCAATCAATTTGTTAGATATATCCAAGGTGACTACACACCTGAATCTTTTCTTTGTTCACATTAATAATGCAGTATGACTACTGACGTCTAGAAGTTTCAATTGTTGCTAATGAAACATTGGTTCTCTTCCGTCACATCTGCTTACAGACTCAAGTTGCTTATTATGATCACCGAGGGCCCAACAACCCGTAATAATTTGTGTTCTGATTTGATTAGTTAGATTTTGGTAGGATTTTCTGATACAGGTTTCATCTGTCTGTCATCTTATGAACTCCTGACACGAATTCTTTTTTCTTCAATGCTAGTTTTCTTTTTTTAAGATTTATTTCTCCCTTTGCCCTGGATTACTCTTCTGAGTCATCGTTCTTTTTTTTCTGTTCATTTCTATCATGTGAACTACCAGAAGGAGATTCATTTGCAGAACTCAGACTCGAGCTTGGTTGAATGCCTAACTCCATATTTTCAGAATATATCTTGTCTGAACTGCTCCACATTTGTTCAGTTCTGTCTTCTCGTTCTTCTGCACTAGAATAATATATTTATTTATAACTTAGTTTCCTAGAATTTTTGTTTAATGTCAGATGAAATATTTACCTTTCACTATTCCTGCTTTCTTATTTTTAACCAACGTCTAGTCGACACGTATATTTTTTTTTATGTATGACCACGCAAAACTTCTTCAGAGTAGTTCGATTCCGATGATTTTTTCTTCATTGGATAGGTTGTACATCGAAGTCAGTCGCATTTGAATTTGAAAATGAAAATCTTCCCCTAAGGGTAGCAAAATGGGGGATATTGATCGTTTGCCCTCTGAAATTTGGTTCGTTAACCGATTCTATCAGGAATAACTTTGTACGGCATTTCCCGATTAGGATGATTCTTTTTTTATTAGATAGTGTATACCTCATTGTTGAAAAATAGGGGATGATTGATTTTTCACTAGTGAACATTGGCACACATATATAGTTGACATTGACAGATTGCTATTGTCATTATTTTTGTTCTCCTACATCCGTCACAATAATAACATTCTATGGAAGGATGGAATTATATACAAACTGAAGAAATAAACTAACAAGAACTATCAAAAATAATTTATATTCTATAACAATAAAATAATAAAAGTTGATAATCATATTATTAATGTTAATAGTTGAAGTGAACATGGGTAAGTATTTTGGAAGTAATCAAAATTGGTTAGGTAGTGATTAGTCAATTTCGGCCACAATTTTTTTTAAAATTAAAACTTTTTAACAAAAAATTGAACCGAGAAAAACGAAACGAAAGCTCTAATAACCAAGCTCCTTAACTCATGTAAGTAACTAATTTTGAGTCGGCGCCAAATAAACAATCAACGGAGAACATTGAATTACTTCAAAAAAATTATCAAAATGTCACCGCGCATCTCGATGTCATCATTTTACGCTTTACCTAACTCATTTGCTTGTTTGTTTGGCACCGACTCAAAATTAGTTACATCAGTTTAGGAGCTTACTTATTAAGACTAAGAAGGTTTATTTAATTTTTTGGTTTTCAGTTCCGTTTTTCGTCGCTTTATTTTTTTTTTTTAAGTTTTCATTTTATTATTTTCAGTAAGTAAACAAAAAATTCTTTGAAATCTAATGTGTTAATATTAGGCAAATCGGTCTCACCACCAAAATTAGAAGACACGTATTCGAATAGTTCAGGGGAAAATGGTTCTTTTTCGTGGCTAGATTTAGATTCGTCGCGTCGAGCTTTTATGTAAGCCGTGTACTAAAACGTATAAAATAAGTTTAAGTTATCGCTGACAATGATTTACAGATTTTTGTTGAATTATTCAATTTTAAAAAGTTTGTTGCGCGAATTTTAATAAAATTAATACTTCGACAAGTTGTTACTTATCCGGGTGTTGTTAGTTTGGTTCCCGTCAGGTAGTAAATTAGAAATTTATTTGATATGCTAGATAATAATATGTTATTCAGTTCCCAATCCCAAGAAAGGTCATTAGTAATTTGGTTTCCGGGAACTACCTGCGTAATCCCTTGTTCGTGTAAGTAAAATTTGGGAAAACCAAAAATTAATTGTCTATTTTTTGCTTGTTCTATGAGAATTACTTTTATTTAGAATTGTATTACTTCTGACAGTCAGTTGTGTTTTTGAATCGTGCTTGCTCAGTAACATTAAATTTTCTTTGAAATTTTGAGTGGACGAGGAAAACAAAAATGTATTTAGATGGTACGTTTAATTATTGTGCGCAATTTTTTTGTCAGTTTTTTACTTTACACGGTTAATGTAATGGGCATTATAGTCCATTATTTTTTTTTACCTAATAAACGCTTGGATACGTATAAAAACTCATTCAAATCACTAATAAATATTTGTAAACATAATGGTGTTACATTAAAAATTTCAAGACTTGTTATCGATTTTGAGAAGGGCATCCAAAAAGCAGTCGAAAAAATTTTTCCTTCATCACAAATAATTGGCTGTCGGTTTCACCTTGCCCAATCGTGGTTTAGAAAAATTGAAGAATACGGCCTTACAGCCGAATATAAAAATGAAAATTCTGTAGTTGGTAGATGGCTACGAATGACTTCTGGTCTTACATTTTTAAGTCCTCATGACGTTAGCGAATGCTTTGTTTTTGATTTGCTTGCGATAGCACCAATAGACGAAAAAATTAAAATTACTTAACTGATAATTATATAACAGAAAAGTCTCTTTTTCCACCCTTCCTTTGGGCTGAGAATTCAGCTGAGCTTACACGAACCACTAATGCTTGTGAATCTTTTCATAAACATTCTAATGCGACTTTTTATAAAGCACATCCAAACATTTTTTTGGAAAAACTTCAAGAATTTCAAATTGACACTTATGTAAAATTACAGAGCATCAATATAATGGCTCAAATACATAACAGTAGAAAATCGTCAAAAATTTATAGCAGAAATGGTAGAATCTCATTCTAGAAATGAAATTAGTCGACTAAATTTTATTAAGTGTGTTTCTTTTCACTGTGCTGTAACTATTTGATATTGTATTTTTATTATGATCACATTTTGTTTTTCAACTCAAGCAACTGTTTTGCATAATAGTTTACACAATTGATAGAAAAGGGGTTTCCACTCAACGGAGATATCTTCTTAATATGAAGGCATACTTTGGTTTCACTGCTAAGAAACCGAATTCTGAAAATGATGAAGGCCGAACGGAATATTTTGACAAATACCAGGAGGCCAAAAATCAACTGAAGGAGATGAGGAAGGGAAAGGAGGCAAGGTGCAAAACCCCCCCACCGACATTCACTGCAAAAATAACTGACTCACCTGCAAACCTGTATCCGGAAGTTGTAGTTATGCAACCAAACGGACTAACAGGCATCAGCATAGAGGAAGATACAATAAGAACAGGCCTTAAAAAAATCAGAGGCAAAAAATTAGAAATGAAAAGTCTGCCTCAGATAGATGGACCAACAGACCCGTCTAGCGACTTTGAAACAACGGACGAAGGAAGCAGCCCCATAACTAAGGGGAAAACCAAGAAAGTAAAAAGGCTCAGGCGGAAGGACGTAAAGGAGGATACGTCATCGCCCGAAGAAGAAGAAGAAGGAAAAACTCCCCCAAAAATCAGGGGAAATAATAGCAAAGAGAAGGAAAGAAACCCCTCGAAACAAGCATCCAGGGGAAAAAAAATTGAGTCAACAGCCCCCGCCCATTATACTGGAAGGGAGGCCTATTATTATTAAGAGAGAGATGTTAGAACTGAGCAACATATGTAGCAAAGGTATCAACATCAAATATACACAAGAAAATACCCACATTTTGAAAAAATCAAGGACCTTATTAAAAGAAGGAATGTAGGTTTCTACACCTTCACGAACAAGGATGAGAGACAACATGCCTTCATATTGAAGGGCCTAGATAATAATCCTGAACCGAGTAAGATCAAAAAGTGGCTCCAGAAGGAACATAACCTGGAAACACATTACATATACCGTATGAAAAAAACGAGAAGACCGCTGTACCTCGTAATTACGAATGGAGAAATTACAATCTCGGCCTTAAAAAGAGATATTAAAACACTGGGAAAAACCAGGATAGACTGGGAACTCAGAAAAACGGAAGGGGCCATGACTCAGTGCAGGAGGTGTCAGAGGTGGGGGCATGCAGCATGCAACTGCAATCTCACACCAAGATGCCTTAAATGCGCCGAAGAGCACCTAACTCACGAATGCTTAAAAAGCCAAGACACCCCGGCTAAATGCGCAAACTGCATTAAAGATCACCCGGCTAACTACCGCAAGTGTGAAACATACCTAGGAAAATTGGCTGAAAAGAAACACAAGCCACGACACAACCCGCAAAAAGTCAAGAGCAAAGTCTTCAGGACCAAGAACGAACAGCTCAAGAATGCCTACTCGCCCCACAAGAGGTCTAGGGGCTCGAGACACTGCATGGAGAACAAACACAAAACAGCCAAACGAAGCGGAACCCCTACCCAGAGGGGACCAGGGGGGAGACCTCATCCCACATCTTTTGGCGCTCACTCAAATACTTACTCAAGCACAAACACAAACGCAGGAAGTTATGGCAAAACTCCTGCAAACACTACACGAAATACAAAGCACACTAGTAGTGCACACTCAAATATTGCAACAACTAGTCGTCCCGCGGACGAGGCGGCGCCCGGGGGCGTATGGGGGCGGCAGGAGTCGTCTAAATGCGTCCCCTGGGTGCGGCAGCCGGATGCAGAAACGGCAAGTTGAACACAAATCAAACTACCTCAAAACACTCAAACCCAACACTCAAATAACTACACAAATAATGAAAACCCAAAAACTAAAAACTCAAATAACCATACGACTTCAAATCAACGCTACACAAACAATACCTCAAATAAATTCAACAACACTCAAACATTTAAATCTTTCCTGGAAATAAACTACAAAACACAAAAACACAAAACCCACCACACACAAAGCAACAACTTCAAATATTGGCATAAACAATACGTAGGAGGCCGATAAAACACAGCCGAATAAAAATCGTTACTGGATGACAAGCTGAATTCTGTATATATATATATATATATATATATATATATATATATATATATATATATATATATATATATATATTTAGTGTATATTGTAAATAGTTAGTTTGTAAGTCAGTTTGAAATTACTATATAACTTTTGAAATAAATACTATTGGATTGGATTGGACTTCAGTAGCGATCAGCTGATTCATGATTCATTTCCGAATGTGAAACTGCGGTATGACTTTGCATTAAAAAGAAATTTACCTTGGAATTGTGGAAAATTTCCAATGTAAGACATTTGCTTCGGTAGAAAACTTCAATAAGAAACAAAATGAATCAATTCCACTACCCGAAGAGTTTTCTTGAATTCCAAATTTTATTTTTCATTCAAAATGGAGAAACGGAAATCCTAAATTTGCCTCCAAATTCAACGAAGTCTCCATAAAAATCAATTATTCAAATGTTCGAACAGATTTACGCAGAAGAAATCTAATTGTTTATCAACAAACAAAGATATGTCGTAGATCATTCTCTGGAAAGAAAACGAAAAGATCGAAAATTTGAAAAAGTTGATAAAAGCTCTACTGCTCTCAACTTTTTCAAATTTTGTACCCAATTACCAAGAAATTATCTTTTAATGCCAAGGGTTATATATAAAAACGGTAGCAATATTTTTGCGTCGATACAAAAAAAATATAATTATTATTAACTTTCGGACCGTTTCTTATTATTACCCGCCTATGGTCGGCGTTTTCGATCAAAGCGCAAATCCTATCATGTTTTATCACGGGTGGATTATAAACCCCATCCTCATCTAACTGAGAATAGATATATTATTCCTACTGCATTATCATGTCAGAGTCTGAATTTTTGACGACTATTGACGAAGCAATTTTCTGTTAACGAACTTCCACCCTGTATACTATTAGAGAAATGAGATAATTCATGATTCCTCAATGTTCAACTGATTGCATTCATGAATCACCAAAATGAATCATCAATAACACACCAGCTAGAACAAAGCAATTTACATTATCCGACGCCTACTCCTTTACATCTTCAGAAGAACTAGCAAACAATGAACATGGAGTGTCAATTTCGGTGCATTAAGTACATTAAGTATAATGAGACTTAAGTAAAGTAGATAATGTACCAATACATCGCCGCTAAACGAGTTAAAGGCTACGCGCGTACCAGAGGCGTCAATAAGCCGATCACTGAAAGGAAGTGACGTCATCATTGACAGCTGTCGTCTGATTTACGCCAGCCGACTGACTTGATGATGTTAATTGAAGTCTGGTGGATGCATGGGCGGCTTGATGTTGATGAATCTGATTTAGATTGAATTAGGAATTTCTAGCTGAATATTGTAGTCTTTTCGTTTTTCACTCAAATCTGTGTATTGAGTCAAATATTGAATTTTCAATAAAATAGGAAGAAATATTGGCTCACCACAGTTCTTCAAATGCGATTGGGATAGTTCACGAACCTCTATTGAAAATTCAACTGAAACAAACTCAAAATGAAGACGAATATAATTTTTCTACACAAAATGGACTACCAGCATTTTACGAAAAATATTGCTTTTAACACATTTCTTATATCAATCGTTCAAAATCGAGTTCATTTGGATTTATGGAATAGTGTTACATTTATGAATGAAACTATGAAATATTAAATACCCCCAATTATAAGAAAAAATCCGACTGCTTAAAAAATAATTAACTGATAATTGAAAAGAGAAAAACAAGCCCGATAATCCGGAGAATTTTTTGAAATTTTTTCGTTCAATACCTACCCAACAGATGATAAAATATACTATAAAAAAAAGAGAAAAAAGGTATTTGAATGTTAAAAGCTATTGCAGATGGGGACAAACAAAAATTTCAAAACATATTTGCTGTAAAAATTGAAATATATTTGGTAGATTTCAATTGGTTCCGCATCACAAGACTTTCAATAATTTTTATATATCTTCACGAAATTAGTCAACAAAGTGGAGGCCACATTTATCAACCGAATAGAACGAAATTGGACACAAAGTATCTTCTATCAATGCCTCGAATAAGATTGAAGATCGGCCAAATAGGTCTAGTAGTTTCAAAATGGCTGGTGTTGAATGATTTAAAAAAATCTTTCATTTTCATACCAATATTGGCGAACTATAGGTATTCTGATAGAAATTCATGAGCTCTACAACTTTCATTCCCCTTTATTTTTCCTCAATTCAAAAAATTTAAATCGCTGTAAATGACCAATCATGAGAATGAATAATTTTTGTTCACCCTGTATGCTCCTTTCATTCGCTCGTGTTAATCTGATACTATTTGAGTTTTCCTTTCACCGACAAAAATCTTGTATTTTGTCAATTCTAAATTTAAAGTTAAATATTCGATATATTTTTTTGGTGATATTAGGAATGAAACCCAAGTAAGTACTGTCTATATACTTGTTCATTCATCGACTTTCATCGAAAAGTATAAGGTTTATACAAAAATAGAATTTCTGTTTTTGTATTCATGCCAGATTACATAAAAGTATTAAAAGCGTTCCGAGAGATTTGAACTGTTCTCCAATTTTTTTTGTGGAGTTTTAGGTTTATAAAAAGATATAAATGCTGTTTGTTTTCCATTGAATACATTTCTCATTTTATCGGCACATTATTCGTTAGTTTGATTTTTAGCTTTTTCAGAATAAAAAATTGAATTCTGAAATCTACCTTTCCGAATGGCCGCACCATCGGTTTTTTTTTACTTGAAGACACCACCGGTTATTGGTAAGGCCCCGTCTGCAATACCCTATAACATTCAAGTTATATTATTAGCTTAAGTTGTTTTGCTCAAATCCTAGGAATAGCCGGTATGGTGTGAACATGACCCCATGAACCGACTCACAAATTTTTAAATCCATCCACCGCAGCGTCTTGTTTGTCAGATATTTGCAATAAAAAATGGGTGTTTTGTTACGCGATGCCTATACCTAACACGTGAACAGATAGGACTTTGTTAACATTTTTCAATATTATCAGTCAACGGACCGAGGAGATAAAAAATATTATAAGAAGAATTTAAATTATCATATTTAATTCATTCATATATATATATATATATATATATATATATATATATATATATATATATATATATATATATATAAAGCATCAAATTATAGATAGTGACACCTATAATCTGTGTGTTGAAGCTTAGACCTGTTATCGTGGAATTTTAATGACACGAAATTTCGTGCACATTAATAGGTCACCAACAGATGTCAGCATAGGCCAATCCACGACACCAATAGTCGTACTCCTAGTGCGTTCTGAGTAACGCAAAACAAATAACGAGAATAAGAGAAATTTGTTACGAATCCATATATATATATAGTAAAAACCGAATATAACGACAGATCGGTTATAACAACCGAATGGCAAGGTCCCGGCCGAATCTATATAAACTAATAAGTACACATACCGCCTATAACGACATCGGAAACAGCGACATATCGCTTAAAACGACGGAACTTTATCGATATTCATCGGCTATTCATCGGCTATAACGACCAACCGTTTACCTATTCCAGCAAAACAAAACATTACGAACAATTTTCACCTTTATATTAATAATATGAAGGAATATTTTGCTATAGAACCTCTTTTCCGCTCTTTGCCATTTGACCTTGCATGTTTTACTACTTATTCAGTGCGATAGTTGACCGCGTGAATTACAGGTTGATTTTGAAACTTTTGGTTTAGATCGTGTGTTTACGCGTTACTATGTCGCAAAAAAGAAAAAGGAAAGTCTTTAATATTGAAGAAAAATCACATCTTTTATGGATATTAGAAAATGGCGAGTCAAATAGTGAAATTGCAAAGGAATGTGGAGTCTCACACTCTACGATATCAACGATTTGGAAGGATAGAGATAAAATAAAGGTTCTTTTCGAGAACAAATCTTTGAAAATTAAACGATCGAGGACATCTGAACATAAAGTTATTTGAAAACAAGTTCATATGCATAACCTATCCCCATTCTAAAAACAGACCTAATATATACATACATTCTTGTGTATATTGCTTATAACAACTATCGGATATAACGTCCGAAGTATACGGTCCCTTCAATGTCGTTATATCCGGTTTTTACTGTATATATATATATATATATATATATACCAGGGCAACAATCAACGTCACCACGGAGGCAGCTATAGCTACCTGCGTGACATCCGAGTCCAGCAAATGAGCGGCTGGCTTCTATATATATATATATATATATATATATATATATATATATATATATATATATATATATATATATATATATATATATATATATATATATATATATATAATGTAATATATGAATGAATGAAATATACATCCAATGCATGAATAATTCTTGATGAAATATTGAACATAATAACAATGCAAAATTGCAATTATTGCAAAACAAAATTGAAGCCCATTTTTTAAGTGTTCAACTACCTCCTCGATTTGAGTCAGTTCATGGAGGTTATGTTTACACCATACTGAAATTTCTGGCGATTCCTAAGTTTTGAACAAAACTATAGAACTACTTCAAGTAGGTATTGAACAAAAAACATGGCATGGTGCATTCTACATTGCTGAAACAAAATCTCATAGATTATCGAGCTAGTTTTTCTCTTTTCAGTTATCAGTTAATTATTTTTTACGCAGTCGGGTTTTGAGTTTTATTAATGAACGAGTTGTTTTAATCTCTTTACTATGTTTCAGTTACCTAAATAATGGGATTACTCATTTGTATAAATTTAACTTCATTTGTATTTTTAGTAGAATAATATTTTGGTGCTAAATAATATAATACCTATTATCACGATTATAGGCCTACATAAAAAATAAAATGAAAGAAAACCGTGACGACGTCTACCCTCATGTTTCTTTCTATATCAGATCGCTCACCTCAACAGGCAGCCTCTCCCTATTCGACAACTTTCCGCGCCAATAAATAATAAGTCGAATCGATTTGATAGTCGAGCCGGCGCCATTCTTAAATGATATATCCTAAGTCATACCCACAGTTGAAACAGCTAATAGGTTGTAATCCGTTAAGGCTACAGAGCATGCCAAAGAAATTGAGATTCACAACAACAAATATACATACATATACTCGAAAAACTTTATTCTAAATCTAGGGCAGTCGGGTAAAAAAACATATATGTTACCTATTCGACCCTTTATGAATACAGTGACCCGTGTTCCCATACACCTAACGAAATTTTTGGTCCATTCTTTAGGCAAACTGCTGACGCCCATCTTTCTTACTACTCCGACAGAGGTGGCTTTTCGAACAAATGTCTCAGACCTAAGTTCCGTGAAATATGTTGGCCAGCTCATTTCACTTCTCACGACATCAAATTAATCTTCATATTTCACAATTTTTCAATAATTCCAGATATTTCATGCCATGACTCTATACTATGAGCTGTCGTGATGATTGTAACCTAAACAAATCTGAACCATTTCCAAAATCCATTCCAGTCAAAGATCAATTTGCGGTGATTAATATTTGCTTGTTGCTATTCAACAGTTTATCATATTTTCGTCGCTAAAATGAAAAAATGGAGGTTATCCCTAAGAAGCTGTAAGGTATTGGTCAGCTCTGAATATTCTAGTAATATTCAAGGAGCTTTGAAGAGGAAATTCGGTAGCGACTTGAATAATGCTTCAAAAAATTCATTCATATGAATAAAAACAGTACCAACTGATTGCTGGGGATCTATAGAACCGAGTGAAAATATTTTTGAGATTTTGTATCATTGCGGTTTCGATCACTTTCGTCTCAACTACTACAACCCAGTGAACACATTCAGAGAACCAAAGTATTTTTCAAATACACGTACGTCTAGCTAGACCGACCACTTTTACCATGATTTGTGCTGACTGATTCATTTACTAATCATGATAAATCAACTTTGCTACCTGTAGTAGTAGAAAAATGGATCAAACAGTGAACTGTGCCGTTACTGCGAGAACTTCGGTGAAACTGCAGAACAACTGCATTAACACATATACTTCGCAAGGAGTCTCAGAATAACGGGTCTTGAATAGATGAAGGGTAATGTTCAAAATATCTTATCGAATTCCCCACAATCTTCAATCTTGCCATAGTAGTGAAATTTAGGTGTAAAAAGAAATCGCGTTTATATCAACAACTTACAACTGAGGTGACTGGAGGCTGAAATAAGATTGAATATGTGTTTGTAAGAATATTAGATTATCCAACTGAAATTGAATATCCATCACCCAGACTTATCAAAGATTAAATCTACCCCACTACAAAAAAATTGTAAGCACAATAGACCCACAAATATAGATAACTTTATGCAAATATATATTTTCGCAAGTTTGAGAATTCAGAATTTTCTCAGTTGAACAGATAATACATATTCATATTTTTTCGGTTGACAGGCATGTTTTCATTGATGCTTCTTGAAAAATCAAATAGATTATGATTGATACTATAGATATATGGTGGATGTGGGGTACTTTGAAAACGTTGTTTTTTTTCAGTTTAGTTAGAGGAGGGTACATTGAAACTTCAAATGAAATGTGTTTGAACGGGGTGATTTTCCTACGCCTAGCGCTATCACTGGTGCTCCTTGGCGCTTGACCTTTTGTCAGCATCGTTGAAGATTTCCGAAAACAGTACGTGCTTTTTTATTCGAATGAAGAACATCCTGTATATTGTTATTGCCCCCAAGTATTGTTTATTCTATAGGGAGTCGAAGGATGATGACATCGCCACCGTTCGGTGATATTTTTGAATTTTGGGGTAGAGTGAATTCAGTATTGAGACCACACAATGGTAGGTAGAGAGGGGGAAAACACGAGTAGACACGTTTGTCATCGAATACAGCAGTGTCATGGCATGGAGCGGTTGAAAGGTTACGTTTGTCAGGTTAATAGGAATCATGTACCGCCCGGCTCCAGATACTCAATACCCAGGAAAAGGCTGTGATACTTAAATCTACCGATAACCGGCAGTTTTTCATTGTTACCAATGGAGAATCGCGCTTTTACGCATTGCTAGACCCCGATCTCACCAGATCCTTTGCTAGTGAGGTAGTAGGAAATTGCTGCGACCGTCTTGGGTTGGAACCAAGTAGGCAGACCGGGACTCAGCCCCTTCAAGCGGATGGGTCATTATGCACCATCACACAAGCGTTTCCGCTCCGGATGATCGTAGGACCGGGAAGTTAAGTCCACGAGTTCTTGATACTTCCTCACCTAACCGTTGGTACTATCTTGGGAATGGATATTTTGAGTAATAACAGGTTCCACATTGAT
Organism: Gonioctena quinquepunctata; assembly: GCA_018342105.1. NCBI lineage: Eukaryota > Metazoa > Arthropoda > Insecta > Coleoptera > Chrysomelidae > Gonioctena > Gonioctena quinquepunctata. The sequence goes on along the minus strand of JAFIRS010000889.1, from coordinate 220,749 downwards.
TTGGCCAGTAATACAGTATTTCCAATGGGAAAGACGTAACGTTTAAGGAAGCCCCTTATGTATATGCATGCTGTAGTTTATTCAATTTTGTTTACTGTTACCCTGAAAAAATGGCCTGGAGTCTGGGGTAAGTACTTTCCCATAGCGGAAGAAGAAATTGTGGCGAATGCTATTAAATTCGTGATACGTCTGTGTATCGCTTTCACTAAATCATTTGGTATGCCTATGGAATTTCTCGTAATAGCTTCGTTTCGGACATTTCCGTGAGGAACTGTTCATTAAGTGGGGACAGGACAAACATGCTGTCTCAATAGTGGATGCACTCTATCCAGCATGGATTCCAGTGCAGTTTTTGTGAAAGAAAAAGGCTCAAAACGAATTTGTAGCGTCGTTGGTTGGTCGAATTCTGAATGTAAAAATCCTGAGCTCAGTTTTTATCGTTTTCCGGGGTGATGGTGGCTGGAAGAACGGAGATAAAAGTGGATAGCCGCTGTTTGCAGGCAAGAGTAATTATTGATGTTCAGAAACAATAAACATTCAATTAAAAAATATATTCCAAATTTAAAATAATGGAAGCTGAAGATATAATAACTCGTATTCGTTTTTGAACTTTGAGCTCCTAGAGTTTCCAAACTCTTCCACGAATGATCCCAAAATTGCCATCAGCTCGTACGTAGACCTTGTCTATTTGACAACTTTTTAATGAAATTTCCACTTTTGAAAGGCCTTCTCTTCGAAAAACATTCGTATTCACTTCTTGGAATTTGCTGCAGATTATAATTGATATTTTTGAATGATGTAAGATTCAAAGCGTATAGGTTAGGCTATCTCAACGTTGAAAAAACCCGGTAGGAGCGCTGTGTGTGTCCCGGTCGAGTTACTTCGACTCCCTATTGTCTAATATATCAGAAAATTGACAAACAGTTGCTGATATCTGTATATTTATGGTATAAACTCTTTTCCATTCAATCCATTTCATCAGGTTATGGGCTCAGGATGTGCTGAACAATAGGTTTACTGGGTTTTCGGATCGTTGGTGAATAATCAGAACGAAAGTTCCGGAAATTTTGGGATTAGGATTGTGTAACTGGTATTGAAAAGGAAGACAAGAGAATTACAAAAGCCAAGTTCAAGATAATTCTACTCATCGATCTAATCAATTACATACAGGTTCAAAGCGCGAACACAGGTAAAGAGGTACGGGACAAGCTGAAAGAAGCTTTCGAAGACTCTGGTTTGACTAGGAGGGTTGGTCTCCTGAGAACATTGATAACCGCACGTCTCGAAAATTGCAATTAAGTGGAGAAAGACCTCAATACAATCATTATCACCGCTCATAAACTACCAGGAGTAGATTTCATAGTCAGTGATGATTGGGTTGTTAGTCTTCTGCTAGCTGGTTTGCCCGATGATTATAAACCCATGATCATGAGCATTGAAAGCTCCGGTGTCAAGATCACAGGGGATTCTCCCAATACAAAGCTGCTTCAAGATGTAGAACATTAGAATAATGATTCTGCATTCCTCACTCAGGCAAAAAATAGGAAGGTTTTAAATGAAAAAGACCACTTTGTTTTCGTTTCAACCAATACGGCCACAAAGCAATAAAAACGTCAAGCACAGTGACAAACCAGGAAAATCAAACGTTACCAAGACACAGTCAGGTTTATAGCGGTATTTTCCACTGGAATAGTTGATATAATGAACTGGTTTATCGATTCTGACGCGTCTATGCATATGACTATGCGTGATGATTGGCTTAAACACAAAGTTTCTCCGGAAGTGAAAGAAATAGTTTTAGATAACAACTCGAAACTCCAAGTTACTGCAATGGGAACAATCAACTTCAGAATATATTCAAATGGATCCGTCGAAAATATCCAAATTAGAAATGTTCTGTTAGTTCCCGGACTTTCGACTAATTTGTTATCTGTGAGTCGAATCGTTAAGAATGGATACAAAATCGAATTCTTCGAAAATATCTGCCAAATTTTCAATAATCGGAATGATGTAGTAGCTGATGCGGATTTGGTGGAAAACATGTACAAACTGAATGTTTCTCCCCCAAAAACTGTAACTTTATGGTTTCTCATAAATCGGATGCATTATTATGGCTTGCTCATATCAATTTTCCCGATCTGAAAAATTAGGGAATAGTTTGGCATCAGGTATCAACTCCGAAGAGCGACAAATAGAAACTTGTATAGCTTGTCAGAATGGAAAACAATGCAGAATGTCGTTCAATCATGTTGGTATACGAGCGGAAAATTCCCTGGAAATTGTCCACAGTGATCTCTCAGGTCCGATGGAAGTGGCTTCACTTGGGGAAGCACGGTATTTCTTCACGTTGATAGACCATTTTTCTCGAAAACATTCGTAAATTTTTTTAAATGTAAAAGTGAAGTGAAGAAAATTTTTGATGATTTCAAAAATATGGTTGAAAACCAAAAAGGTATGAGAATAATGATATCACGCACTGATAATGGTTCGGAGTACTGAAATCAATATTGTGAAACATTTTTGCGAAAATCAGGGGATCAACATCAGACCACAACTCCTTACACAACAAAATGGTCCGGCCGAACGCATCAACCGAACCATCGTTGAAAAAGCTAGATGTATGATTCAGTATGCAGAACTAGGTGAGGCCATTTTAATCGCTTTATATATAAAAAATCGTTCACCAACCAAATGAACATCAGAGAAAACTCCAGAAGAACTGTGGACTAATTATACTACCCTACCCCTGTTTCTTCTTTAGTCCATTCTTCTACTTTAGTAACAGCTGGAGATTAATTCGTTTTAATTATTCTTTTTCTGAAAATTGTATGTATTGATTATCATTTATGTCTAGTATAACGATATTTATATCAGGATTAGGGGCTAATATTGAATATTATTCTGAAAAAATTATTGCATCATCAACATTAAGTCAATTAGGATTGATAATAAGGATTTTAGCTTTGGGTAGATATAAATTAGCTTTTTTTCATTTATTAACTCATGCTTCATTTAAGGCATTATTTGAGTACCACTTCGAATATTTAGATGCAAAGCAATGGTGCATGATGCTGAGCAACAACGGAGAATATGACACCCAACTCAACCAAAATGATTTTCGTTGAATACTGCCAAGATTCGGAGGAATATGGACTTATCCGCCCCAATACAAAAAAACTTGTGAACAGCAGAGATGTGGTTTTTATCGAAAACAGTATTCCACAGGGAAACATCACTTCGACAGATGATTCAACCCAATTCATCCCGTTTTTTGAAGAAACTCCCACGTTTCTGAAGAAATGTCTGTGAAAAATGAAACAAATGTAGTTGATGTGGGGGCAAATAATGAGAATGTATGCTCTTACAAGAGTTCACCTTTTTCACGCCAGCCTACATCAGATATTCAAATCCTACGAGGATCTTCTAGGCACCCAAAATCAAAATCGATGACAATGTATCAGCTTTATTCCGCGAAAAGTCTCGATGTGATAGACAGTTGAAGAGGCGATGGAGAGAAACGACGCCGAACTTTGGAAACAAGCGATGTCCGAAGAATAATGTTCCTTACAAGAGAATCAGACGTGGATTCCAATCAACTTACCATCAATTCGAAAAGCAATGAATTGTAAATGGGTATTCAAAACGGAAAGAGACTCTGAAGGGCATATTCTACGGTATAAAGCACGTCTCGTAGACAAAGGATGCGCTCAAAGAAAAGAAATCGATTACGAAAAGATGTTTTCTCCAGTAGTAAGGTATACATCCAAACGTTTTCCGATTGCTCTAGCTGCAAAATTTGATTCGGACATAGAGCAAATGGATGCTGTTACTGCGTTTCTACAGGGTGACCCAGTGAGAAGGTTATATGGTTGAACCCAAAGAGTTCATATTTGACAAGAATTCAACAAAAGTCTGCAAACTAAAGAAAGCCATATACGGTTTGAAACAAGCAAGCAGAAAATGGGAATATTTGAATATATATTATTTGAGAGGACCGCAATTATTATATATATATATATATATATATATATATATATATATATCAGAAATCGGTAATTGTATAGGCGTGGTGCTCATGCTCCCTAAAAATAGCTGTAATATTTTTCTTACGAGTTTTTGCCTCCTAAATACGAATCCAGGAGAGAAACGCGGCGGTCTCATACCGTTTCCGAAATATAACATTTTTTCCTTCTTCATTAGGTGATTTTTAAGCACCTTTTTTTCGCACAGAAGTCACTCAAAATGCCTTCTCATTCCAAACATATATCCTAGCCCCTCTTCGCATCATCAACAACAACCTTACCTTACCTCAAGCTGAGTCAGATGTCAGAGCTTAGGATGTATGTGTTGAAGCAGGATTTTTTCGATAAAACAGCCGGCTGTAAAGTTGTGCCGAAAATGGTTGATTTAGTATATTTAGTTTATGGTGTTTGAAAGAAGGAGGCATTTTGAGTGATTTTCGTGCGAGAAACCGTTTGCTCAAAATCACCTAATGAAAAAGGAAAAAATGTTATATCTCAGAAACGGTATGAGACCACCAAGTTTTTCCTCCGGATTCGTGTTCAGGATGCAAAAACTTGTAAGAAAAGTCTTACAGCTATATTCAGGGAGCATGAGCACGACGCTCATAAGATACAAGTAAAATAAGCATAAACAAGAACGAAAATTCACGGACGGAGGAATGTGGAGAACACTTTTTTTTTACCTTGACTTGTCATTCTTGTCAGTACTGTCAATTTTCTTCTCAAAACAGAAAAAATATTGATTAACCAATGTGATTTGGAGTAAGCTACAAATTCTGTAACTGGAAGATATACAAGACATATTTTCGAATTCCATCGGTTTAAACTTGAGGTTGAATTACAGTTTAAACCCCAATTTGAACTATAATATAAACGTAACCAATACAACTGGCAATTAAGAGAAACAAATAGTTGTGTTGTTCTGAAAATATCAAAAATCATTCCACAGGTCAAATTTTTTTGAGGCAGAAGAGGCACATCAATGAGCTACTGGTCACTTACAATATGACAGATTGTGAACCCGTCAGTACACCGATGGATATCAACCGAAAGTTGTGTCCACAAAATGAAGAAGCAGATGCAAAAAGTACCTTACCATCAAGCAATAGAAAGTATCTTGTATACCGCTCATGGTATGCGACCCGAAGTTAGCTATGCTGTAAATACTCTCAGCAAATACAACAATAATCCTGGCACAGCTCATTGGACTGCAATTTAAAGACTGATGAGCTATCTCAAGGGTACGATAGATGTGAAAATTGAGTTCAGTAAAAATAATTCCAATGAAATATTTGGATTTTGTGATGCTGACTGGGCCAGTGGTACCAATGAAAGACGTCTATGTTCCGGCTACGTTCTTCTGATGTAAGGAGGTGCCATTTCATGGTCTTCCAAGAGACAACAACTGATTGCTCTCTCGACGACGGAGGCGGGATACAAGTCACTTCCTACTGCGACCCAAGAAGCTATGTGGTTATGCCAATTTGTTCAAGAGTTCTGGCTGAAAAAGAAAGGAGCCACTAATTTAGAACAATCAGAAGGGTATCATGGTAGGAGAAAGCACATTGATGTGCGACACCACTACATTGGGGAAAGAGTCTTCAACGATATTATAGATAATTATGTTGGTACTGAAGAAATGATGGCCTATGCATTGACCAAACCATTGAGTTCCAATAAACACATGTTTTGTTCCACAAACAGTCAACGCGATGGTTTTCTAGAGGGGTATTGGAATGAAGAAAATCCTGTTTATTGTTTTTGCCACCATGTATTGTATTTGAAATGAGGTTTATTCTATTGTATAATATATCAGAAAATTGTCAAACAGCTTCTCATTTTATTTTGCTGATTTCTGTATATCTACGGTATGAACTCTCTTCCATTCAATCCATTCCATGTTTTTTCGCATCAAGTGAATTTTCCAAATCTATCCATATGTGAAGCATAATCTTTAACGATACCACTAGGCCCACCATCAAATGGAGGTGGCGTGTGTCGTTTCCATTACATTGGTCCATTTTTTGAATCGTCTGACGTTTTATTATCTGCATGACAGCTCTGTAGTATCATGTTGGTTTTTTACATTTTGCTATCAATGGAGTATTTCTTTTCATGCCCGTTTCCATGCAGATTAGATGAAACCCCACTTTTTTGACCAACAGCAGTATTCCTGGGCTCGAGTGGGGTCGTTTGAAATGTTGTATCATGGTGTGATTGGGAATACTATTCTTCAAACTCCAATATGACCCTTTTTGTTTCGTTGAGGTGTTCTTAAATTTTCTCACGTGTAAACTTCTCTATCAAACAGGAGAACAGTTATGTAATGGTTCTACCTAGCGCGACTCCCAGTATGTTATTTTGTTAGTCTCTTGTTGTAGAATGAGATGCTCAATTTATCATTCGACTTTCATAATCAAGATGAAACGCACTCACTTCCATCTCATTTGATTTCGGACCTGGTCCGTGGTCAATATCTATCACATTTTCTCGATTCATTATTCTACTACGGTCTTCTGAAGTCACACGAGATTGACATTTGGGAACAAATAGATTTGCACCTGGGATTTGAGAATTATAAGGATACAATAATTTATCGATTAGTCTTTTTTCAGAATGTTCATTCACAAACGTAGAATGGTGAATTGAAGTGATTATCTCGATGTTTCATATGTTGCAAAAATAATCTTCATTTGTTATTTTTTGGAATTCCGGTGAAGAATAATAGTTATTGACGAAACCATTTATGGAAAAAACAATTTCGTTTGAGACTAATATAATATTGGCCAAAACGAGTGAACTTGTTTCACAAATAAAATACCTATTTCTTTTCTCAGTGTTGAGAACAAAATTTCATCTACCTCCGCTCAAAAATAAAAAAGAATTGTATGGTGTCAAATGTAACAACGCTTACAGGCGCACAAAATGAATTCAACTCCATCGCTTAACTTGGGTGTTTCTATGGGTACTAAATGAAGAATATTTTTCAATGGTGGATTTCTTATTGCAAACTAAGCCGAAATTGGATAATCAGCATATTCAGCAAAAGATTCAATCATGCTCCGTAAATCAACAAGCAGATATGAAGAAGTATATAAGAAACTTGAAAATGGTGCCAAGAGAAAGGTTCTTCCAACGTTCTTCTCCTTTTCTATTTGACAATATTTCTCTTCCGCAATAGATAAAGTTCGCGAAGCATACGCAATCGGTTTCTCTGTACCATCAGGCATGATATGAGTTAACATTGCCCCCAAACCACAATAACTCGCATCTGTTTTTAAATGTAAAGGTAAATCTGGATTATAGTGTACAAGTAATTTTGTTGAACTCAACAATTCCTTGATTTTTTCGAATGAAATTTAACATTCCCACTTGGAAGACTTTTTCAAAAGTTTAAATAATGGATTTAATATCCCCGAAAAATTGGGAATGAATTTTCCATAATAATTCACTAAACCCAAAAAAGATTTTAGAGAAGTCAAATCTGATGGTTTTGAAGCATTTTTGATGGCCTCAACTTTCGAGTCTGATGTGTGGAGTCCATCTTTGTCAATATCATACCCCAAATAAGTTATTTTATCTTTGAAAAAATGAAATTTTTCTAAAGATAACCTGAGTCCTGCATCTTCTAAACGAGCCAACACTTCTTCTAATGTTTTGATGTGAGAAGTTCTATCTTTACCTGTTATTAGAATGTCGTCTAAAAAACAAACAACTCCATCTATACCTTGTAACAAAGATTCTATGATTTTTTGAAATTTCGAAGGAATGCTTGAAATACCAAACGGAGCTCGACTATATCTGAATAATCCTTAATCTGTGGATATAGTTACAATGTTTTTTGATTGATCATCTAAACATATTTGTTGGTAAGAATTTGACAGATCCAATTTTGTGAAATGAACACCACCCTGTAGTTTTACGAAAAGATCTTCAATCCTAGGTAAAGGAAATGGATCGATTTCAACAAGAGGATTCACTGTTACCTTAAAATCTCCACAAATTCTTACAGATCCATCTTTTTTTAATATTGGCACGATTGGAGTTCCCCATTCAGAATACTCCACCGGTTCAATGACTCCCAATGTCACTAAACGATTCAATTCCTTCTCAACTTTGTCTTTAATGGCAAGTAACGGCCTTGCTCTGAAAAATTTAGGAACTATGTTTTCAGATTTCAGTTTTATAGACATAACGCCTCTCGTAAAAGTTCCCAGACCTGAAGAAAAAATTTCTTTGTATTTATCCTTCAAATATATTAAATCTTTTGGAATATTCATGAAATTTGAGTTTGTTATACTCAAATTGAATATCCGGTAAAAATACCTACCCAATAATGGAGGTCCACCATTTTTTATGATAAAGATATTCAATTTTGAAACTTTACCTCCATATGCAAGTTCACATTCTATATATCCAATAGGATGAACTTTTCCACCATCATAAAGATTGAATACCTCATCAGTAATCATAATTTGTTTCCGTCTAAAATAAGTATCATAAAAGCTTTTTGAAATGACACTGTAACTAGCCCCTGTGTCCAAATAGAAATTGAATGTGTCATTGTCAATGTTTTTTATAGACAGACCAATCGGAAATATTGGGTGCAAACTCTTGTATGTGACCTGCCAAGAGTGCATATTTTTCCGCCATTTCTGATATAGTATGATATCTGGGTTCTATACACAACTCGTCGCCACTGTAATATACTGATTACTTGTTTATATCAGTAAAAGAATAGATCCAAAATAAATGTATATTTTGTGGTTTTAGACAGTTACATGACATATTTATAATCCTCATAACAACATGCCTTTTTTATCTATTAACTAAGACTTACTAACTAGATGCATGAACAAAATATTAATACTAGGTGATACTATACTACAGAAACAATGAAATGAGATGGAGCGTCCACAGTTTGGAGTACCTACTCAATGTTGAAGGCAGATTTGAATGTAAAAAAATTATATTAATTCAAAAGTATACCTCATTGGTACCATTTTCGAAGCGAAGATCTGGGAGATATCATACCAAAACCTCTATGATTTTTACAAGAAACAACTTTGAAGCTTTTTCTAGAGAGGCTGATGACGGCAAATTTTTTTTTTTACCGAGGTACAATTTACTGTCATTTCAAACCGACGATATCAAAAAGGTGGAGGTTCTCTAGTCGCGTATTTTTTTTTTGTATGACCACGCATAACTTTAGACAGAGTAGTTTGATTCTGATGATTCTATTTTCATAGGATAGGGTATACTTTGAAATTGGTCCCATTTGGATTTGAGAAGGAAAATCCTTCCCTAAGGGTAGCATAATGGAGGATAATGATCGTTCGTTAATGGATTCTATCAGGCCTAACTTTGTACTGAGTCCGATTTGGATAATTCTTTTTTATTAGATAGTGTATACCTCATAGTTGATCATATACAAATTTGGGAGGAGATGATCCACCCCTATGGGTAGAAAGATAGGGGATGATTGATTTTTCACTTGTGAACATTTGTTGTTGATAATGACAGATTGCTATTGTCATTATTTTTGTTCTCCTACATCCGTCACAATAATTACAAGCATGGAATCATATACAAAGTGATGAAATGAACTAATCAGATTTATTGAAAACAATTTATATTATATAACAATAAACAATTAAAGAAGATAATCATATTATTTAACTGTTAATAGTTGAAATAAGGTGGATAAGTATTTTGGAAGTAATCAAAATACAATTAAATAGATATCAAGTAATTGGTAGATTGCAGCCATAAAAATTTAAAAATAAAAACTTTTTAACAAAAAATTAAACCGACAAAAACGGAACTGAAAAGCCAAAAATAAAATAAACCATCTTGGGCTCAATAACTAAGCTCCTGAACTAATGTAAGTGAATAATTTGGATTCGGCGTCAAACAAACAATCAACAAAGAACATTGAATTACTTCAAAAAAATTATCAAAATGTCACCGCGCATCTCGATGCCATCATTTCAGGCTTTACCTAACTCATTTGCTTGTTTGTATGGCGCCGACTCAAAATTAGTTATTCAGACTGAAAAGGTTTCTTTTATTTTCTGCTCTTCAGTTCCGTTTTTCGTCTGTTTAATTTTTTGTTAAAAAGTGTTTTTTTTTAAACATTACCGTTTGGTTTCATTTTTTTAAAGTCTTATGACTGTTCGTAGTGAGCCGCGCAGGACGGACGACCCGGTTTTCAATGTTATCTCGAGGACTGAAATACAATTTGCCATTTATAGAGCGTGTCCCAATATTTTCCATGCCTAGTTCTGAGACGTTTCAGGCAGCACCACACATACAATAGGAAATTTACAGTTGTTTCCCAGTTTTCATACTTCGATAATAGACTGATCAAGTCGAGGGCGTTTTTTTATTTCAATCGAGTTTGGGCTGATCGGTCGATAGCTTGTTGGATCGATAGTTCTCGTAGAGGATGGCAGTTGTTAATTGTTCATCACTCTTGAGCAGCTGTTTATTGGCGTCTAATATCGGATGAAGCAATTCGAAATAGTGAGGACTCATGAAGTTTGGGTTAAGATGAAAGCTATAAATATGATCCATTTTGTTTCTTCAGAGGTAGTGTGGACCAGTGGAAGTGCTGCTATTCGTAGTGGGTTGGTATCCTATCTCCATCCTATTCCTATTGATTTTCTGATAATGTTGTTCAGTGTTTTTAATTTATGTCTATTCTAGGTGTACTCTATATGTGAAGATTCTATCGACTCGTTCAATTTCTCATTTGTCATTCCATTGTTTATATAGAAAACTCTAAGTAATGTCTTGTACGGGCTCGGGTCGAGCCTTCACCTTCGATAGTACTGATTCAATCCGTGGTCAAGATCTCCCCAGCACTTTTCCACTGGAAGGTGGAGGAAATTCATTACGGACAACACCTTAGGGTAGTGTTGGACTTCCTGGCACAGGTTTACCCACTGAAACATCCACCCTGTAGGCTCGTCAGGATGTGGCCTCCGACGACACTTGAGCCCTCTGGCATATTGTATCTTACCTGGTACGATTGTTTTCCACCATGGCATATACATGGCTCCTGATTGAGTACTGCTTCGAGTTCCCTCTGCATGTACTGCCGGGGCTACCGTGCGGTGGGGGTTTATCTGGGCGGTTCCTGTCGCTTGTTAAGCACCCTGAAGAGTCCTCTTTCGATCTCGGAAAACGGAGTGTCCTGAAAGAAACCGGGAGGGCCAAGAGTTGTCCCCATTCCGTCCCGTGGTCACTTAAACCCCCGAGTGAGTGAGGGAGAATGGGTTGGTCCGGCCCTGTGGTGCCCCCTGCACAGAGCTAAGGCTGATTACTCCGAGATTTCACCCTGTTTATGGAGGCTCCGTTGCTGCACCGTTTGTTTTGAGATCCCGGTGTCATACATCCGTCGCCACGCCACCCACAGCTTGGATTTAGGTTTGTTTGCGCAAGCTGCCCCATTTGCCGCACGGCCGCGGCCCGTTCACCCTATACCACGTGAAGTTGAGGTTGGACTTCAAGGGAGCTCCCCAGCACTTGCTCTGGGTGGCAATATCCCAATGTAAGGCAGAAAGTGTTTTCCATGACACTTATGTTTTTTATTACTTTTATTAATTTCATTACATATTCATAGGATTCTTGCGTATGTCGATATATCAAATATAATATCCTGATCCATGAGAAGAAATGGAATGGAATATAGAACCACCCTGTATAAAAGTATATCACTAAGGGATTTCATTTACTTCCTACGGCTCCTCAGATATCAAACGAAAAATAAAAATATCGAAGGCATCCCCATCTCATTACATTAATAATTTATCATGCCAGGAATCCACCCAATCCAATCCAATCCACAATCTATTTGGAAACACGGAGAGTATTTTTATTGTGCGGGAAATTCAAGAACACTTGTGCCGACTCGGTATAGCTACCGAGTTATTGAAATGCCTCTATATCATATCTGATTTATTTTCTTTTCAATAAAAACCACTTCAGAATTCCAAATGGTATAACTCCGCATATCTTTTGCCTTTTGGACGGATATTTCAGCTCGATTTTCTATAGATGCAACTTGTGCTGGGAAATATAACTGAAATAATATTTGGAATGATATGTGGCGTGTTCAGAAAATCTATTCGATTTCAGGTAGGGAAACTGGACTCTGGAGGGTTCATAAATTGGATGGCATTAAAAACTCATAAATATATTTTGTCTTCAACTTCTTGTTATACGGAAATCAAATTCCATCGACCCTTGAAAGCAAAGAATGGATGTTTTACCTTCCTTGCGATCCTTTTGCTTGTGAATGGAAAAGTCACAAGAAAAAGCAAAGATGTCAAGATTTTCAAAGCTGGACATATTATCACTTTCAGTTGGATGAATTCAATGATGGAAGAAACGTCTGCTCTATTCGAGACTCCGTATTAGATTATGATACCTATGAGAAAGGCCTCTCTGGGTACTACAAGCATTTAATTGCGACCGTGATTTATATTCACATGTTACTTGCTAGAATGTCATTATTGGATGCTCTGAGAGAAAATTATCAGACATGTTTCGATTGTACGAATAAAAATATGGAGATTTTGGGTAGTACTAACTGCAATGGAAATAAATCCACTTATGAAACATGTTTCTGCGAATTCCTTATATAACTGATTTTGTCAAGGCAGCATTGATTTTTCATTCATGAGGAGGTATCCATTGTACATGAAAATGGGGTATCTTTGATAAAAAAAATTGTAAGTGTTCTGTTTTTCAAGATCTATAGGGTAATCGTTGGAAATACTATCGTGAACAAATCAAGTAATTACCAAATGGATTAAGGAAAAATCACTCCGAATACAAAATTAAATTATGAATTCAGAGGTATTTTTATTATTTGCCAGGATTTGTTGATGAATATTGCATGAACGGTGATGAGTTTATCATTTCCCGAGGTGATAATCATATTTAAAAAGTTATTCATTATAGTTGAGCTCAATGTCAAAGGAAAGAAGTATAAGATAACTAAGGGGTCCATAACATGATAACTGGGAAACTATGAAGTTGTTTGAATACATTATGGTGTCAGTGCCACGATCATGGAAACTTTCAATAGGTTTTTCCAAGACAATACTTTCTGAAAGCAAATTTTCCAACTTCTTCGCCAAAAATGAAATCAAAATATTTCAAATAATGTATATAATAAAAATTGGCAGATATAGATAAATGTTTTTTTTTTCAGATTTGAATTGAAGATGCTATTCAAAAATCATTTTGATAGTCCATACCGAAGACACAATTTCCCCAGCGTAGTGGTAGGTATGTTCATATTTATGAGTCACTCCACCACAAATGATCTATGTAAAGCAATTTGTGAGGTTTATTCATAATAAAAAACTAGAAACCTTGGAAATCCGAACGTTACATCATGTAGTGAGCACTTCATATTCTTTGTAATTCACCTATTGGTTAGTTGTCAACGTCATTGTTAGGTGGCGTCTTTTTTTTCTGCTTTATTTTATTACGTGGAGATGAAATGTTCATCATAAAAACGAGATTTTCCGCATCGTTTGGTTTCCTTTCTATTTTAAGGTAGATTCCCAAGTAGTTTCGATTGAGTCTGACTCAAATCCTTTGTAGCTCCTCTCTCAGAAAAATTTCGTGAGTTCTCAGCCCATAGTGTTGGTCACAAGTAAAGAACATTAGGTTATGTACTTTTACAATGCGATATGTTGTTTTTATGTCCATTTCTTTTTGGGTATAAAGAATTTTCTATGGACAGACTGTGGGACTCGCTTTGAGTTTCCAGGTTCTTTCGTCCCCGTTTGTCTGGGTTACCCACTAAAAATCTCACCCAGTAGGCTCGTCTGGTTCGTACTTCCGAACGACACTTGGGCCTTTTGGCCCATTGTATCTGGCCTGCTTATTCCCCTCTACAGTACCCATTCCAGTAGTTTCGTGTCCTAGCCCCTCTAAATGGCGTCTTCGAGTAAATGTTACTATGGTGGCCTTCTGCGGGTTGATGTTCAATCCCTCGAAGTCCGTCCATCTGGTTATCAAGTTTAGGGCCTCTTGCATGCGATCCCCAACCGTGGTGTTGAATTTTCCTTGTTCCAGGACAATAATGTCGTCAGCGTATCCAATGGATTTGTGACCTCTTTCTTTCAGGGACACCAGTAGTCCGTCCATGACCAGATCCAACAGGACTGGAGATGGTATGTTTTACTGAGGTTTTTAATACCATAATATCATTTAAATTCAAAATGCTCACTATCAATATTTCTGTCTTGTTTGTCTATCAATATTTCTATTTTGTTTGTCTAATTGTTGCATAATTCATAACTACAAAAATAATAATTATCAACAGATGGCAGCACAAACAAAACACAATTACGTTTACCAGAGTATTTTAAAATTAGAACCATCTCTTCGTATTGACTTTTGTCCACATGTTAACCCAAAACAACAGTGTTATATGTTAATAAATCTAAAAAGCCTAAAGGACAACCACCCCCATGTATCAAATTCCAAATAACAAACAGAGAGGGCAACACACACAAAATCCAAAAGTGACAACTGTCATAAACCTTATGAAGACATCTAGCTGTCTATGAATTTAGTTTTGCGCTGCGATCTGCCAAGTAATATGGTTCACAGAACAATAAGCATCATTTATTTATATAAAGTGAAAATAAGTGTAAATCAACATGTTTGCTACTAGAACAAATAATGTCAAATTAAAGAGGAAGCAATGAGTGCTCAATCAACTATAACCGCCCAATTGGCCACAAAAAGTAAAAAAAACACAAAAAAAAATTAAAAAAAGTAAATACCCTCAAAAAAAATAGCAGCAATCGCATATCAACATGAAGAACGTTCATGATTTGTGTTTTAGGTAAGAAAGAGTAAACAAAAATATAATGTACACCATGCCATAACCATAACCTCCCTTTTCAGAAAAAACGAAGTAACTAAGAAGTTTTGGAGCCCCAAAACGAAACGATTAAAAATTATTAAAAATTAATTAAAATTTTTTTTTCCCAACCAACCCCAAAAAACCATATATATATATATATATATATATATATATATATAGACAAGTGACACGTGTTTCGGGCTCTCGGCCCTCATCAGTACGGTGAAGAAGTACAAGGATGAACAACACTTGGTAGAAAACGACAAATCAACGGAGTCAACAAACAGAAGCCAGCCGCTCATTTGTGATTTCGGTCAGCAGACCCTGAATTCCAGGGCAACAACCAACGTCACCACGGAGGCAGCTATAGCTACCTGCGTGACATCCGAGTCCAGGAATATAAATATGAAAGAGAGTAATATCGACGGGACTGTTAAAAACGAAATGGAAGGAATTCAATGGACATAGCCCTCTGAGAAAAGTGTTAACCGTAGACACGTGTTTCGGGCTCTCGGCCCTCATCAGTACGGTGAGGAAGTGCAAGGATGAACAACACTTGGTAGAAAACGACAAATCAACGGAGTCAACAAACAGAAGCCAGCCGCTCATTTGTGATTTCGGTCAGCAGACCCTGAATTCCAGGGCCACAACCAACGTCACCACCGAGGCAGCTATAGCTACCTGCGTGACATCCGAGTCCAGGAATATAAATATGAAATAGAGTAATATCGAGGGGACTGTTAAAAACAAAATGGAAGGAATTCAATGGACATAGCCCTCAGAGAAAAGGATTAACCGTAGACACGTGTTTCGGGCTCTCGGCCCTCATTAGTACGGTGAAGAAGTGCAAGGATGAACAACACTTGGTAGAAAACGACAAATCAACGGAGTCAACAAACAGAAGCCAGCCGCTCATTTGTGATTTCGGTCAGCAGACCCTGAATTCCAGGGCAACAACCAACGTCACCACGGAGGCAGCTATAGCTACCTGCGTGACATCCGGTCCAGGAATATAAATATGAAAAAGAGTAATATCGAGGGGACTGTTGAAAACAAAATGGAAGGAATTTAATGGACATATCTACCAAGTGTTGTTCATCCTTGCACTTCTTCACCGTACTGATGAGGGCCGAGAGCCCGAAATACGTGTCTACGGTTAACACTTTTCTCTGAGGGCTATGTCCATAGAATTCCTTCCATTTTGTTTTTAACAGTCCCCTCGACATTACTCTCTTTCATATTTATATTCCTGAAATCGAATCACGCGAGTACTATACCTCATGTGACTTGGTTGACCCTGAATTCATCTGCTGACCAAATCTAAATAACGGCTATCTTTTGACTCCGTTGATATCGTTTTCTACCAAGGTTATTCATCCTTACCTTCACCTACTGATGAGCGAGAATCAAACACGTCTACGATAACCTTTCTGAGGGCTATGTCCATTAAATTCCTTCCATTTTATATATATATATATATATATATATATATATGAGTACATTTCAAAAAGTTGCTCTATTTTCCAAGTGACTTTTTCCAGATGAAAAATAATTCAATCTATGCAATAAGGGTACGCGAATCGGTGGTTTCCGACCAATTATAGAAATGAGACTCGTCTATATCACAAAGCGACCTAAAAAATTATAATTCACATGACATGTTATTTGGATCATTACAAGTATGGAGCAGTGCATAGCACGTGAACTGCATGCCTCTTGAAGTCCAACCTCACCTTCAAGTGGTTTGGGGTGAACAGGCCGTGGCCCTGCGGTGAATGGGGCAGTCTGCGGACATTCGCTGGGCACAAACAGACCTGAATCCTAGGTGTGAGCGTCGTGCAACGGATGTATGGCACCGATATCTCAAAAGAAACGATGCCGCAACGGAGCTTCCGAGCAACAGAGCGAAATCTCGGAGTAATCAAACTCAACCCTGTGCAGGGAACACCCTAAGATTTGACTTACCCCTTTTCCCTCACTTACTCGTGGGAGCAAATGACCACTGACCCAAAATACCAAAAGGTAATGAGGACAACTTGTGGCCTTCTCCATTTCTTTCAGGACACTGGAGAGGATGCGGTTCCCAGAGTTCTACAGGATCGAAAAATAACTTTTCAGAGTGCTGAACAAACGATAAATGCCATACAGATGAACCTCCAACTGTACTTGAAATTACTAGGAGGGGCCTCGAAGTGGCTCTCAATCGGGAACCATGGTGATTTCACAACATGGTGAATTCAAAGTTCTGGGAGGGACAAGTGGAGAGGTATTGTGTAGCAGATCAACTGAGATATCCCGGACCGGTACTCTCATCAAGTAGGATACAATGGGCCAAAGGGCTCAGGTGTCATCAGAGGCCACGGTCAGACGAACCTACAGCGTGGAGGTTGTAGTGGGTCAATTTGAACCAAGGACTCAATCCCACACCACCTCAAGGAATCATGAAGGATTTCCTTTACTTTCCATGAAAAAAGTATAATGCATTATACAGCACTTCGGCTCATTCGATTCCTTGTACCTAATAATTCAGAAATTCATGGAGTCTTCTGTTTTTTACTGTTGCTGAAGTTCAAGGTCAAACGAAAAGAAAATCCACTTGCATTTCTTGTCGTAGCAGAACACGAACATACCATGAAGCTATGCCAACCTCATATTGATCTCAGGTTTCTGAGCCCCTTGATCAAGGAAACAGCTTTCACGTTTTTATCCAACTGGGAATTGTATATATTACTCTCTCTCTATGGGTACACTATTGTTCATATGAATTCATTTCGGCTGGATATATAGGGTGTTTCAAAATTCAGTATCAAGATTCAAGGTTAAAATAAGACTTTTTTTCATGAACATGTGTCCGCAAATGCTTCATTACTGATCTACAGAGCGTTGAAGTTTCAAGATTTTCCGTGATATTGAGATCAAGTTTGATACATAGGTTACGATTCAGAGTTTACATCATCCAGTATGCCGAGTGATTGTGAGAATCGACAGGGATATATTTTTTCAGGAGTCAAGCCCTTTTCTGCCCTATACACTTTTCCATAGTGCGCCGCTGGTAGACTTGAGGAAAAAAGTAAAAACATTTTTTGTAATTCGCTAGAGTTTATCACACTTTCCAACGAAACAATAAGTGGGCTTTGACTGATATTTTAATTTTGACATTTAGGTTTGTTTTGAAGCATGTGCTATTATTTGGAAGTTGGTGGATGTTGGAATGGAAAATAAACCATGTCAATTCGAGTATCTGGCTGATATCCATTTTGTTTATGGTCTGGCTGATGGTAATGAACTTGAAGCTCAGAGGTTGTACTCGCTGAGATTCCCTAATCGCCTGCTGCCCAACTATAAAACTTTTATAAATTCCCATCGGCACCTTCGGGAATACGGCAGATTTCAGACTCCGAGGCACGATGCTGGCAGACCGCGACAAGCACGCAACCCAGTAAGAGATGGAGAGATTTCGAATGTTATCGACGTAAATCCTGGTATGAGTTCTCGACAAATGGCACGGGATTTGGATATTTTCCATTCAACTGTCTGGAGGGTTTCACACGGAAACATGTTAAACCCATATCATATCAAGCACGTCTAAGGTTTGCTTTCACGAGATTTTCCACGGTGCTTGCAGTTCTCCCGATAGATACCACGCAACTGTACTAGGGATCCTGCATTTTCATCTCGTATCCTTTCAACCGACGAAGCTCACTTAACACGCGACGGAGTAGTGAATTACCACAACGTTTTTGGTTGGGCACTAGAAAATCCACTCATGATCAGACAATTGCGACACCAGGAACAGTTCAGCGTCAACATATGGGCAGGAATAGTAGGAGATACTTCAATTGGTCCTTTTATGTTACCGCGAATTCTAAATGGTGCCACATATTTAAACTTCCTACCGAACCAATTGCCTGCATTAGTGGGGGACGTGCCTTTACAAGTTCGTCAACAAATGTGGTTTATGCATGATGCCCTCCTCCCCTTATTTTCGAGTCATTGTCTGCGATTATTTAGATACAATGTTTCCCAATCGATGGATTTGGCAGAGCAGGTCCAATTGCTTGGCCCCCACGGTCCCCAGATGGCAACCTGCTGGACTTCTTTTCATGGAGGCATGTAAAGAGCCTTGTTTATGCTGCCTTCTATCAGCGTTCTTACTGAACGAATTATGGCTACCTTCCACACCGTAAGAAGCATTCCCGGAATTGCAGAACGCGTACGGCAGTCTATGAGAAGAGGAGTGGAGGGTTGTATCGCAAAAGGAGGACGGCATTTTCAGCACCTTTTATAAAAAGTCAAGATTAGTCAGTTAGTATCTTATTTTGTAGGTAATGTTCAAGGAAACTTGTAATTGAGATCACAAATCAAATAAGTAGCGTTTTTTGTTTTCATTGTGATAATAGGTTTCCCCCTTTTGTTAAATTTTTTTATTGAATGTGGCGAATAACAAAAACTAGTTTTACTTCTTTTCTCGATAACGGTCGCAGATACGTAAAAATCACAGGAGACAAAAAAATGTATATACAAAACAAAGAATTCATTTCATATGTTAGAATCCTCTAGCGGCGCCCTTTAAAAACGTTTATGGGCCGAAAAAGACTTGACCCATGGAAAAATTGGTCCATTTAAAATAATTTTGACAAGTTATAGGACAAGTCACGAAAAAACTCATATAAGTAACAAAGTCAAAGCATAATATATACAAACAAATACATATACTTACACTAATGTATACACATACACATACATACACATATATTGCACATTTAAGAACATTAAAAAATTCAGACAGAACAAAACGACTCTATTTAAAATAATTAGTGAACTCATCAATATCTAACATAAGCAACTTGATATTACATTTGAAATTGTCCAACTTGGTGAATCTTTTATATTCATTAAGTAATATATTAAACAGCCTAAGGCCCATTATTTAGTATAATTTTTGACACAATGATGTACGATTTCTTGGAATATGTAGATCATTTTTTATTCTTGTATTGTAATGATGTAACGATTCATTTTTCATGAACTCATCTAGATTTTTGTGTATATTATACTCTCTGAATAGTCTTCGACAGGAAGTTCTTGTCACAATCACTTGGCAGACTGGATGATGTGAACCCTAAAACGTAACATATATTCTGAATTTGATCTTGATATCGTAAAAACTGAAAGAACTACGAAGAAAAACATAAAAAAATCTTGATATTTCAACGCTCTGTAGATCGGTAACGAAGAGTTTGCGGACACATGTTTATTAAAAAATGAGTCTTATTTTGACCCGAAAAATTCGCCCCTGCAATCTTGATACGAAATTTTGAAACAACCTGTATAGTAATAATACAGATGGGAGGCTATGTCAAAGAAATATGATTTCACGTATATAATCAAGAAATATGGCTCCGCTTCATATCCTGCGTGAGAGGTATGGTACAACACATACGGATATTACAAAACAAGTGTAGGACTTTACAGAACAATTTGAGGCGGTTCATTTTCCACAAGTGAACTCCACAATGTGCAACTTCTGTACCCAATTGCTCAGGTAGAATTACATGGATGTTTATGCCATCTTGAATGTGGAAATTACCTAACTTGGCGATTCTTCAAACACCCATTAATATTATATTACAATAAGAGTTCATGATTTGTTTCGACGTTCTTCCTAAATTTCCTGGAGCGATTGGAGCTAGTTCAGATTCCAAAGAAGCTATCTACGTTGTGTGTTTTATTGCCCTACTTTCTGAGCTAGGTGCATTTCCGTATCTCCTTAGCCATAAAAAAGGGTCTGTACTCTCAATACGTAGGGTCGTTCATCAGTTGCTTCATATTTATATCATAAACAAGTAAATTTTTTTTAATCAGGAGGAATTCATCTCTAATTGTATCTACTTCCTCCCAAATTTCTTTTCGATCTTCTCGTTTTCTTTATTCGGTCTTGTTCTCATGGCTATGTCCTCAATATTTCAAGGAATTCTATTCTCGATTCTAATTTGAGGTCCTTCCATGAATTAGTGGCTTACTGAATAAAAGTCATCATTTCACTTCCTCCAGAAACTGCCCGGTGTAACAAGTCACGTCTTACCAATTGGAAATACTCGAATATTATTGTCTAATCTCTCAAATCTTCGAGACATCGCAAGGTTATCTGTAAACCTAAGAAAATTCACAGAGTAGGTACGCTCATTTGGCATCGATGTATTTATTTTCAGTACCACTACATTACTTTGCAACATAATTGGCTCTGAATCCATGGCAAACCCACGTTAAAAGCGACCGATCTAACAATAAACAGATTAAAATTATCAGCCCCTATCTATAAAGTTCGAGGAAATAATTTCGATACAGGCATTTATGAATTTGTGAATTATAATTTTCATATATTTATGGGATAATTAATGATATTTCCTAATTAGTATCGTGCGTGATTAGCGCTAGGTCGAGATTGGCTCACGATAGTTGCGTTGAATATAGGAAATCGTTCCTTAAGCTCACCTTTTCCGAAGTCATGCGATACAACGATCCGTCAAAGACTTCGTTTAATGTTTGACGATGTTACTGACAATTATCAAGACTGAAAATCAGATAACGACGTTGTAGAATGAATGGAATCAATCATTATTGGAGATTTGTGTGCTGACTGATGGATGTGAATCAGAATTATATATTAGTATAAATGAATATGTAATGAAATTCCGAGAATACACAAACACACCTACAACCAACGAACCAGTAAACGGATGGAAAATTTTGGATAGACATATCAAAATTTCTCGAAGACAAAGCAAGTACCAAGGAAAATATATATTATAGGTTATGTAAGGCATGAACATGCTATCAACTATAGACAAACATTTGAAAAATCACCCCAATGCAAGAATGAAATATAAGTGATTTACATTTGCCAGTGAATACGGTTTCAGAGATGGCTAATCACATTTTTCTAGAAATATGAATCTATTTTCTCATTACGCACCGATATTCACAAAATTCACATAAGACATAAAACATACTCTAACTCCCCCGAAGTACCTCACCCCCGTTTTCAAACGCTTTTTTTCATACTCCATTGCCATATGATGCTTACCTCTAGATATCAGGAATAAGTCAGTGGTTTCATTGATACATCTATTGAACTTTTTTTGGGTTAGATAGATAGATGGATAAATTACCTTTATTGTCTAAATGAAAACATTTGTCGACAGTAAAATATCACAATGTTCAATGATAATATTATAAAATGATCATAGATACTTCAATACATTGAAAAACCCACTGAATGAAAACACCAATTCTAATATAAATTGTAAATTACAAAGTGAAATGTAACATATCACAGAATATGGAACGACTAAGATGCGTATGCAAGATATTTCCCCAAATTGTAGAAGCATTTCCCCATGAGAAGCGTTCTAAGTGACTTTCCGAAAACTTTCATATCGTTGATTTCTGTGATTTGATTCGGTAAATGATTGTAAATCTGCCTGCTTCTTTAAATCAAAGACTGTTTCGTAAGGGTTGAAGTGGGAAGTGGTGAAGCAAGTTTTTTCCTGACGTGTATACCGGTTAGTGTTGGGATTATTGATTTTTTTCCTGTATCAAACAAGCTGTCTCTAAAAAAGAGATTTCATATAACGTGAGTAATTTGTTTTTTGAAAAAATCGGCCTGCAAGATTCACTCGTTTTTGCTTTGAAAATTGATTTCAGAGCTCGTTTTGGAAGACAAATATACTTTGGAAAATAACCTGACTGCAAGAACCCCAGAATGATTCCACATCTGATTTTATGAACATCCTGTTCATATTTTCAACAAATCAACCCAAAATGCAATTCCATACCGTAAGTGAGACTCAATGAATGAGTAGTATGCCGCTGAAGAAGTTCGCGGGATATTATATTGACAAAGTAGCAACCAGAGGACAGCTATTTTTAGGGCCATAATATGAGACTTGAACTCCAGATTTTTATCAATGTAAACGCCAAAAAATTTTGTTCCAGGCTTACTTTTAATCAGTTCGAGATCCAAGGGTAATTCTTCTTAATTCAACTTGAACGTGACCAAATTTGTTTTTGTGATGTTCAATGTCATATTTGCTTCACACCACAATTCGATTTTAACTCCATCTGCAAGAATAGTTCGAGCCAAAGCAATACGATCTTCATTTTGCCAGAGGATTGTGCTATCGACAGCAAATAGTGTGAAGTGTCCAGAGATATCGAGCTCGGCTATATCGTTGATGTAGAGGAGAAAGAGAATGGGACCTAGGACTGAGCCCTGTGGGACTCCTTGTACTATTTTGTTCACTAAGAAGTATTGTTGCCTAGTATGATTATTGCTTTCGATCAGTTTGATAATAGGCCTGAAGTTGTTCGGATCATCAGTGGCATTCCACTGTGAAGGGGTATAACTATTGCGTCTTGGCAGAAAGAGAACCTGTAGCAAAAATTTGTTGATGGTCACGGCAAAGGCACTTAGGGCTTCATCAGGTAATTGTGACCACAGTTTGGCTGATAAGTGGACTTCGCCTGAGGAATGTTTGTTTTTATATGACTTATTACTATTTAAGCTAGAGAAGTCCGTCTCCTAAAAGAATAGAGAGTGCATCGGAAGGCTAAATTATTTGATGATCGATTGGATCAACTATCGTAGAAGTTTTGTGGGTAATTTGTTTGCTATAAACAATAATATTGGTTCAAAGAGTTCTTGTCAACATTTACTTCTGGATGACTACGATTTTTTGTTTCGCCCCTCAAATCATTGATTGTAGTCCATCTTCTTTTTGTTTGTTAACTGCTTGATCCAATCTATTCCTGTAGTACAAATCTTCAGAAAGTTTAGAAGTCTGTTTATAGATACGACGGTGGTTAGTGAAGTAAGACATAAAGAAAATGTTATCGCTTTGGAATTTTCTAATGGTGTGGAGACAGCGTAAATTACAGAAAGAGTTTTTTAGTCCTCTTGTAATACAAGGTTCCGATTTATTTTTCTCTATTGTCTGTAGTGAAAATGCTCCATTGAATTTCTCAAAAACATGAATCTGAAAAGCGTTGACTGGATCTTCACGTATAGAATTCCAATCCATTTTCTGACAAAGAAGTCAAAATTTGGTTTAGTTTCTTTTGCTGATATTTCGCACTTGTATCTTGCCCTTATATGCGTTTTTTTTCCAAATATATTAGAGATGAAACAGGTCTGCTTCATGGTCGTTTAGTTCAGAATTTGTAATGAATAAATACAACATCACTTATGTTCGTGCAGACATAGTCTATAATAGTGGATGAGAATTCACACATGCATTACTAAATTGAAACAGTCTAGCAGATTCATCATCATTTGGGTATCAGTAGACGCTTTATTCGCAAAATGTATATTGAGGTCCCCCGCTACAATAATAGATGCGAGTCGGGGTAATTGTGATAAAAATTCCGGTCGTTCCATAAAGATTTTGTGATCTACTTTTGGAGGTCTATTATATATTTTCATGTGGATATTATATATTTTCGAGTGATTTATGGAAAATTAAAAATGTTTTTCTACAATGAGGTTGTCATATTTACAAATATTGACGTAAGGAAAACACTCTAAATCTGCTTTTTGAACATTATCATAGTTCCTCCATGTATACAAATACTTTTGACAATATTTTGAAATCATAGGTGAAAAAACAGCTTCAATAAACATTATAGGAGAAACTTATGTTATTTCGACCTCCAAATAGGTTGGCGCCCAATTTGCGAAGGTCAATTTAATGTAATATTCACGTCAGATTACCAATAGGGAAAATATGAGAGTTGGAAATTGTGATATCAAGATATTTTGACCAATAGGTCGAAGGTGTAAATAAGTAAATTTGCCCAAATATTTTTCACATATTCATGACCTGAAGTTAACGTCAAGGGATCGGATGATTCGAGGAAGGGTTTTTTTATTTATAGAGAAATGCTAATTATAATATATACATAGCGTTCGGAATATAATTGTCAGTCTGAATTGGAAAAAGTACTAATTTTTGGTCGCAATTTTATTTTTAATTCAAATTTGTATTGCCAATTATAATTTTTACTGGTGTCAAACAAATAGGACTCCAGATGGTGGAATAATTGGGTGAGAGAATTATAAATTAACTTGGAAAAGTCCATGGACTCTGAAGACATTCTGCTGGTGAAATTCAGGTGAAATTTTACCTGGTGAATTGGTATGACCTGCTTGGAATGTGAAGGGCATATTTGGAGGATAATAAGTGATTTTCTACGTTCCATTTTTGCTATAGAGTCAACAGATTTTGGGGAAGATTTGTTGGTTTGACCATGGTCTTTATAACCTAAATTATCTAAAATAAATCATCAGTAAAATAAATTGTCAAAAATAAGTAAATTCGGACTACGAAAAGACATTTTGTCTCTTTGCTTGGCAAACATTTTCCTTTAATGTAAGTTGGGAGGCAGGTACGTGATATTGCTATATGTTTGCACTGATCTCGCCTTACAAATGTAATTATAATTGTTTTTTTCTGAAGTCATTTTGTCCGTAATAAGACTTTCATTGTTATAAACCAACCCGGTATGCTGAAGTACAATCTCTCTCCATGAGTAAACATTCAAATTTCAAAAATTGAAAGTAAAACAAAGAAACTATTTGTCAAAATTACATTGGGTGAATAGTGAATTTCAGTAATATTTTTTTGAACATGGTATACATTCAGTATAGTGACATTGTAGCGGGTTATGTGACCATTATTTATATAGCGACAAGATGTTGCTTTATTTTCCCTCGGCTAATTTACTCTGAACAAGAGACTCGTGTGGGAACTGGCCATAATAGATTCATATAGTGTGATGTTAAATATTATTATTTTGTGACCCTTTGTCTTATTTTTGGACGCCACTCAGTTAAACATAAAACTACAAAAATAATCCACTACAACTGAGAACTTGTAGATTTAAACGTATACATAAAATATAGACAATTAAAAAAATACTCTGTGTATGGCTTTATTTAGAAATCAAACTCTGGTGGCTTATAATATCCAATGTATTCCCAATTATCATAATATTTAATGTGGTACCCCACATCATAAAAATCACATATAGATATTCAAGTAAAAAAAAACTTTTCGATATTATCTCTACTGTACAATCATTGGGTTATGTTTCGAAGTATAGTATCGATACAGGCGTTTTCTCGAATTCAAAATAAGGTTGATATATGAACATCAACTTCATAAAATCAACGGTATCGGTACTATAATCATGTATACAATTCTACATTGTCGATGAAGTTTATCAATAAGTACAGTTATGTAATATATGTCTCTGTACTTCCGTAGAAAACTGTGACAACAGAAATATGGGTATGTACCAACTTTTGGATATTACACACTGTTGCATTATCAATTATGTTTATACCTTTGAAGAAAATCAACACAATGAAGTTGAATCAAATTTCTAGTGGATAAATCCATAAACAATGTAAATAGACAATGGAATTGAAAATCTACAACGCAATTTGTACCAACAACGTAATGTGTACAAGCACTTCAACTCAAAACATATTCCAGAACAGTCTGACCTTTACAATCCTGGGGTAGTAATAAGAATACACCAACAGTGCTATAAGTCTGTATGTCCACAGGAACACAGCAAATCTTCCCTTTGGTAGGACTCATCAGCATTCTGAGTCGTCAATACGTGACCTCCTGATAGTCCTGAACCATGAATCAATTTGCCTGTAAGTACCATTATCGATTGAGCGTTACAAGGAAACAACAATCAAGGACCAACAACCCTATAATATTCATACGATTTGTACCTGACCAATATATAACCTCTCTGTACTTCCTGGTTTCTAGCTCTAGACTTGATTATCAAAGTTTGTTCAAATATTCTAGATCATACTGTATAACAAAGTAAACGAGCTTAGAATTTAAATTGCTGGAGGGTGAAGAAACCATGGGAGTTCATACCAATGAAATATTGAAATATTTACTGTATAATTATTTCTTTTGATGAATTTCTTACCTTCATACAAAGAAGGGTATTTCATAAATATAGATAAATTCACATATTGAATCCATTAATTATCAAAATTGGCTTGTGTCATTCTCCATTGATAACTTGTGGTGTAAATCTCGTGCAGAACCATAATCATTTCCAATCTCGTGAGAGGTGTAATCGCATTCATATAGTTACCATCAGAAATACGGTACTGTATCAAATCATAACCACTGGAAACTGAATTTAAATCTACACTTGTATTTTCTCAAAACTACTACCAGAAGAGAAAAACTATATGGTTGGCCTCGCCATCACATCCAAAGCAAAAAAATAACGAAAATCTCCTTCACTTTGATTTTCTCACTAAAGAACCGGAAGTCCAAATTCCGTGAGTTATTTAAATTTACCTCTCACCTTCCTTCTCATATTCGAATAACTTTTTTCAATCTATTGAGAAGGAAAATGACAATTTCTAAAGTCTCGATCAGCTGGTTTGACCTCATGTGGTCGTCCCACTTTGTCAGTTACACCTACAATTTTCCTGGAACTTATCGATAGGCAACCACTTATACTCGCCTCACTAATGCTGGTGGCCAATAATCGTCGGACAAACGAATTGATATATTGTCATCATCATTTTTAAATAAGTCTACAATATAATAAGGAGTATTACTCCAGAATTATTATACTAAATATAGGGCCCGTTATATTCACTTTATAAAAAATAGGTAGATGAAAGATTATCATTTCGAGATATATTTTCTAAACTACGAGAATAATAAAAATCATATATTTATATGTGGGTCTATACTGTTAGTAATTTATATACAACTCGTAACTTATACTGCTCCGCAGTGTAAACGTTACAGGGAAATATTAAACGTGGGATGCATTATTAAGAAGAAACATTTCGAGTCAATTAATTAATGCGGTGAAATTTAGAGCACACTGTTTAATTATTTGAATTTCAACTTGTCTCAGCCAAAACTTGTTCCATTCCTTGATATCTAGGAACGAATGTGGAAACCCTGATATGTCCAGGTGTGTATTTGTGGAAACTGTGAAATAAGATCATTATTGTGGTGAATGTTACCAGACTATTATTTCGGATATGAAATGAAAAGCCTTCCAAAAAACCGAAGACAAAAGCACTCATCGAGAACAAGGAACATAACTCCAATAAGTTTTTTCATTGGTTGGGGTGCGGCATCCCAAATTAATTGAAAAATTCAAAGTGATAAAAGGAATCTGTAAACAAGGGGTCGCCTGGATCAAACAACCAATACTTTAATTAAGCCAATTCCTCCGTTTCTTACCGGAAATTTCACAGTCTTCTTTGGGATCACTTTTTGATTTCGCGGTTTTTATCTGAAGTGTTGTTGATCACATTTCCATCGAGATCAGTAGGGTTAATTTCGTGTTAATAGCACGGTGAATGAAATGTTTTGCAAAAAGGATTCGATCATTATATTGATATCAAGAATTTCGTCCACTATAAAAAATTTAAAACAAATCTAGGTGAAGGAGGAAAAAGAAAATACATCATTCATCTAGATTAGAATAGGAATCCAGACAAATTGATGCGATCCTTACCTCTTCGGGCAAAAGTTCAATACCAACTAGCACATGATAATGGAGGCTTCCTGTATACATACATAAGATAATAGAATATATTTGGGGTTTGTTGCTATGAACATCCAGAGAAGCTAATTGCTGTTTATTCCTTTTATTGAATTATACATCTTTATATGGAATTCGAATCAAATTTTTTGTTACATAAAAGATGAATCGAGTTTGATGAAATTTTCCCAGAAAACTGATCTATTTAGTATCGATTCTATTTTACATTCAGTACATTCATATCTCGGAAGCTATAATAGATTCACACAGTATATGAATGAATGAACGAACATTCGAAAAAACCGATTAATCAACATTTGGATTCCATTTGAAATTCAATTATCCCAATTTTGGCTCTAACAGAAACTCAAAACTTTTACATAGCATACACAAAAAAAAATATTATTTGAGATTGGACTTGTTCGAAGAACTGGATATTTCTAAAGAACTTTCCAATAATGACTATTGTCTGAATACCCAAGTGAACCCAAACAGAGATTTATATTCCCTTCATAAAAGGAATAATAATTAAAATCAAATAAAATAATTTCAAAACCATTTCTATTAAAAACTTTTTCACTGAACTGGCAACTTCTTTCTGAATTTATTTCATCAAGTTGGTATCACTTCTTCCTTTCATTGGAATTTGACATTTGAAAATCGAAATATTTGTCATTGATAAACTGACATATCCACCTGGCCTTTCATTTCCAACATGTGATATGTTAGATTCGAAGCCATTATTATTATCCATTGATTAACAATGTATTCATCTATTGTATTACTTCCTGCACGTGACTTGTGAGAACTGAAAAACTTATATTATAAATAATTTGTAAAAAAAAAATAACCTAACTTTTTCAAATTTCAACTTCAATTTATAAAGTCACTCACTTAGTCAACTAGAGTATTTACTTTCGGGAAGCACTGAAGATGAGGAAAGTCGAAAGCGCTTTGCAAACTTATGAAAATATATACTTTATACAAAAAATTCTCATTTAATATTTATTCTGATTTGGAGAAAAACATGAATATACATTTGCAAAAAAATCGACCCACTTAATGATATTTATATTGCTTACTAATCTTTAGTTATTTAGCGTATAAACTATTAACAATAAATGAATCGCATTTCGGACAGGTATACTCTATTTTTTCTTTTGGAAACACATATCCTGAACTGAGCTTGAATTTAAATTGTTACGGTGGGCCGATTTTTTTGCTCGTGAGATGAATACAGTGCGGCATTTTATAGTCCCCTCCCCCTTGTTTTACTTTTGAAAGGTTCGACGTAGAACAATGAGAACAAAAGGTGTTGTATGATATCACCTATACTACTTTTTGAAATGAAAGACATTGTGATTGTCCGATAGATGGCGCCGTACCTGAACTTCCAACCATCAAATTGTTCTCATCATTTCCTTGATTTGCCTTTTCACAACGTGCATTTGAAATGTCAAGCATAAATGCGGCTTTTTATAGTCCTCCCACCCCCTGTTAACATTTTAATGGTTCGACGTAGAACAATGAAAAAAAAGGTATTGAATGATATCACCGATGCTACTTTCTGGAATAAAAGACATTGTGATTGCCCGATAGATGACGCAAGGGGGCATCAACATGAACATTTCAAATAGCATGGGGGGTTATCTGGCTCATCTTTGAAAACACAATTCAATTTACTTTCCAACCATCGTTTTTTTATTTCGTTCATACATTTTTTCACTATATTTATTTGGCAATTACTGAAACTTCCGTCTCCTCCGAAATTCATTTTCGGCCAGCTCCACTGGCCCTATGAACAGTGCCAGTTCTGTTGAATTTTTCAACCAGTTCCCTCAAATACTTTTGAGTCATTGGATGATCAGGCAATTCTTCATTAAAAATTATTACTGCTGCATGGTAGTTTCCACGGGCCTCATCAAAAATGAAAATTGATTCAGCTTCCTCTTCGATAAGACATACACAAACCATGATGATATTTCAAATTCGAAATGATACTAGTAGAAGTAGAATGGAACTCTTATTCAAATACAAATGCGATAATAAAAAGAGCAGATAAGTAATTATATAACCATTGTTACATTGGAAAATTATTAAACATCGACAAAATAATCCAAATTCATAATAGACATTCCTAGGTTACTGCTTGATTATCAGTTCACTAAATCCGATGAATGGTACCCTTTATAATCATGGTCATTAAAAATAAATGAGTTGTGTATTATATGGGTATAATCTCCTGTGAAGGCTATTAAATAGAGATCCTACCTCAACCATTGAACAAAAAGCAAATAAATTTATTTCAGAATAAAAAAAATCAAAAATGATCACTGAAGAAGAAGCAAAAAAATGTATGATATACAGTTCTGTATCACCAAAATACTATGGATTACCCAAAATTCATAAACCAATCATGAAACTCAGACCTATAATTTCATCTATTGATGCACCCAATAGCAAAATATCTAAATTATTCACAGACATCCTTACAGATGCATATGACTTTGAAAATACGTTTTATGTTAATGATTCTTTCGAGTTTTCCAAATTCATCAACGAAAAACAACTTCCACAAAGCTATGTCTTGATAAGCCTAGATGTTGTTTCCTTATTCAGTAACATACCGATAGAATTAGTGTTGAAAAGTATAACTAAAAGATGGAGTAAAATAGAAGAACACTGTAATATTTCACAAACAAAATTTTTAGAAATCATTCAATTCATATTCAAATCTAGTTTCTTTTCATTCGAAGGAAATTGCTACAAACAAATTCTTGGAACACCTATGGGGCTACCATCTTACCAATCATTGCTTCGTATGTAATGGATGACCTTTTCGAAGAAATATTACCACAATTGACCTTTGAAGTTCCATTTTTAAAAAAATTTGTAGATGATATTATTTGTGCAATACCAATGGATAAATCCGATGAAATTTTAAGAAAAGTAAATAACTACAATAAAAATTTACAATTCACAATTGAATTAGAAAAAAATAAAAGTATTTCATTTTAGATACTAGAATAATTCGTAGAAAACAATTCACTAATCACAGATTGGTATATAAAACCAACAAACTCTGAAAGATACATAAATTATCATTCCTTCCACTCAAAAAAAATGAAAATAAATTTGATTCTTTGCATGAAAAAAAGAATCGAGATGTTGGTTCATCCTTCATTGAAAAAAAAAAAAAAAAAAAAATTAAAATTTAGAAATATTTTACTAAATAATTCTTACCCCAAAAAACTTCTTAATGGAATTCTTTTTAATACCAACTCTGATGGACAAATTAATAATGATGACACAAATAATCAACATTCAGAAAATAACAATGAAAGGATAATTTATTTTTCAATTCCTAATATAGGAATTCTATCATCAAATATAATTAAATTATTCAAGAATCAAAGTAACATAAAAATCTCACAAAAAAATATCAAGACTATTGGAAATTTAAATACGAGGTTAAAAGATCCCACACCAGATTTGAAGAAATCAAATGTTGTCTACAGCATACCATGTAACAACTGTGATTTGAACTATATTGGTACAAGTTCAAGAACTTCAAATAATCGTATTATTTCTCACAGAAGTGATATAAGACTCAACAAGAAGTCATGTGCATTAGCTCAACATGCTATTGAAACAGGCCATAGAATATCATTCGAGAAAGCACAAGTTTTACATTCAGAAAAAAATTTCTCTAAAAGATTATTTCTTGAAATGATTGAAATTAATAAATCCAATCAAAATATGAACAAAAAAACAGATATCGAAAATCTTAGCAAAATCTACAGTTATCTTCTAAAAATGGATTAAAACTGATGATTCTCAAAGAATATAATATATATATATATATATATTAATATATATATATATATATATATATATTTATATATATATATATTAATATATTTATATATATATATATATATATATTTATATATATATATATATATATAATTTTTGTGAGTTCTTGAATCCTGTAGGGTATATTCAGTATGGAGGTTCTTGAGCTTTGGATTCATAAATTGAAATCAGGGAATTAGTTAGGCGTTTCGCCCCAGGCCAGGGGCTTCTTCAGTATTTTTTCTTCATTTTAATTGTTTATAGATGCATTGGTAAAAGTATAATGTTTGGTGCTGAAAAAGGGGGATAAAATCGATGTCGAATATATACCAATATTCCCATGGAACTAGCAAAAACCACAATCGATGAAAAATTGCAATCTTTGGAAAATCATACCCTCCTCACAAAAAAAGAATTCATTGACGCGATAGAGCAAACCCCAACTACCAATTATTTTCATTATAACAACGATTATTACCAACAAACAAATGGTTGCACCATGGGTTCCCCCATCTCAAGCTCAATTGCTCACCTCGTCATGGAACACCTAGAGGAAATAATGGACAAACCTAAAATCCAAGTTACCATTTTTCAAACGCTACGTGGACGACTGCATAATAGCTGTACCTAAAAATAAAGTAAATGAAATACTCAACGCATTTAACAATTTCCACCTAAAACTACAGTTCACAGTAGAAGAAGAATAACACAAACAAATAATCTTCCTATATGACACTCAAAAAAAACCTTAAGGCCAAACCCTCGATTAAAGTAGAGCCTTCAATTAAGTACCCTCCCTTTAAAAAGGTTAAAAAAAAAAAAATAAAACCATATAAAAACATGAATAAAATAATTGAACAACGCAATTTCTTATTATGCAATGCAATAAAACGATCCAACAATAACACCCCACCAAAAAACTTCACAATATACCCCAAAAACATCAAAAACATTTAAAAAAAAACATGATATCACACATTCCTCAAATCACACAACTCAATGAAACAACTATATTCCCATTGAAAAGTAAAGACCCCAAAATGGAGAAGTCAAACTTCATATATAGCATCCCATGCAAAGACTGCAATATGGAATACATTGGTATGACATCGCAGCTGTTAGAAAATAGAATTAATGGTCATAAATATATGAAAAATTCAAGTACCGCCCTAAACCAACATATCATTACCGATAATCACAATCCAAATTTTCACTAGTACTAGCCCATGAAAACAACAAAGACAAGAGAATCGTCAAGGAAATGATATTTATGAAAAAAAGGCCAGTTCGCTATGAACAACAGAACAGACATTAATAACCTTATCCAAATTTCTCAAACATTCATTTAAATGGTTAACAATAAATTAAAAGAAGTTAAAAACAAGTATGTCCAATATCTTCCCACAAAACACACACTACTAATGTAGCCCCTATCCACCTATATATCCTAACATTCCCAAAACCATTCAACCGTAACCAACACAAAGCATACCAAACAACATTGATATAAAACGAAATCCCCCAAACGTGTCGCTGAACTCCTCCATCACGGTTTGGTCCATTATGTTGAAAACAAGAGAACACTGTCCATGACACCTAGAGCTGTATTCACAAATATTATTTATCCCAAACAACAAAACAATAGCCGTTCGAAAGTTAATGAAACATAAAAAGGATATGAATTCCCCTATTAACAAGTGAAATGTTTGCCAAGGTATGTAACTTTCATACCTATAATGTAAACCTAACCCCAACATAACCCCCATACCAATTTTTGATTATAATGTAGCCTGATTCAACCCCTTTTTTACCGACGAAACCAAAAAGGTGGAGGTTCTCTAGTCGACCCGTATTTTTTTTCCATCATTTTTTTTATGCATGATCACGCATAACTTTTTACTGAGGTGTCCGATTCCGATAATTCTTTTTTCAGTGGATAGAGTGTACTTCGAAGGTGGTCCCATTGGAATTTGAAAGATGAAATCCTTCCCTAAGGGTAGCAAAATGAAGGATATTGATCACTCACCCTCTGAATTCTGGTCCGTTAACAGATTCTATCAGGTATAACTTCGTACTGGGTTCTTCGATTTGGATAATTCTTTTTTTAATAGATAGGGTATACTTTGAATTTAGATTTTGTATGGAATTATATACCTTTACGGGTGGAAAAATACGGGATAATTGATTTTTCACTTATGAACATTGGCACACACATACCTAGTTTACAATGACAGATCGCTATTGACATTATTTCTGTTTCACATCCGCCAAAACCATTATATGAGAGGATGAAATGATATACAGAGTAATGAAATAAATTAACCAGAACAACAAGAATAATTTATATTACAACAAATAGTAAAAGTAGATAATCATATTATTTAACTGGTAATAGTTGAAGTGAGGTGGGAAAGTAAGTTATTTGGAAGTAATCAAGAAACAAGTAGGTAGTAATTCGTATTTTTAGCCATGAAGAATTGAAAAATAAAAACTTTTTAACAAAAAATTAAACCGACGAAATACGGAACTAAAAAGTAAAAAATAAAATAAACCTTCTTAGTCTCAGTAACAAAGTTCCTAAACTAATATGAGTAACTAATTTTGAGTCGGCGCCAAACAAACAATCAACGAACATAATTAAATCACTTCAAAAAAATTATCAGAATGTCACCCCGCAACTCGATGCCATCATTTTACGCCTTACCTAATTCATTTGCTTGTTTGGTTGGCGCCGACTCAAAATGAGTTACTTACATTAGTTTAGGAGCTTAGTTACTGAGACTAAGGAGGTTTATTTTATTCTTTACTCCTCAGTTCCGCATTTCGTCGGTTTAATTTTTTGTTAAAAAGTTATTTTCAGCACCAAACATTATACTTTCTCCAAATGCATCTATAAACAATGAAAATAATACGGAAGGAACTCCTGGCCATTGGCGAAACGTCTAACTAATTCCGTGATTTTAATTCATGAATCCAAAGCCCAAGAATATATATATATATATATATATATATATATATATATATATATATATATATATATATATATATATATATATATATATATATATATATATATATATATATATATATATATATATATATATATTTGATCCTTGGAATTTGGTATATTCTTTGATTTTATAGAAAACTTTCTGAAGAAATATTTGACGATTGGTCAAACATAGTTCTCATATACTTTCTCTTGAATATAATTGAGATTGAAGTCATTTTCGTATATCAAATTCTACAAACTTGATTGTGCCAAATTCTGATTTTTTTATTCTTTGTAAAGTATAGTCTTGGCTGATCAAGATCAGAATAAATTATATTTTCTTTATATAGAGCAAAGATCAATTTTCTTTAAATCATGAAATAATTCTTCAATTTCTGTATTGAATATCACTGACAAATCTCAGCACAAGCTGATTTGTATGCTCAAATAATTTTAAGCAATAATCTCTTGATGAGATTACACTCATTGTAACAACTATGCGTTGAGGAGTGCATTGGAAATTCCAAATTTCAAAAGTTTAATTCTTGTATATCAAATTCTGACACAGGTAATATTATTATTCATGTTGCTGAGAACACATTCAATGGACAAGAAGCTGATGCTTGTATGGTCCACCTGATCGGTCGCCCAGCAGCTATAAGTATCCCCCTGATTGCGAGCCACACAACTACGTGAAGTCTAGCTACGAGCTACACAATCTACAATCAGAAGTACATCGTCGTCGATGAAACCGACAGGTTCAGCAAATAAAAGCAATATTACTCTTCTTTTTTTGAAAACTAAATGATTTTGTCATACAGCAGATATATGATAAATCTTTGTAATAGAACTAAAAATTATGTATATTTGTAAATAGACCAATATAAGTTTGGTATTTGTTTTATTGTTGTAGTTATTTACAGAAGGCAATGTTATTTGATTTGCAATTATAGTTGAAAAGGAATTTGAATTTTCATCCTAATTCAACAAAAAATTCTGGCGTCATTCGAATTTACAATTTCTTAAACCTTTGCTTAAATCATAAATAAATTTGACAGCGGTCCAAAGAACTTCACACCGCTCTTCACTGAATAGTCTGGTTAATCTAATACAATAAATAACTTGTATTTTCATTACACCCCTTAACACACTGTTGTTCACGTGAAACCAGTTTTTGGAAACTTTGAATGCGTATAAAAAATACATAATTTCATTGCAATTAACTATGCATTCTCTGCATTTCAATATAAAAAAAACTCGCATCTGTGATACTTTCTTTCCCAAAATATTCGAATTGATCCTCTACCCTTAGAAAATGCAAATCAACTCTATTCCTTAGTTTTACATTGATTTGTTTGAAAGTATGTACAGGATGTTCATAAAATCAGATGTGGAAGCGTGAAATAGATTTTCGTCGACAAAAATGTATTGAGGACCTAGTGAATGATATGCCTGTCTTGGACGAATGTTACAAGTGATTTCTGGTGACAACTCTCTTTTGGAAAACATTATTCTTTGCCTCATTCATGTATATGAATTCTTAATTAGAACTGGAATAGCAAATCAAATAACTATTGAATAAAAATGCAAATTTCCAATTTAGATTTTTTCTTTTGAGTTAGGGTCCTTTTAGATATCTATCAGATGTAGTTCAATATCCAAAGTGGCTTAGCCGGGAAAGTAGTTGTTCTGTGTTAGACATTCACAACAAAAACTTCATATTCATCGTGGATTTTTCAATTTCCATCACAGAAAAAAATTATTGTTATTGTTATGAACGCTCAATATTTTTTCGTCTTCTTATTATTATGACTTACAAAAAATAGTATTTTATACTCAATTAGTACGTCCCCCCAGATCTGAAAAATTTGCAACCAACAATTTTTTTCGATCAACTAAAGACACTTACTGAGTATGTATTGTAATATACTAATTAGTTATACGATTGCAGAGTGATAACGGAATAAAAATGTTCTTGACTGAATACTTCTGATTTATTTTCCATCACCACACAAAATATTAAATCACAATTACACCCATTTATCAATGTGAGCAAGAAGCGACAAATGTCCACTTTCATCCCCATCGTTTTGAAATACGAACTACGAACAGAAAATATGATACAGAGTACACTATTTTGTTGATAATAATTCCGCTGAAATGTCATAAACAATAGGAAACAACAGCTCTACTGTAGTTTCACATATAACGTACGTTGCGATATCCTGTGATAAACGGAGATAACTGAAAAGTGATGGCCAACGATTCCATCAAGTAATAACTAATATACATTGCAGTTTAAGAGCGATATACAGAGAGATAAACTGTTCGGGTGATGTTATAATAGTAGAATCTCACGCAAGCGATAAGGCCGTTTGTGGAGATATACCGATTTGTGAAAGCCTTTGATGCATTGCCTACTGATTTATTGTAATATTAAAGCTGATGTGTGTTGGGGAGAAATCATATTTGGAATCCGTGAAGAATGATCGAAAAATAATATCCGCTTTGTGAACATCGGGAGAGAATGTTTCTCCAAGAAGGGTAGTGCAAATAAAACTCACGTTATAGGACATTACCTTCATGAATGACTCTCGACAGAGTAATTAACCTCAGCATGCGCAAAATAAGCAAGTAGGTTCTCCCCACCAACAGCAATAAAAAAAGAGAGCGAGTGCAAGACAGTATACGTGATAGAAGTGAAACTTATTTGGC
Source organism: Gonioctena quinquepunctata (assembly GCA_018342105.1). NCBI lineage: Eukaryota > Metazoa > Arthropoda > Insecta > Coleoptera > Chrysomelidae > Gonioctena > Gonioctena quinquepunctata. The sequence goes on along the minus strand of JAFIRS010000889.1, from coordinate 182,654 downwards.
GATCCACATGGCGATTTGTGAGAGTATATATATATATATATATATATATATATATATATATATATATATATATATTAGGGTGTCCGTTATTCACCAAGTTGATTTGTTTTTCTGCATCACTCCCTGAGTTTTTAGTATATGGTCTCAGAAGAAATTCGAACAAAGTGATGGAAGACGAATATCCTTGTAGGAATTTGAAACCACTACAAAAAAGGTATCCAATGATTTTTTCCTAACTTCACTCTTTCAAAAGTTATTCGGAGTTAAAGTTAAACGTATTCTATTTTCTTTTACTTTTACAGCAAATTTATTATTATTTAGAAGAAACTTCGTTATTTATTTCTGAAAATATCTAATTCTATGAGAGAAAAATTGAGAAAAAAATTCAAAAAATAATGTTTTACATGATATGTAGGTCTAATTTAATAATTTTTGGGACTTTATCAATTTTATGATGCCGTAAACAATTCAGAAATTACTTTCGGAAGCATTTCTACCAACACACCAATTTTTTATCCACGCAAGCGCACTGATGCATAATTTAGTACCTCGACAATAATTGAGGTAGCGCTTTTAACCCATCTGATTTTTATACAAAGTATCTCTGCAGAACATTGTGGATGTTGAAAAGGGAAACATTCTCAATTGAATATTGAATGGAACGATTTTTCAATTGAAAAATCCACGATATGAGGGAAGATATTTTTTGTGTATGTCTAACAGAAAACAACTACTTCTCCAGCTAAAGCCAGGCTGGCCTAGTGAATGTGAACTAGATCGACAATACTTCTTTGTCGACGAAAATCTATTTCACGGTTCCACGATCATCAGGAAGACCAGTAGAAATAAGAAACACATTTTCTAGAAGCAATCTCACTTTGCAAAGATGGAAAAAAGTTAGAAACTTTGAAATTAGTGTTTTTCGACATTGAAACCTATCATGGGGTATGATAGATTGATTTATTTGAAAATATGAATAGGATGTTCATAAAATCGGATGTGGAATCATCTCCGACTCAAAGATAAACTTTAGTCACTATCTTCCATCGTTCAAGATAACCTCTTGTGGGGTATTCATGTTGAAAAGGGAAACATTCTCAATTGAATATTGAATAGAAATATTTTTTTTTCAATTGAAAAATACACGATTTGAATGAAGATGCCTATCAGAAAACAACTACTTTCCTGGCTAAAGCCACGCTGGACATCTGATATATATTCTGAATATCTGTCGCATTCATCGCAATCACTAGGTCTTCAATACATTTTTGTTGACGATAATCTATTTTACGCTTCCACAATCATCAGGAAGACCGGAAGAAATAGGAAACCCATTTTCTAGACGCAATCTCACTTTCCAAAGATGGAAAAAAGTTAGAAACATTACTTTGGGAGAGACACTAAAGACTAAAGTTAATTTTTCAGTCACAGATGATTCCACATCTGATTTTATGAACATCCTGTTTATATTTTCAAAGTCAGTGGAATTCTATTGATAAACAATAATATAGATCTGTTATACTTAAAAAATTTATGAGTACATGGATACCATTCAACCTCGTGATGATTATCGAGAACTCTTGGAATTATGTGAAATATTTCTAGGCACAATGGATTCTGAGAAAATCAAATTTTATCAACCTGGGGCATTCTATCACCCTCGATGGATGTCCAAAGCAATTTATTATTTAGATATTCATATTTTCCGAAACTGTTTTGAATTAACTAAAGAATATGAAAAAAATCTCATTGAAATTCCATTATTTATGGTTTTTGTATATGTTCCATTTTAGTATGCTGCATCTTTAGCCGCCACTGCACCAAATCATGACCTTGAATTCATGAAAACTGTTTACCAACATAGAACGATCGTTAAAGAAATACCTAGATAAATTTGGGAACCATTTATGGTATTTGTGTCTCATAGTGTAAAGCAAAAAATGGTTAAAGCTTTAAAATTGAGTGATGATGATCAATTTGACATTCCTAAACGCTTTATTTTCAATTTAGATAATTCCAAGTGGTTTCTAAATAAAAACATTGATTATTTTATAAATTCTAATTCTCTAATTTTTTCAAAGATGGTAGGTCAATCCAGAATATTTAGGAGGATTATAAATTGTTAAACATATTAGAGTAGTCAATGATACCCACTGCAGGAAGAGCTGGAAATTGACTGTAGAATATATTGATATTTTATCTAAACACAAGGATGAGAAACAATACGTGATTCAAATTGTGAGCGAGTATAAAAAAAAATCCCAAATGTAACTAAATGAAGTTCAATAAGATAAATGATGTTTACTGAGTTATTAAATTTTGTATTTGATCGCCTTCATTTTTCAATTTAATTCTCAATTTTCAATCACAAGACAATCAGAATTGGATATTTTTGGAAATAAATAATCAAGTTTCATCTAAATAATAATAATTTTGCTGTAAAATAAGGAAAAAAAAGTTCAGGATGACTTTAACTTTAACTTCAAATAACTTTCGAGAGAGTGAAGTTATGAAAAAAGTATAGGACACTTCTTTTGTAAAACGTTCAAATTTCTACAGGAGTATGTATCTCTTATTACTTTGTCTGCAGTTGTTCAAGAAAAAAAAATGTAAAGAGTCGCAAAACCCCATGTTATTCAAATGGAAAATGTATTGGTTCAAAATGGAAATGGAAACCATAAACTAAAAATTTAGGGGGCGCTGCAGAAAAAAAAATCAACTTGGAAGAACATCGCAATGATTGGACTCGAAGTAGTCTCCACACTTTATTTGTTCAATCGAATTAGATTAGACATGTTTCGAGAATATATAGTCCCATCTCAAGTAAAATACAAGAGTTGAGCTGAAAAAATTGTATAATTTCAAGTTTTCTTGGTAAGAAAGGATTTTCTGCAATGGCCGGCGAAAACGTTATACTCTCACAGGTGGAGAATTTTTTTATAAATCAAAACATCCAGATATAACTTATATTTGGGTTGCAATCCCAACATGGGGGTATGTAAGTTATTGTCATCCTTCAAATGAATGGAAGCACACAATAACATATTCGTTAGATTGGTATTATCAAACTTCATCTTGATGAACACATACAAAATTATTTGAACAATGACTGCTCCCAATGGCTGGGTGAAAGGATTGTCATTCTCAAGGGTGTACATAACTATAGCGACTTCTACTGGTTATAGCGACTTCTACTGGTATGCAAGATAAATAATGTAGTGGTTGAAAGACTGCGTAACAAGATGATATTTGAAGAGACATCTATTAGTGAAGAAACTCAACTAGTCGAATTCGAGGGAAAGACACCGTAATCAGACTGTTAAATGAAAAATGCTTGAAATTATCTAGTTTATCATGTTCAGATGTAAAATAATTGGGGAATTTTTCTAAGAAATTATAATTCACTTAGTTGATTCTAGGAATAATGAGTCTGAAAACTGTACAGAAAGTCGAAGTTAATCTGTTTATTCAAAGAGAGGATGTTAGTATCTTTTTTGTTGGTGTTCATTTCGAAAATTTCAATTATATTCATGAGGAGACCTTTATTTGCAGGAAGGAGAATTTTTAAGTCTTTGTCTGTGTGTGATTAGCATTATTCACATGATTGCAAAAAAAGTGCTGGAATTAATCTCATAAAAAGATGAAGAGATAAATTTTTATAATTTTTTTCAATTGTCTTGGTATATTCCTCAACTCTTGTAATAATATTTCGGCCACTATGTCCTATATATTTAGCATAGTAATTAGGTTCTGAACAAGAAATCTCATAGATACCCGACTTATCCAACGGATTAACTTTATCCTAATTATTAACTAGTTTTTTCTGTGAATGATTATTATGTAGAAACAAATGTTTACATCTTCACTATAGTTTTCCATTATATCTCATCAATAAAATTTTCTGATAGATTTTTATAGAATTCCGGAATCCCCTCTAAATATTCTTCTATCCCGTTTCTCGGCAAAATCTCACAAGACATAAAAAATATATTTCAACGTTGAAGTGAAGATGTGAGAAAAAAATATACACTAATAATAATTCACACATAAAACTATTTAATAATGAGGATAGAGTTTCCCTTGGATATAATGAGATGCTGTTTCTTCTTAGAATTGAGCAAAAGCTTGTTAGAGCCGAACCATTCACCATAGTATGGTGAACATAATTTTTTTTATGATTATGGCGCAAACGAGTTCAGAGGTGAACCAGATATGAAAAAAAAAATAATAAAATATCGGTGAGAAATACATGCTGGAAAACCTACACTTTGCTTTCAATTTTCCAGAAAATAGCTCAGAATTTAAAACGCATGCATTCAAAAATTGTCAGCGAAACTCTCAGTATTGAAGTTCTACAACAACTGTGTGAAATATTCAGATGAAGCCAAAGCTAAAACTTCCAGATTTGATATATTGAGAGCCATAAAAAAATGTCTAAATATGAAAGAAGTGCCAAATAATTCGAACACACAAGATCAGCTGCAAGTGTGAAACCTACAATTTTCTTCGCTTCAAGAGCAAGAACGTGTAATGGAAATACAAAATTATTGGACTTCTGGACGGAATATGCCAGATTCAAGATACTGTTTCACAGAAAAAAGAAGTGTATCTGAACAGTGAACTTGATGAACTCAAACTTGATAAAAATACATCTGCTCAACATATCTCCAACAAAGAACTGATGATGAGGAAAATAGTATCTGGATATTGTTTGAAGCTTATTTTGTGTGTGTTTTGCCTATCAGAAAAAATTATTGAATTGAAACATATTTCTATATAGGTAAACCTTTAACATTTCGAGAATTGTATTAATTCCCGTTTTTTAAAATCTTTTAAATATGGATGAATATTCCTCAGTTTTCACTGTACTTCCTGGAATGTTTTTCTAGTATGATCTATTTTTACTAATGTCAAGAGAGTTCTGCCAAACGGATCATGAGACATTGTCTCGTTAATGTGATATATGGAGTATTTTCTTGGTAATGGATTCAATTCATTATGATTCTGCCAAATGCAAGATCTTCTTCCAGCAAGGGTTTCCACGTTTGATCCATATAAGATGAATTTGTTGATATACATTTTTCACCAGATAGTAGAATGCAGACGGATCCTTTTAGTTCCCTCTTCTTGTTATGGGGTTATTTTGCTAGAATTGTAGTGTTATTCCATTCTACCATGAGGTCGTCATTGGATTTCAAAATATGTTCTGATGATTTTGTACCTGTGATCTATCAATTCTTAATATAATCTTGATGTTGGTCTTGGCGCACTGTTGACGGTCTTGATGTCTCACCAATATAAATCTTGCCACAAGAACAAGGTATTTTCTATACACAATTTTGTGTTTTTTCTATGGTTTTTTATTTTGTTCATGTAGGAATCGGTCTCAATGTATGGGTTGTTCTAAAAGTTGTTCTAATGTCATGTGAACATAAGGTATTATGTTATTTTCGAGATTTATTAGGTTGGGTCGTTACCGAATTTATCAATCGGTTGTTTTGTGCCTTGTTGTTTGTAATTTCATTGAGAGTGTTTTCCATAAATTCATATAAATATGCATCAGTATGGATTTTATGAAAACAATTTGAACTTCAAGTTTTTTTGTAGAGGTATTTTACTATTACTTTTTTGACACTTACGTGATGATAGTTGAGATATCAGTTAGTGTGTGTTTTTTTTTGGAAAACAGTTGTGTTCATATGATCTGCTTCTTTGATCATGACATCTAAAAAGAGAAGTTTGTTATTTTCTTCTTATTCCAATGCGAAAACGGAAACGGATACAGAATATAAACACAAGTATCTTTCAATTCAATAACTTTTTTTGATTGGCAAAACTAAGAGTAGGACAAGTTACTGACTAAATGAATATTTTTTCGTAAACAACATTTTGGTTTACGCAGTAACTCATCGGGGCAAAGTGATTTCTTGCTCTTCCACACTTGTATAAATTCCCCGATCCATTTAATTTCATTTTCAGATAAACATCTGAATAATAAGGAGAAAATTCTTTATAAATATGACATTCAAATCGGAGACGCAGATTTTAGTGGGAAATCAAAACATTCCTATATGAAGGAATGGGAGGAAAATGCAGGTTATATCAATTCATAAAATCATGCAGATAGATCCAATAATAATATCGAGGATTTGACAAAACGTGTCTATAATATGTTAGCTCGGCAAACTATAGATAATCATTTGGTTTCTTCTGATTGAAATGGCCAATTTTTCACTCACATACAATTTTTTGCACAATGTTATTCTTGCCCAACATTTTGGTGGACGATGCTGGAAAAACTGTTGAAATACTTCTTATTAGATTGTTGAAAAGAGAATTGACCCCGCGCCATCTCTCGAGCAATCACGATGTCTTCTATTTCAAAGAGTGGTATCGGTGATGTCATTCAGAATAGTTTGTTTTGGTCCCGGTTTTCTCTGTCGTACTCGCAATTGTGATTCCGTAGAACAACCATAGTTGAGAGACAAATTCAATTACCTCTTCAACGATGTGCAACTCGACCTCTATGCCTTTCGGAATTTTCAAGTTGATGTGCCTCCATCGCCCTGTGTCGAGTCATTGTAATGTATCTCCTCTCAAAAAGTAGCACCGGTAATATCATTCAATATATTTCATGTCTCATTGTTTCACATCAAACCGTTCAAAAGTTATCGAGGTAAGGGTACCGCACTTAGGTATACTTGAAATTTCAAATCCATATTGTGAAAAAATGTTTGAAAAAAATTCGAAAAAAATAGGATGGTTGAAAAGATAATTGCATTATCTGTTCATCGATGTGCCACTTGACCTCCCATGCTGTTAGAAATTTTTGAGTTGATATGCCCACCCTGCGCCATCTATCGAGCAATCACAATGTCTTTCATTCCAATGAGTAGTATAGGTGATATCATTCAAAACGGTTTTTGTCCCATTGTTTCATGTCGAACCGTTCGAGGGTTAACAGGGGGGGCTATAAAAAGCACTGTATTTATCATGAAATCAATTTCACTGGAATAATCAAACTCCCATTGCAAAAGACCCAGGAAAATAATTGCTAATGACGGGCAGCCGGAGGCGTCTACAAAAAATCTAAACGCGAATGAGAAAACGGAGTATCACTTTTATGTACAACCAGAAAAATCTGATTATCTTAGAGGGGGTCGAAAATATTATGAGAGAATAAAATGACTCGAATGACTATTGCCGTATTTATTTGTATCGTGAAATGTTTTCGAAATGACATAGTTCAAATATTCCCTATGATTTTGCAATTATGGATGAAAATAATAATGAAAAATAATGAAAAATAAACAAATAATGAAAAATATGACTCCGGACTGCAGTTATATTTTTAAAAATTATAAAATGTTTGCAAAATTCATTCAGACGTAGAAACAACGAAAATCCCATTTGAAATTGATACAGAAAATACGTCGGGACAAGAAATCAAACCGACGAAAAAATCAATTGAAAAGCAAAAAATAAAATGAACCTTCTTAGTTTTAATAATAACTGAGCTCCCAAACTAATGTAAGTAAATAATTTTGAGTCGGCGCCAAACAAACTAGCAATTGAATTAGGTGAAGCGTACAATGATGTCAGTGGTATACAAGGCGACGTTTTGATAATTGTTTCAAGACATTTGTTGATTATTTGTTTGGCGCCGACACAAAATCATTTACATTTGTTTAGGAGCTCAGTTATTATTGGAACTAAGAAGGGTTATTTCATTTTTTGCTTTTGGGTTGATCTTTTCGTCATTTTGATTTTTTGTTAAGAAGTTTTGTTTTTTACTTTTTGTGGCTGAAATCAACTATTAACTATCTACTCAATTGATTTCAGGTATCCATTATGTTGTAGTGTCATCAGGACTACCTATATGTGTGTCAAGTTCCAACACAATCGGTTCACAGATGAAAAATTAATAATCCCCTATTTTTCTACTGTTAGGGGTGGATTATGAGTGGTAGAGTGAGTTATGAGTGGTAGAATCGGATAACGGGTGAAAATGCAGTGGATGAATGATAAATATTCCCCATTTTTCTACTCTAAAGGGTGACGTTCAAACGAATAATCGAAATCGAACTGATCTGTGAAAAGTTCTGCGTGATCATACATAAAAACAAATATACGCGTCGACTAGAGAACCTCCTCCTTTTTCATTTCGTCCCAGTAGTTTTTCAATGAGAGTTCGATTTTTTAGTTGAATACGAAAGTGATATTCCATTTCAATCTTCGTATTTTCATTTTATTACACGTTTCTATATTATTTTTGACCCCTCGGACGCGGTTACGGAAGTGACATTCCGTTTTCTACAACAAGTTTTCAGTTTTGTCATAATATTTTAGACCCATCCGGTAGCCAGTCACTAATAATTTCATTTCCTATGTGTTCCCAAAGACAGTTTGATTTTTCCAGGGGAACTGATTTCATATTTATCTATGGTTAACCAACAAGCTTCTCTTCGATCTAAAATTATTAACACCTGTCTCTCTATTGGATCGAAATTATTTATTATTTCACTGAAACAGCAATTTCAGAACATTTCATATTCCCCGACAAAAATGCTGATTCCGATCATCTGTGAACCAATCTGGAATAAGAATGAAGAACGGTATGCCTATTATGGACGTTCAGCAATCTTCGGCACTGGAATTTGGCTGCTAACTTTCCAACGAATTTTTCGTTACTTCCTTATACATAATCGATTTCTAATAATTTATCCGGTTATCTCTACGGTGGTGCGAGTCAGTAGTCACTGCTCAGGTCGTAAACTGCGATACTGCGATCTTTATTATCGATCCTTGAGAATGTGATCATAACAGTTCGTTTACTTGTCAAGTTGATCAAGTTTGTTTCCATGTCGAGTTTGTTTTTTCCATAAGTGTTTTAAAATAGACAAAAAACCGAGATTGGTTTGGGAAGAAACAGGTCAAGTGGTGATCTGGTCGAACCGAAAGGATTATCGTTCTCTTTCCCCGATTGAAACCCGACATAGGCAGGTGTGCTGAGTGAGTTGATTTTGGAACCATCAGATAATTGGGAATTTCGAGTGGACTAGCGCTTACCTCACAGTACCAGGGGATTATTCCAAGAAATCCGATTGCAAAGGGTGTATTCGACTTTTCTGGGACAGTTATGGAGTAACCTTATAGGACAGCCCTCCGGTAAGCAATTTTTTTTCATTTCATAACTCTACGTTTATGAGATTATTTTGGTTTTCTCTTGAGAAAAAATTGCTTCTGGAGAGGATTTTACCTCTAGCTTAACTTGTCTCAGAACACTCGATTGCTTATATATTCCTCAAGCATGAATTTTGATTCACATTTAACAAGTTCCTTTTATCGTGCTACTTCACTCAATTCACAGTGAGGGTTATTTTTGTTTTTTTTATCATTGTAGAATCAATTCATTTTACCACTACCTTGTCGCCAAGAGCAGGGAAATTATTCCATTTTTTGAGAATTACCTGGCCTATCGATTTGATAAGGGAATTTGCCGCCCTATTTCGAAATATCTCTGGAAATTCTTCGATAGAAATAATTATTTAACTTCATCTTTATCTAAGAAAGTTGTGCCCACTGGAAGACGTGTGGTCTTTCCCCTTCTGTTCTTAACCGAATAGTATACTTTTGCTCTAGTGCCTGATTAATATCTTGGTTCATGAACACTGATTTTTTGTAACTTACCGAAGTATTTTGGTTCATAACGCTATATTTTCCTTTGGTACTTGCTTTAAAATAGTATATTTTTACACTGGCAACATTTAAGTATGGTGCTTCAAAATAGTATATTTTTACTCTGGCAACATTTAGAGTATTTTTCTTTAAAATATTATATTTTTTCTCTGGCAACTTCAGAGTATTTTTCCTTTAAAATAGTATATTTTTACTCTGGCAACATTTAAGTATTTTCTTAAAATACATATTTTTTCTCTGGCAACATTTAAGGTAATGTTTTAATATTTCTTTTTAAATACCTTTACTTATTCAATTTTTTTTTGGACTCCTCTTGTACATTTAATCATCTCATCAAAGCTTACTTTGTTTCAAAATTTAACTGAATTTTAAAAATAACGTTTTGGGTGAGGTTTGTTTAGTTCCGTTTTGGATTTTGCTCATTCTTAATTTTTTTGAATGATTAAAATTAACTCGGAAATTCAAATCCAGAGTAGCAGATTTGATTGCTATTATATTTGTTCTTTCACTGTAATCTTCCAGTCTTATATATGGACTGAGGCATTTTTATTGTAGGCTATCATTTGCATCTATCTTTCGACTCTTGATTGAAATTTGAATCATAAAAACTTGAGGTTCAAAGGATATCGCTCGTTTGAGTTGATTTCTTGCATATTTATTTGCCTTCCCATACAAGCTAGGTGACATTTATTAAGTAAATTTTTGTTTATCTTTGGCTTTTGTCTTTAGCAAGCCTGGCGCCCAACTCTTGAACTAGTCAAGTTAATTGATATATAATTTTTTTAGTGGCCCCATTTGACAAACTAGGAAAAGTCATTAATTGAACCTTACTCGCGGCCTAACCGTATCAATCCGAGCAGCCTATCAGCAAAGGGATTTCACCTTCATAAATTTGAATCAGATACTTCAAATTTGGGGTTCAAAAATAAAGGGTGTTACAACTTCACGCCGGTCAGTTCCGCATCAGTCATTATCTTGCTTATTCCGTATAATTTTATAATTGATACATATCACACAAACATACTAATAAACATTTTCATCATTATTATTATTATCATTCTCACAAATCAATCACTGAAAAATAGAAATTGCAAACAACACATATTTGTTCATGAAATTTTGTCACAAATATGGTTCAAAATCATATTTATTCAGGTTCTTTACAAACAACACTCTGACAACTTACAAATAATGAAGAACCAAGTCGCAAACATACGTTTTTGTTAACAGATGTTTGGACTGAATGTCTCTCTCTGACTAACAAATGATATGCGTATTATTTCTACCAACCTTATTCAATCAACCGTTTCTTTCGATGAAGAACAAGCGATTAAAAAACATGATTCTCATTTTTTGTTATTGCATAGAATACAATGTCGTCAGGCGCCCAATACGAAAATTAACACACCACTTAACACAGAAGCCATTCGAAATCAATTATTCAGATGACAAAGAAAAATTGAAAAGATCTATGGTAACGAGCATAATAAAACTGGATGTATCGCTTTATTTCACATTCTGAATAACAGGAAAACGTGGGTTGGCGGGTTTTGAGAAACGTATCAGTTAATAAAATATAATTGCCACATCCTACTTTGGGAAGAAATCTGAATTTTGTCGATTCGAGTAAAGATAGTAGTTTGTCATAGGGTCATCGCTCTAAGTGAACAGAAAGACGCAAAAGGAGGAAGTTGTATGGGAGTAGATCTCATTAGTCTTTGGTTTCCACTGATGATGAATCATCTCATGAATATTGGTTGAAGTATTTTTTGTGGAAGAACCATCTTCGATAGGAAAAATGGAATCATGAAATCTATATAATTATAAAAGCAAATTAGTTTCCCCGATGAGTTACTGCATATACCAAATCGGTTTACTAAGAGTTAGTATCTCTTCGGAATTATGTAATCAGAAAAGATTATAGAAGTTTGTGAAGTATTTATTGATATAGTAATTCTAATATACAAATATTTGCGATATAAATTTCAACTAAATAGGTATTTCTAGGCAGAATTTTTCAACGAAATCAGCACAATCTCAAATTAATTTCGAATTGTTTGAAAATAAACAGGGTGTTCATAGAGTTACACGTGAAAGGCAAATGAAAAATAAACTCAGATCACTATTTTCCATCGTTTCAAAGAAATCAGCTCAATCTCAAATTAATTTTGCATTGTTTCAAAATACACAGGGTTTTCATAAAGTTACACGTGAAATACAACTGAAAAATAAACTAAAGACACTATTTTCCGTCGTTTCAAATAAGTCAGTACAATCTCAAATTAATTTTGCATTGTTTGAAAATAAACAGGGTATTCATGAAGTTACAAGTAAAATGATACTGAAAAATAAACTTTAGTCACCATTTTCCATCGTTTTAAAGAAATCAGTACAATCTCAAATTAATTTTGCATTGTTCGAAAATAAACAGGGTGTTTTTAGAGTAACCAGTGACATGCAACTGAAAAATAAACTTAAATCACTATATCCCATTGTTTCAAAGAAATCAGTACAATCTAAAATTAATTTCGCATTGTTTGAAAATAAAACAGGGTATCCATAAAGTTATAAATGCATGTCGAAAATTCTACCTTAACCCCAGGAACGGGGTAGACGGGATTTTTTTGTAATCAACTCGTATATTAAAATGGCGATTAATGATCTTGAACATCAACGCGCACGCTTGGCTCTCGTTAAAATATTTCGATCATTAATCGCCACCGTCAATACACTAGTTGAATAAATAACTATTAGTGAAGAGATCAGCTCATTTTGTTGAATTAATATTTTATTAAATTCATCAATTCGACATAAATACTTGTTTGTCAGCAAATTTTGTAGATCTGATTTTTTGAATCAACAAATTATTTAAATGGTTTAAACAACATTTCTGCCAAAAAGAGTTATGGAAGAGTTGGTCGAATAGGATATCTGGTTCATGCAAATCAGTTTCATTTGATTGAAATTTCGAACTTGATCCAAAACGAAGAAATAATTTTACTCATTTTGAGATTATATTTTGTCGTGCATATACGACACTTTTATTTGTTTGATTTGAATAAATTTTATTTGTTTCACCAATTTGTTTTTCTCTGTGTAGGGAGATTTTGTTTATGGAGTTTGGTTAGTGCTTCTGACTTTCTTTTGTAATCCACATTACAATGAATTGGTTCCAATGTTTCTTTCACCTCTTCTTGGTAAAATAATGTGATATATTTGTCAAGTTTTACAAATATATCTGAATTTGAGATATTCTATATTCTCTGTATGTATTCGTCTTCCTCAATTGTTGTCCGCATGTGTGAAAATGATGTCATCATTTTTGAACGAAAAATATAATTTCAAATTGGATACACAATTTGGCTATCCTATGGAAAAAAAACTACTTTCTTACGTAAAAACAACATCTGTATCGTATACAAAACATATAATAATTTTACAAGAACAATAGAGATAAAACTGAGAAATCTGGAGTAAATTAATTGACTTGTGGCTCTTGTGAAAGTTTTCACATAGAAAAAACAGGCAGAACATTCAAACAGCGATTGTCAGAACCTAGAAACTGTTTAATCAATGGTAAAATGAATTGAACTTCTGCCACTCACTAATTGACAGAAAAACATTGGTTTGTTAACGATTTCGACATATAGAAAAGGGTTGCTAAGCTCGATCTTCTAGAAAGTTTGGAAAAAAATTTATTTAAAAAATCAGAATGTAATGGATATATCCTCCGTTCTATCAATTATCTTTTAGATTATTCTTAAATTAGATTTATATATTTATTAGATTTATATACCACTACCTTCCTTGATTATTTAACATAATACATCGTAATTGATGAGATAGATTGTATCCACCTGAAGAAGCTATTGTATAGCGAAACACTTGCCGTGGATTTGTAAACTGAGTTCAGTGAAAATCATTTATTGAAGTAAGTGTCCCTTGTTTGACTTTATTTTTGATCTCCTCAACAATACACCATAACAAGTGTAAACAAAGGAAAACAAAATTCGGCAAGAAAGTAGTTCCGCTTTTAAAGCAGTTCAGATCAATCATTGTTTAAACACTTCGTTACAATTCAAATGATGATTATAATTCAATCAGCCAGTCCAATGCAAATGAGCTGGTACTAATGCGAATTCAACCGGTTCAACATTTGTTTATGTTCAATAAGTGGAACGGTTACCTGTCAATCGAATTAAATTAGGGTGGAACTCCAGATGACTTTGTGTAATTGATCAATTCTGGAATATACTTTATTTTCGGTTGATGCCTTTCGAATAAAAATATTTTATCATTGGGAAAATTATATTTTATTTCCCGATTAATGGAAAATTAGTTTTTATCTCCAGAAGAACAATGAACAATTTCACAAATTTCATCGACGAACGAATACTCATGATAGCTTTTTGAGTTTTGCATTCGTTCGTAATTCCAATTTTACTCGATCTGAAATAATAAGGGTCCAATGGCTGAATCTCGTCTAAGTTCGTTTGTATGCGAAACAAATAAAATAAAAATGATGTCTGTTGTAATGAAATATTCAGAGCCTGGGTATTTTTCTTTAATTTCAACTAGAGAGCACACCCAGATTGTTAATTAACATTTTGATTTTGTTATCTCAGTACAAGGCAATTAAAAAATTCGCGATATCTGAGCGCACGTCTCTTGCGAACGGCCAGTACAATAAAATGACAAATTAAATAAAACACAGAGGAAAAAAGGGTTTTCTTTAAACAAGCAGAAAGCTAAATTAAAAGAATTTTCAATCGAGATACGAGCAGCATAATTTTGACCCTATCGCTTTTCCCCTTCTCCGACCCTTTGTTTTTCAAATGCTGAACAAAAGGTTTGATTGTGATGATAAATAAAAATATAATTGGTTTGAACTTCGCTTTGTGGGGTTCTATGACAACCGAATACAGGTAGAAGACCTTTTTCTGAAAGTTCACCACGATCATTTCGCAGATTTACCAACTATAAATACCAACACTCTTCCATAAAACGAATATAGTTTTTTTCATAACAACAACTCCAGAAAATGTGTGTAATTTTTCATAAGAATAAGGATTTGTATATCTCAATTGGATTATAAAAAATATTCACGGGACATATTTGATGTTTTTCGGAGGTTACAGAGCATTCCTCCAGATTTTTTGTGTTTCGCCCTGGGATGATAAAAAGCTAACAGTAATGGTCCCTGTCTGTCTGTCTGTCCACCTGTCCAGTTGTTTGGTATATTCTGCATTGTTTGACGTAGATGGTTGAAATTTGGTAAAGTTATGAAGTTGGAAGACCCAAAAAAAATTACTTTGTTTTTTAATGTGGATGCAGATCGGTCTATCAAATAAGATAGATGTAAAAATCATACAAAAATATGAAAATCATGAATAAAAATATTCTTTCCACAAAAAACTGCAGGAATTTGATTTTTTCTCATCATATCACCGAAAAATAACATTCGTAAAAATTCAGAGAGTTCGGAAAATAGTCTATGTGTGCCACCAGAAAAAAGTCTTTGTTGATCAGAGCTTGTGATGTATTTTAGTGAGCACATCAACATAAAAATTTCAAATAGCATAATGGGTCAAGTGGCACATCGTTGAAAATATAATTGAATTCTCTTTTAATTATTAATAATGATATATTAAAGCGGCTTTATTCATCATTTCAAATTCTACATATAACAAAAGAAAAATACAACAGTAATAATACAACAGTAATAATTAATAGAGAGAAGGTGAACGATGAAAAGGCGTAGAGTCAGGCTATAGCTGTTTCTCAACTCTACCACAAAAAAGATAAAAAAATAGAAAAGTAATAAGTAAGGTAAAATCGTCACAAATAATCTACTGAAGCATATAACAAATTGAAAAAAGTTAACAATGAAGTTCGTTACTGTTTTATGCCTTATTGGTTAGTGATTCTCAGCATGTCAAAACATATATCACAAGCGGGATCTATCAACGTAAGAACAAAAACTGCCTATTCTTCAGCTGAAGTTTCAGTCTCTTTTTGAAATTACTTAGTGTGTACAGTCTGAATTCATTGGGTAACTGGTTGTATAATTTGGCAGCATTGTATGAAAAACATCTTGTGTAAATTGTAGTGGAGTGAGGAGAAATGACAAAAATGTATCTATCCCGTGTTCTGAGGTCGTTCAGTGCTGAAAACATCTTCAATTTTTCATAGAGGTATTCCGTTTTCGTTAAAAGAACTCTGTGGGTTATTGATAGAAGGTGTTGATTCCAAAGATCGTTCAACCTCAGCCACCTAGAGTTATTAAATGCTGTACTTATGTAGTCATTTTTCCGAATACCGAAGGAGAATCGAATGTACGAGTTTTGTATTCTTTGCAGAATATACTGGTCAGACTTCAGGAGGGCAGGTCCGTAGACGCTATCACAATAAGACAGCTTGGATGTTATCAATGATTGGCATAAAGAAAGCTTCAAGTGCTTGGAAAGCATGTGTCTGTTGAGGAAGAGTTGTCCAAGGATGTTGAGGGATGCCTGGCAAAGATAGCTTACATGTTTGGTGAATCTCAGCTCAGAGTCGAGCCACAATCCTAGATTTTTACATTCTTTGACTATAGGCAATATATCACACCAGATTTTTATTTTCATATCTTCACGAGCACTTTCCACTTTCTTTCTTGAACCGAATAACATGATCTGTGATTTTTTTTGAATTTAGGCGTAAATTATGGGCAGTGGAGAACTCGTACAATTTATTCAAATCTTCATTCAAATTCAGCAAACTCGATAATTTAAAAAAAATCGGAAATGTATGAAGCAAACAGGAGTGGCCCCAATATAGATCTTTGGGGAACACCGTGAGCAACCGATAATGAATCAAACTCAATACCTCCTAAGACGACGCGCTGGGTACGATTGCATAGATAATTTTGAATGAATTCTACAGCTCCATTCGAGAAGCCAAAGTACCTAAGTTTGAGACCAAGTATAGAATGGTCCAGTGTTTTGAAGGCCTTACTGTAATCTGATAAAACCAAACAGAGACTCCACCATCATCCGCGGCCTTGAAAAGATCATCCGTGATGGCCAAAAGAGCGGAAGTAGTGCTATGACCAGTACGGAAACCAGATTGTACAGGTGTGATTATTTGATGCGTGTAACTGTAATCTGCCATTTGATCTTTCATTATCATTTCAAGGGCTTTGGAAAGGGAAGGCAGGATGCTTATAGGTCTTGGGTCGCAGAGCTCAGCGGGGGAATTGCATTTGGCAAAAGGAATAATTATGGCGTGTTCGATTAAATGGGACTGTACCAATTTTATTATACTTATGGAGATTTCATCTCAGTCCATTGAAATGTTACAATTTAAGGACCGAATATTGCATTTTTCAGAGGACGCAACTTTGTTTTTGGGACATGTGTGGTGGGTCAATAGAAGCTCAACCTCAAGTTTGTGGGGTCGCCACCCTTGTCCCCCGGCCGCCATCTTGGAAAAAGGGGTTAAGACACTTTTTTCGCGATATCTCGGAAACTATGCGTCTTACAAAAAGTTTGTGAAATCATAATTGTTTTGCCTACAAATATGTTCATATAACTGTTTGCCCTAAATTGAAAATTTAAGAAGTTATAAGCAAAAAAGTGAGAAAATTTCTGTAAAAATTTTCTTTTTTGCTCTATAACTTTTTTTTCATACATTTCACAAAAATATTACCTGAGATGATCTCTTTATAGATGATCTTTTGAGGAAAATTTTTCCCTATGATTTTTTTTAATTTCATTCATTAAAAACGCTGTTACAGCGCTCCAAAGTTGACCGGGTTCATCAATGCTCATGAGAATCCGGTCGAAACGAAATGTTCAACTTATTTTTGATGTTTTTTTTATTGTCAATATATTCTTACAAAATTTTTGTTAAATTTGAACAACTTTACTTATTCATTCCTAACTCTTTTCCCCGCCACCTATGAGGTAGAGTCTGTAAGCGCGTTTTTTTAACGTGGTATCCCCAGTAGGCCTACTCCACGGACATCTTGCTTATAAGGTAATCCTCGTCATCTAATATTTTTAATCACTTATTAGCTAGCTACTCTAATCGACTTTTCTTCGATGGTCCAGGCTGTGGCTGAGTATGGCATGAGGAAAGGTACTAAGTCGTCTTCGTTTAATGTTTTTACAGCACTGGACCAATCCTTTAAAAACATTCACAGAAGTCATTTTGTTATCGATGGTGGTTTTCTATTGCATAAAGTGATTCGGGATCGGAATTCGTCATTAAACAACATCCTTGAGAAGTATGTCCGGTATTCGCAAGAATATTATGGACTATCTGCAACAATAATATTTGATGGTTACTCCGAAAATCCTGATATAGCAGGAACAAAGTCATGGGAACGTATGCGTAGCACAAAAAAACACCAATATGTACTGAAATTAAGTTTGATAAGAGTACCGTACTAACAATATCTCAAGAAAAATTTCTTGGTAATGAAAGAAACAAATCAAACTTGATAGATCTCCTCAAAATTGCTCTTTCAGAGGTTGGTTTTTCTGTCAACCAAGCTGAATCAGATGCAGATTCAATCATCGTCTCTGCTGCGCTTACTGCATCCCGATCTCATGAATCTGTTATTATTGTGGCAGAGGACATTGACATTCTTGTATTGCTCACGGCATTAGGTACAAGACAGACTAACATTTATTTTTCAAAACCTTCAAAAGAGCGCACATCTGCTCAGTTATGTATGGAGATCTCATAACACAGAATTTGCTGTTTCTTCATGCTTTTTCAGGATGTGATACAATATAAGCAGCCTATAATATGGGGAAATTAAAATTTATAAAAATAATGAAGAAACATCCTGAATTAGCTGGTGGTACCGCGCTATTCCTGAGTGAGAAAGTCGATCCAACTTTGCTCACTCTTGTAGGCGAACGTTTTTTCATATCTTTATACGGCGGTAATGAAGACAACTCACTAGAAGGCTTGCGATACAAACGATTTGCCAAGACAGTGACTGAAAATTCATTCAATTTATCATCGTTGTCTCCAACACAAGATGCTGCTCGTTTTCACAGTCTCCGAGTATATCACCAGGTCCAGTCGTGGCTCGGAAGATATCAAAATCCTGGAGATTGGGGCTGGAAGAAGCATGCAAACATTTGGATGCCAATACAAGCTACCAAGCCTCCAGCACCCCCCGATCTCATGAAATTAATTTTCTGCAGATGCAAAGGAAACTGTGGAAGCATGTGTGGCTGCAGAAAAGCAGGCCTGAAATGCTCTACAGTATGCCTCCATTGTTCTGGAGAAACATGCAGCAACATTATGGAAATATCAAAGTTAATGGAAGAAAATGAATTTGAAGATGAACTTCCAACTATGACTCCAATTTCAACTCCTGTCATTCCTCACACTTTCACATTTGACGTTGATTTTGATTCTGAGCCACAGCCTATACCATCGAAGAAAAGTCGATTGGAATAGCTAGCTAATAAGTGATTAAAAATATTAGATGACGAGGATTACTTTATAAGCAAGATGTCCGTGGAGTAGGCCTACTGGGGATACCACGTTAAAAAAAAACGCGCTTACAGACTCTACCTCATAGGTGGCGGGGAAAAGAGTTAGGAATGAATAAGTAAAGTTGTTCGAATTTAACAAAAATTCTGTAAGAATATTAAAATAAAAAAAATAAAAAATAAGTTAAACATTTCGTTTCGACCGGATTCTCATGAGCATTGACGAACCCGGTCAACTTTGGAGCGCTGTAACAGCGTTTTAAATGAATGAATTTGAAAAAAATTAAAGGGAAAATTTTCCTCAAAAATCATCTACAAGATTGGTCTCAGGTAATTTTTTTGTAAAATGTATAAAAAAAAAGTTATAGAGCAAAAAATAAAATTTTTACAGAAATTTTCTTACGTTTTTGCTCATAACTTCTTTAATTTTTGATTTAGGGCAAACAGTTATATAAACATATTTGTAGGCAAAACAATTTTGAAGACACATAGTTTCCGAGATATCGCGAAAAAAGTGTTTTCGCCCCTTTTTCCAAGATGGCGGCCGGGGGACAAGGGTGGCGACCCCACAAACTTGAGGTTAAGCTTCTATTGACCCCTCACACATGTCCCAAGAATAAAATTGTGTCCTCTAAAAATTGCAAAGCTCATGTAACATTTCAATGGGCTATCTGTTCCAACTGCATTACTTTCTATCTTATCCAGATATTCATTTACCGTTGCTAAAGATATATTTTTGAAAGTGAATACAGGATCATTAACTTGATTTTGATATTTATCGAGAAGGGAAAGTAGTATATCAGATTTTTCTGGGTTCGTTATATGATTGAAGTGACAATTCATTCTTTTATTTTCTAGTTGGTCTGGAAGACAAGGCATTGCCTTCTGACGGAAAATATCAAGTGACCTAAGTGTGTTGAAGGTTTCTTTAGATTTTTTTCTGCGCAGGACATGTTCGAGATATGATTTTTTCTCGCGAAGTATTGCCCCAGTAGTGTAATTTCTGAAATCAGTATAACTTTTCAAAGATGCGGAGTTTCTCAATTTTTTGTACCTGCTGAAAGCTCTATGCCTGAGTTTTATCATCTCTTTAATATTATAAGTGCGCCTAGGAGCTGGTGGTTTAGTGACTCTTATAGTTCGGAGGGGTGCGTGTATCATTTTTATTTTCATTTTGTCACTTGTTTTTTTCATAATATGCGTTCCGAATTTAGTTATAGTGATTTCGTCCCAATATTCTACGTCGAACCGTTCAAAAGTTAACAGGGGGGGGGCTATAAAAAGCAGCACTGTATAATATCCATTCATTGTTGGATGAGAATGGGGTTCATCATCCATTCCTGATAGAATATAATAGGATTTGCGCTTTGATCAAAAATGCCGATCATAGGCGGAGATTAATTGATTTACTTTAAATGTAAGTTTGCCTATTTTCGTTTAAAAACAAATTTCATTAAATTATCTGCAGAACGAGATTACTGAAGGGCTTAGAAGAGATTTTCACTTGTAACATTTTTTGATAGGTCTATTGGGTGATAATAAAAAATGGTTCGAAAGATAATAATGATAATAATGATGATATATTTTTTTGTATCAAAGCAAAAATATTGTAACCATTTTTTGAAATCACCCTAGGCTTGGAAGGTATATTCAGAATGTAGCTGTAGCCTTTGAAAATAGTAAAAAGTGAAAAAAAATAATGGTAGGACGAAACCCATTGGAAAAGGAAGAGCATATAACAAAAATGAAAGGAAAAATAATTTACGGGCGATCTGAGGTCGGGAAGTGGAAGGGGGTGAGTTTTTAAGGGTAAAAAACGGTTTATCTTGATTTGCGGCAAAGTCCTATTGAAAACACTTTTTTTTCACATAACATCAAAATTTATGTGAAAAATTCAAATAACCAAGTTTTTGGTTTTTTATTTTTATCTTCTACAACTATTTTTTTTTGTTCACGAAATTTGGTGAAAACCCTTTTTTTTAAGTTCCAAACACACTGTAATTTTTTTGATTGAAAATATTGATTTTTCCACCTTATTTTAACTTAATATCGAAAAAGCACCCTAATTTTCAATTAAAAATTCTCCACTCAAAATCTCAGGTTTTTAAAAAAAGTCGGTGGGTTTTTCGTTCGTTGAAATCTTCTTCTTCTGAAAGTATGAAAAAAAAGTGAATTACTATGACAGAAAATGCAAAGAAACGAAAAAAACTCGAATCCGAATTGAATAAGACATCTACAATATTTTGAGAAAGTTGTAGAATCTTCTTTAAATTATATGCGTAGATGCCTATTCATTGCTATTTTAAGATTACTTATATACCTGAGTGACCACGGAAAATTTTAGTCCATCAAAAGGTATTTCATAGAGAAGTGGTGAAGGAGCTATGATGGTCTGGGCCTTACTACCTGTTATTTCTTTGCATTTTCTGAGAACATTTACCAGTAATGTATATTTTTTTCTACACTATCAGAAAGTAGATATTCCAACGAACAAGAAGCCCATCGATTTTTTTGAAAAGCCTGATATTTCGACGGGAGAATTTCTGATTGAAAATTAGGGTGCTTTTTCGATATTAAGTCAAAATAAGGTGGAAAAATAAATATTTTGAATAAAAAAAATTACAGTGTGTTTAGGACATAGAAAAGTAAGTTCTCACCAAATTTCGTGATAATTTTTTTTTTGTAAAAGGTAAAAATAAAAAACCAAAAACTTGGTTATTTGAATTTTTCACATAAATTTTGAGATTATGTGAAAAAAGTGTATGAACCAAAGTTGTAGATCTTTCTTTTACCTACAACTGTGTCATGGAATTTTTTTCCATAGGACCTGTAGTTTTGCCGAGAATCGAGATAAACCGTTTTTTACCCTTAAAAACTCACCCCCTTCCACTTCCCGACCTCAGATCGCCCGTAAATTATTTTTCCTTTCATTTTTATTATATTCTCTTCCTCTTACAATTAGTTTCATTCTACTAATATTTTTTTTTGTTTCAAAAATTATCGACCCTGGTCTAATGGTCAGATGATTTCTCTGTTATTGAGTCCAAGGTGAGCACTACACTACTGGCCTCATCAACTTTTTTAAATTCTCGAACTTTTTTTTTTCATAGAATGATCTACGACATATCCTTGTTTTCTCAAGATTCATTTTGTGTTAATGAACAATTAGATTTCGTCTGCCTCAATCTGTTCGAACATTTGTATAATTGTTTTTCATGGAGACTGTGTCGGATTTGAAGGAAAATTTAGGATTTTTTTTTTTTATTTTGTATGAAAAATGAAATTTGGGATTCAAGGAAACTCTTGCAGATGTGGAAATAATTTATTTTGTTTCTTATTGAAGTTTTCTACCAAAGCAAATGTCTTACATTGGGAATTTTCCACAATTCCAACGTAAACTTTTTTCAAATTCGAAGCCAATACGCAGATTCACATTGAAGAATGAATCATGAAAAAGTTGCTGATTGCTACTGTAGCCCCCTGAAATGATCATTCCGTTGATTGGAAACCCCTTTTCTATGAATTGTGTGAACATCCCAATGTGAGTGAAACATTTGCTTGAGTTGAAAAACAAAATGTGATCCTTTTGCAACACAACGCATTTGTAATTTCCACATATGAGAAACATTTTTCTGAATTGAAATTGCATTTGTCGCAGAAAATCGAATCATAGAAATAAGTTTTTCAAATCAATGAGTTTTGATTGGACTACTCACTTTTCCTTAGTTTCAAATATGACAATATTATTATTTTTTTTTGCACTGATTGTTACTCATGTCCATGTGAATCACTGATTTGGAAGTTCGGATTTATCAAAAAAGGCTTCAATAAAATCTCTTTAGTGACTTTTTCGCGTAAAGAAAACTGGGTTTTTCCAATTCGTCAATGTACCATTTTTTCTTCTTCGTCCCAATTGTAATTTTTCAACAATAAACGAACTTTTGTTACATATTTGAAAATGTACGAGTTATCATTCGAAAATCACATCAAAATAGCAAGCCAAAGAATTTATGCTGTTAGCGGTCAGCGAAGTTAAGGACTGGTATTTAGTCGCGGAAAGTTTTCACTCAATTTGGTCTACTATATACTTTATACTGAAAATGATATTTATTTATTTTTTCGGTTTCCTTCATAATTCAACATTATAATATGTACGATTCTGAACGAACCCTGTATTTTGAGTCAAAGATGAATTTTTCAACTGGAAATGGATGGACGTGTTCAAACCAATCAGAAGCTTCAATTTGACAATATCACTATGACAACATCAACATTTTTTTGAATTTTTTAATACAGCACTCTCCAGGAAATAAATGTAATTTCCTCCGTTTGACAGAAAGTACATAGGTATATAATGGAGTAACATCAATATGAATTTCATTTTTTCATTATATAGAATATCGAGTATTGAGCAGTATATTTTTTGATTGGTTTATTTACAATTCCTTCAACTAGTTATTGACAAATTGAATCATTTTTCCATAGGAAATATAACTTGGTGAACGCAATAACTTATCGGGGTGAACTAATTAGTTTGCCCTTTCTGCACTTGTATAGATTTTCCTGATTATATTTTCATTTCCAGACTGTGGAAGGTAAAAAACATGCCAAGAAACGTTGTTCCTCCACAAAAAACCACATTCATTCAATCCTTTAACTAATTCTAAATACTTAAAAAATCTTCTACATTTTATTTTCTCATTGAGAATAGAGTGCAGCATTTTTGTTTAATTTTTAAAAGCTTTCATTTAGTTTCACGTGTTCCGATGTCTGTCTGTGGGTTTGTAATCAAATTTCACAAGTTAAATTTGACCCACTTTTAGTTATCCGATTACCGTGAAATTTGGCAGGTGTTCGTGATTCCGGTGACAGAAATCACGAATTTTTTGACAAAATTTATGAATTCAAGATGATGCCTCCAATATAGCGACAAGTTTGGTGGTTATAACCCGATTCCAATAAAAAATGGTATGTGGGAGTTTTTGGGGTCGGAGATCCACGAATTCAAAATAGCGGCTCCAAGATAGCAACGAGTTTTGTGATTATAGCTCGATTCCGTTCAAAATTGGCGTAGGTGTGTGTGTGTGGGGGGCTTTTTGGGTTTGGACATCATGATGTTTTTGTCAAAATTCATGAATTCGAGATAGCGGCTCCAAGATAGCATTGTATTTTGTTATTATAGCCCGATTCCATTCAAAATTGGTATGTGGGTTTTTTTTGGGTCGGAGATTATAAATTTCAGAATTCAATGAGATGACGGTTTTCATGAATACTTGAAAAAAATTGAATGAAAATGATTAGAAAAAATGTAAGACAAGCTTTTATATAAATGCACTAAAAAAGAAAAAATAGTTTCTTCAATTGTTCGACCTAGGTTATTCTGTGAGGCACTCACAGAATAACTTAGGTCAAACAATTAAAGGAATTATTTGTTCCTTTTTAGTGCATTTGTATAAAAGCTTGTCTTATTTTTTTTATAACATGCATATGCTTCATGAGACGAAAATAATACTGCGATACCAATTCGTTCTTGTGAGTGCTAGATTTGTGGTCGGAAGAAGGCACAATTTAAAAAAAAAATATTGATTTCCTTAAATTGATTTTCTTGGTCAGGACTCAGTCCAGATTATTTCATTCAATACGTTATGTACTTAACATTATTTCGATACATTTAATATGCTGAGATTCTTTGCAGAACGAACAAATACTGTACGATTTATAATTCATTTCGTGAGTAGTATCACACCCGTAAAAAAATTAAAATATCTCACAAATTTATATGTCATATACAGGGTGTTAGTGAATAAGTGAGACAAACTCCAGGGGGCGATCTTGCATGAAAAAATAATCATAACTTTTGTCCGCAAATGCTTCGTTTTCCTAGATTCGGGGTGTTAAAAGTTTTTCTTGAAAACTGACTATTTGTTCATTGCTCTGAAACCGGTCGAGATATGCAAATGAAATTTTTGAATTCCTCGTTCAATTTCTGACAAAAAAATCTCTCCTATTTTTTTTTTGTATAGTGTGCCGTTTTTATGCAAAAAAATTAAACATTTTAAGTATTTGTCATTTGTTATTATTTCAATACATTATCTAGTAGCGATGCTAGTAGGGTACTGTCAACATTCTGTTAAATACGAATATTTCAACGGTATGTCAAATTAGCGTTTCTTTATTTTTAGGCTTTCAGGTTGGTATAACATTAATGATAATAAGTAATTAATTTTTCTTTTATCGAAAAGAATGGAAAATTATACAAATGCGGAATTGTCAGACATGCATTTTGTCTATGGTCGAAGTAATGGAAATGGTCGGCAAGCTAGACGATTGTATGCTGAGATGTATCCAGGACGTAGGTACCCCATCACACAATATTTAAGAAACAAACGGGTGACTTCGGGCGCCCTCGAGAAGTACGAAACGTGCAACTAGAAGAAGCAGTTCTTGAGTTGATTGCATAGTCACCTGAAACAAGTACTCGAGAAATTGCCAACATACTGAATGTAAGCAACTTCACTGTATTTAAAATTCTTACAGAACAGCAATTGTATCCGTTTCAAATTCAACGTGTGCAAGCTCTACTACCTGGAGTCTTTTTTCCGCGCCTAGTTTTTTGCCATTGGATTCTTTATCAAGTCGCTGAAATTCCTAATTTTTTGAATGGCGTTTTGTTTACTGAAGAGGCTAATTCTGGACGACAGTGTAAACGAAATTTCCATAACATTCTCTTCTGGGCTGAGGAAAATTGACATGGAATCTTTGAAGCTCATTTTCAGCATCAGTTTTCAGTAAATGTATGGCTTGGGGTACATGATGATCATTTATTCATATTCCCTCCCATAACGACTAACACGCGACTCTTACTTTAATTTCCTACAGGAAGAGTTACCTGTTCTTCTTGAAGAAATTTCTCTACAGCTGAGACAAAACTTCTGGTTCATGCATGATGGTGCATCAGTCTATTTTAGCATTATTGTACGTAATCACTTAGATAAAGTATATCCAAATCATTGGATAGGTAAGGGAGGTACGGAACATTGGCCTGCTCGATCTCCGGATTCAAATCCTCTAGATTTTTGCATTTGGGGTTTTCTCAAGTCATTAGTTTATTCAACTTCCGTCGAAAATGTCGAAGACCTGAGGAATCGAATTACACCCGGCTGTGAGACAATAAGAAATACACCAGGAATATTTGCGCAAATACGACAATCAATAAGGCGAAGAGTTGAATCTTGTATCACGTCTGAGGAAGGTCATTCTGAACATTTGTTGTACCTTTGCGCCTACTTATTTATAAGAGTTATTTTCTGTTATTATTCTGGTTTATCGTTATTGTTTTAGATAGTTTTTGATAATGTATTAAAGAAATGAAGAATAAGCTTAAAAACGGCGCTTCATACGAAAAAAAGGCATGGAAGATTTTTTGGTACAAATTGATCGAGAAATACAATAATGATTTTTCATTCGAAATATCTCGGAGGCGTACCATTTGTTCTTTAAAATAATTGAGATCATTACCCGTATGCGCGACAATGATGAACATAAAATCCTCAATTGCATGTCAAAAAAAGCGCAATAACTACCCCTTATAACAGAGCGATAAATAAATAGTCAGTTTTCAAGAAAAACTTCAACACCTTGTATTTCGGAAAACGAAGCATTTGCGGACAAAAGTTATATAGCAAACTGTCATTATTTTTTCATGCAGGATCATCTCCTGAAGTTTGTCGCACTTACACTTATGTAGGTATATTCCAAAATATATACTGATCCTATTAAAAAATACAATTGGTGTTTCTTATCCCTTATCGGTTTTCTCAATAATTTGATGCAGTTTTCCAAATTTCTTGTATAACAGAATGAAGGAATTGAATACGTAAATAACCTTTTCATATTTTACATTTCCGTCTGCACTATACGTTAACCATTGATACACCACATATTCTCCGCGAAAAGAAGTAGAATTGGTCTAGAAAACCCGCGCGATACTTTACCGACTTTTGAATTGAATGCAGAAAATACACTAATAGTTGACAACAATTTCCCTGTTAAGCCTGAGATGAGCCGGATAATTCACAAATCAAATCAAAATATGATCTATTGTGGGAGAAAAATATTTTTTGTTGACAAAGCGAGTACTTAAAGGTAAATATGTGAATATATAAATAACAATGTAAATAGGAAAAAAATATACATACAGTGCTTCTCAAAAGTCTTCACCCCCCTCTTATTTTTGGAACGATTATACATAAACAAGTGAAATTTGGAAACTGAATATTGAAGGTTGTAATCTTTCCTACCAGTGATGATAGATGACGAAATCGTCAAAGATGACGCACAAGGCCATTGTGACCAATAATTTGAAATGGAACCCTACGGCAAGCGACACCTCTTTTGAAAGGTATCGAAAAAACCTATTCAATGATACTGATTTTGTTTGTGTTTATGGCAGTTTCAATGGCTCATTAGTAAGCATCAAAATTTAAATTCCATTCAGTATGATATTCATTACAGATTTAAGAATCAGTATCTACTTGAAGAAATTGCTCGAAGTGACCTCCAGTTTTTTCCTGACAGTGATATATCCTATTTTTAAACTCTTCTCGTACTTTTGCAAATGTGTCTGCGAAAACAGCCTCACATTCTGCAATAATACGTTGTTTCAGAACGTCAATATTGTCAGGTTCAGTGGCGTGAACCTTTGATTCGAGGTACCCCCCACAAAAAAATCCAAAGGTGTGAGGTCCGGTGATCGAGCGGGCCATTCCGTTGAACCTCGTCGTCCAAACCATCTACCACGATACTCCTCATCCAGATACCGTCTTACTGCACCGTAATAGTGTGGAGGAGCACCATCCTGTTGGAATGCTATTTCCAAATTGCCGAATTCATCTGGATTATTTTCCAAAATTTCAAGGATTAACGGTTCTATTGCGTTTTGCAACAGCTCCAGATAAACCTCACCAGTTGAATTAGTATTTAAAAAAAAGCCCAACGATGTGGTTTCCCAGGATACCTGCCCAACCATTCACCTTCTGGGGAAATTGGGTATGTGTTTCACGAAACAGGTGAGGATTTGCGTCACTCCAATACCTCACATTCTGTGTATTGACATTTCCATTTAGATAGAGAGTACTTTCGTCACTAAAACAAATTGTTTTGACATAGCTGGCTGTTGGTTGATTTTAGTTTCCATATTTTCACAAAATTCTAGTCTTTGGTCTGGGTCGTCGTCTGGGAGTTGATGAACCATTTTCGATTTGTATGGATGAAATTTGTTTCTTTTCAACACCCTGTGTACTGTACTTCTACTGACTTCACAGGTATATGCAACGTGAGTTGTTGAAGAAGTAGGATTAAGTATTACTTCTGCCAGTATATCAATTTTTTTCTCATCAGAAATTTTTGGTCTGCCAGATTGTTTTGCATCATTAATACTACCCAATGTTTCAAACTGACGAAGAAGCTACCTTGAATAAGTCCTCGAAACGAGGCGATCGGGAAACCTCTCATTAAAAATGCGTTCTGCTGCATGAATATTTTGTTCAGTTTCACCAAGAATTAGGATCGCTGCTCCTTTATCACCTAAAGCACGTATCATTCCGCTTCTTGGAGCACTTAAACGTTCGGCTCACAACAGTTTAACAAATTATTGGAATGTAAAAAAATATTAAGAGTACCAAAAGCTGCTAAAACGGTTAAACGTTGGATCAACAATACACAAATTATTAAATGTACAAAAACTTGGACAATTACAAAAACGTCGAATTAGGGAGACGAACAAAAACGTCAGCTTATTTGACAACTATCCAGAGGCGGAGCTTGAATTTGAAATTTTAGTATTAACTGACTTAATTCATCACAGCTTTGCGTTTTTTCAAATCGAGTTGCTAAAACTGCCATAAACACAAACAAAATTGGTATCATTGAATAGGTTTTTTCGATACCTTTCAAAAGAGGTGTCGCTTGCCGTAGGGTTCCATTTGAAATTATTGGTCACAATGGCCTTGTGACGTCATCTTTGACGATTTCGTCATCTATCATCACTAGTAGGGAGGTTTACAACCTTTAATATTCAGTTTCAGAATTTCACTTGTTTATGTATAATCGTTCTCCCAAAAATAAGAGGGAGGGAGGGGACTTTTGAGAAGCACTGTATAGCGTCACAATCGCGTTACTAACATTCGTAGTCATAAAAATTGGTAATTAACATGAGAAACATAAAATATATAAAACGTATCATACATATAAAATATATAAAAACATATAAAATATATTATAAATAGTCACAATTTTAAATAATTTGAGATTTTATGCTGATATTCCTATCTGAGTAGAATTCGTCTAATGAATAATAGGCCTTCGATATCAAAAACTTTTTTACTGATTCTCTAAATTTAGTGGAACATGTTTCTTTATCATTCATCTCGGCATTTTGTATAAAAACGGTGGATTGTGTGAAGAAATATTTTCCGGAAGGGATAACAATAACTTAATGGAAGTGTATTACGGAATGAGTATGGAAGCCCAGGGAGTAGGAACGGAGCACATTTACCGTTTCACGAAATTCAAATGCGCGGTTAAACCGAATTTATCTTCGACTTTATGGCAGCTACAAGAAAAATCGACTCGCCTATGAATAAAACAAAACGATTTTTAGAGTCAGAAGCGTCTCATGTCTCGGAATTATTCAATACTCTCAAAGATATGGAAGGCAAAGTCACGTGTCTTCGCGAGATGTAAGAATATTTGAACGCATATAATATTGAAAGAAAGGCATAAGGTAAGTGACATCTCGCTAAAGTGGAATGGCACTATACATTTATAGCGACTGACATTTCATTTAAATATTTAAGCTATCGAGTGAAAGGCTCTTCTATATGTTCTTTCCACTTATGAGTTTTTGAATAGGGAAGAATGTCATAACTGGTGATTTCTTTCCATTGATAACCATATTGAAAATAACATTAATTTCGTTGAGATAATATTTTCAAAAACTAAATGTGTAGAGAGTTGTGATCCATTTGAAGTTCAATTTCATCGATTGCAATAACCCATTTAAAATAATATGTCTGTGCTCAGAAAATATATAAATATTCAAGTAACTACGAGTAGAACCCGTAATGGTATATCTTTCAAAAGCTGCATTTAAAAAATTTATAGATAATACTGGCCAAATGGGTTCACCAACCCGGAGCCTGAACAAAACAAAAATATGCACGTTCTTGCGAATCCTCTCAAAACACTCAATCAAGCTGATATAAAAATGAAACTCATGTCACCCTTCGAAGAAAAATGTTGTTTCCGAAGGTTTTGTAGTCTATATGATGATCCACGCCCTGGTCTGATGTACTGTTTCTCACAACCGTTTGCTGTTTCATGCACTAGATAGATTCCTGGATATATAAACTTCCAGCGTGGAAAAAACGAAAAAACATACTTTGCCTGGCGTTCAGATTTTTGTTTTTGTAGAAATAATATTCAATAAGTTTATTTTGCATTTGACTAATAACCATAAAAATAATAATGATGAATATTTCTTGTGTGTTGTGGACACTTACAATACCTGTGGAGAAATTAAGTAATGTGTAGTTTTGGTTTTTGTATAACTTACAACATACGAGATAACACTCGATGTCCTGACATTGCGATTGCCATTGAATTATAAAATCCTACCACCCCTTCTTTTTTTGGGTTTGGATATTATCCTTACCTGAAAAATTTGTTGTTACTGAAAAAAATCGTTTGTGAAAAAAGTGCATCTTATCTCAAAGTGTAGTGGAATGGAATATTCCAAGAAAGCTCTTAGTCATTCTCCTCTTAATCAGGGGAGGTACATAATCAGCCGAAAAAACGGAAAGCAACCTTCTAAAACGAAGGGGTCACATCAATGTATAGATTCGTTTAAAAATTTAAAATAGAAATTTTGCCAAATATAAGTTTGTTACTTACATGAAATTCGAAGGTAGAATATGGTAAAATGTTCAAAATATTATAAAAAACGATGAAGTCGAATATTTTGTCATTTCATAGCTACTCAAATTGAACACAAAAAGCTGATTCTCTTTATAATTTTTTCAATTACAACAAACAAAGAATAGTTGAGAATTCTCTATTCATTTGATTTTCATAAAGGTTCATGAACAAATTCAGTTTGCGTTCTGCCTATTGTAGTTGCATGAAAATACCAGTTTAGAATGTAACATATTATATTCTTCCATTTTATATCAACTTTGGGTTACTACAAGTGGTAGAAAATTATAATTTTATCAATTTTTTAAAGGTAGTTACCAATTATAATAGATGCAGTTTGGGCACCAATGGATTCTTAGCTTATAAATTCCCAATTTCTACTCAATGTAGTTGCATGAAAATACCAGTTTAGAACGAAGCATATTATTTTCTAATATTTTATATCAATTTTGGGTTACTACATGTAGTAGAAAATCATTATTTTATCAGTTTTTCATAAAGGTACATATATAGATTTGGTGTGCTTTGCAGTTTCGGCAGCGGCTTCTCAGCCTATAAGATGTTGATTTCTACTTATTATTGTTGCACGGAAATACCATTTCACAATGTAGCATATCATATTCTTCAATTTCTTATCATTTTTGGGACACTACAAGTGGTAGAATTTTTTTTTTATATAGGTACATGAACAGGTTTAGTTTCGTCACCGATGGATTCTTAGCCTATCAATTGTTGATTTCTACTCATTGTAGTAGCATAAAATCACTATTTTAGTACGTAAAATAATATATTCATTCATTTTATAGTTACTCAAAGCTACTACAAGGGTTATAAAATTATAATTTTAATGGTTTTTCATAAAGGTAGGTACATAACAGATTTAATTTGCGTCACAGTTTCGGCAGCGATTTTAGCCTATAAATTGTTGATTTCTACTTGTTGTAGTTGCATGGAAATAAAATTTTGAGATTGAACATAGTTCATTTTTCAATTTTACATAAGTTTTGAGTAATTACAAGGGGAAGAGAATTGCTTTTTTGCGTTTTTTTTATTTTCTATACGCGCTTTATTGCATAGCAGCGTCAGCGAACATCATAGGGGGCTGTGAGCATTGTATTTTGACAGTACAAAAAGTCAGCAAAAACTCGTGTTTGGTAGTTAAAGGAATATTGTGCAGTCAAAACGAATGCAAACTTTTTTGTTTTAAAAATTTATCATTTTGAAAATCATACTGTATGTGAAATATGCATTAAATTGTCTGATGTCATGATGAATCATCGAACTATGTCTCATTTACCTGCATTAATAGAAGATTGTGGTTTCTAATAAAAGGAAGAAAATTTGTTCTGAATTGGTCACGAATATTTGCTCCAAAACTACTCAAAATTGAAAGTGCTGAATGGAAAAATGGTTAATAAAATAGTGTCAAAATATAATATATATTTTATTACACATATATATTTAATTCATTCAATTCAACGTCCAGCATTTTCGCCTTTAAGAAGAAAGGAGGTGTCCGAAGAATATAGAATTGTTTTCAACTATGTAATTGAAATGTATCAAAATTAAATAAGGAAAAAAAATCAGTATTGTGAAAAAGTATTATTCTGTCATTAAAACGTCAGAAAATTTCCGATTTAATTCGCTGTTGAATACCCAAGAGAAAAAAAATTCACAAAAATACATACGTTGCCATGGTGATTTGTCAAAAAAAATAATTTGATTTGTTAGAAATGACTGGTGTGGAATTTTCAGTGATATTCTATTTTATATTTCATTCACTTCCTTTTCTGTGCTGATATATCGAAAAAAAAAAAACTCACCATAAAAAGATTTTCTATTAGGATTATTTCTACTTCAGACTTTGGTCACCGGAGTAGGAATATAAGTGGTTCTGTTTTGTTTTAAATGACATTGTACATGTACAATACACAGAGGTACAAAGAAAATTATCTGATAACTTTTTTTATCATTTGTGAGTACACTTGATGCCAATACAAATATTATTCCAGCAATATTCGTTCCACTCATTTCAAATGTTTGGACATTTTCAATATAAAATTATTTTCTATTCATAAAACAATACAATTTGAAAAGTGGACTGTATTGTTTACCACAGCAATATACTCATTTCTATTATAGATATATTGTTGAGATTACAATAAAGTATGGTTAATTGGTTTCGCAATACAATATGATAAGTTTTACTATATGTATGTATTAACTTTCATAATGTTTTAATAATTCGTGATGGTAAATTTAAAATCCAAATCAAATTTGTTACCATACGATCATATTCAACTACACAATTTTTGTATAAAAGATGTTACCATAATATGTTTTTATGATTACATTAAAAAAAATCTTCAATGTAAGAAGCAATTATTTTCATATTCATAAACAAGGTATATTTATTTATAGAATCACATGCTAATCAAATAACTATCTGAGTATTCTAAAATTAATTATATAATATATTGTAAGGCCTACCAAGAAAATATTTTGATGGTAATAAAAATACTTTCATAGTAGTCATTACCATAAATTGTAAAAATAAATTTTTGTTGAAGGTTACCATATTGTATTGCTGTCGATAGACTACCAGAATTTTTTTTTAAATTACCATATTTCTTGTAATATTCACCACACATTTTTCTCAGTGAAAGTTAAAAATATTAAGAATTAATCCATTGACCAAAAAATGAACTTCAATGTAGAACAAGCGTGGGGGGCTCTCTACTTGCTTTTCATGACGACTCTACCTCTACGAATAGCTAGCGATAAAAATAAGCACCCCACGCTTTTTTCAGTTGATTTTTTGGTCAATGACTCTGTTCTTAACCTTTTAGTTCATATTGAAACAAAAGCGCGTTTTTCTAGTTTTATCAAACTATAATTATTTATGGACTAAAAATTTGCTGTTGTTCATAGGACTAGCAAGAGATGAATGATTTTTTTATTCCAGCTGTGGATGCTTTTTAATTGTCACAACGAAAATCAGCCCGTCCTACATCTGTCAGTTAACTGAATGGTTGAAAATCCCCAAAGAAAGCACTTCAACAGGTCAATTCAACATACATATTTGTGTTTTGAGAAGGCAAAACAGAAGGTACGATAGATTGCCGATATCTCGATAAAGGTCCGTTCACAACGGGTGGTACCACATCTTGAGAACCACCAAAAGTTGTAGTCGTCCCCCGTCATTCAAGTGGAAGTAACCAGACGGATGGTGTGGTATTGCGAAGATTTGAAAAGAGTATATTTCGTACGTATTGGGCGTTGATAGAAATGTATTGGCATAAAAAAATTTCAAAGTTTCAATTGTAATATTATTTAGTTTCAATTTGATAATAACAAAAAATTAAGTTATGGAAATGGTTCCAGAAATATACTATCATTCCAAGTAATCTGGTCGTATAACAACTATTACATATTTTGGAATAAAAATATGAAAAAAAAATTCAGTCTCCACAAAAGTAATTATGTAGTATTGTGGGATATTATTATATCATCAATATTTACATGCAATACATAATACTTGAAATTCAATTTCATGAAATACATATATATATATATATATATATATATATATATATATATATATATATATATATATATATAATTATATTACAAGGTGTCCCCTATCTTATTTTCAAATTTTGGTTGTCAATAGACTTCATTTCAAATAAAAAACGAAAACTTGTATATCAATTTTTATTTGTTTCAAAGTCTATGAATGTGATTGTCAGATCATGAAAAAATGTACTTCTGAAGTCAATAAAAACTGATTTGATTTGAAAAATGATAAATTAATAATATTTTCGAAATGTCCACCTTCTTGTTGAACGCAGGTTTGTGCCCGTAAGCCAGCAGAAGGAGTACTTATCCGAATTTCATGCTTGTTTTGTCGGATTTGTTCGGCAGCCAGAACACGATCCAATAACTCTTCTCTTTTGTTCGAAACTTGCGCGTGGACTGAATCTTCCATGTATCCCCATGAATGAAAATCGAGGGGATTGAGATCAGGTGATCTAGATGGCCATGCAACAGGTCGAGCAGTTTTTAGGATAACATTTTATTATGCGACGTTAACCATCACATGTCTGTTATTGAATCGTATATAATAAAATGAGTTTTTATTGACTTAAGGATTACATTTTTTTTTATGATCTGAAAATCACATCCATAGACCTGTCTCTTTGAAACAAATACAAATGGATATACAAGTTTTACATTTTTCTTACTTGGAATGAAGTCTACTTTGCACTACCAAAATTTGAACATAACGATACGGGACACCTTGTATATATAAATATTTATAAATATATATATATATATATTCATATACATGTTTATATACATTAATATATATTGATATATATTTATATATAATTTATATATATATATATATATATATATATATATATATATATATATTTATTTCCATTGTCAATTAAAAAGGGTATTTTTAAAAAATCTTCCCATAACTGATCACACTCATCATGAAATCATTCTGGATTTTTTACCACGAAGAGACAATTCAATAATCGCTATTTCATTAGGTGAAATAAATTATTTCCATTTCATTAGGTAATCCGAATTAACCCAAGGGAAAATTTCTGACAGGGATATTGAATTGCCGACGTCATTCAGTATAGCCTGTCGGCATCGTTCGAGTGAGTTTCAGTTAGTTTATATCTCGACATCGTTCAATGCACAGTCTTAACTTGTCGTTCAACTTCAAATCTCCAGCACTATAGTACAATTCTGTATTATTTCACAACTCTCAAGCAAACAGTTCTTCCGTTACTCCGCTCTGTACAAGTAGAAACGCCTCAGTTGTGATCATCAATACGCAATAAACATATTTCATCAACATTAAGTGCAGGGTTCGGCTCTGCCTTGGTAGTATTAGTAACCAACGAAAATATTCAATAGGTGTAACGGTAACAAGCCCATAAACGCCAAAGTTTATTGACGGATTCCTTGGTAATATGTAACTAGAGATAAAAAAATTTCTTGAAATGAAACCAAGGAATGCGTTCACCACACTGACACCTGAACAATCAATGAATTTACTCTGTAGATTCCTCTTTTCCGCTCTATATTAAAAACATTTCCTTATGTTTCCGAAAATATGAATTCAATTAGATTTTTGAGGTTAATAATGAATTTCAACTAAAACATCGGTACATGCGATGATTTGTCTGCTCTCCAAATATTAGTAGTAAAATTTACGTCATTTCTACCTTCGAATTGGTTGGCGTCCAATTTGGCGTGGGTATAGTTAACGTCATATTCACGCAGATTCACCTAAATGGGGAAAATATTATTTACAATTCGATAATTGGACCATCAGGATATATAGGATGAGGGTATAAGTACATGATATTGCCCTAATACTAGTAAATTCTACTACGAACTAAAATTATATAATTGTTAGACCAAGAAGAGAGAAAAAATCTCTTCAAGAAGTCCAAATCCAATTATTTTTGACACATTATATGACATTGAGTTCCTCACAACTCCAGAGTCATGAATCAGGTTATAGAAAGGATGATTGAAACCAACAAACCTCCTCTGAACTCCATCGCAGAATACTTTGTGGAATATTACTTTCATTATCAACTTAAATATATCCTTGGATCCACAGATATTTGAAATTATTTATTAGGAACAATTTTCGGTAAAATTTCCAAAGACTTCCAAGGAACATTTTTGAGTGAACATTTACAAATATTCATATAGTTCATATAGTCAAGAAGAAAAGAAGTCGATGCATAGTTTAAATTTGTACGCCTTTTACGTATTTTTCTACCATCAAGTCGAAAAGATATTTCATCAACACTTTGAACATCGTTAAATGAACTTGGCTTTGGTGGTTCCGCCTCCAATAAAATAATCGGTAATTCTCAAAAAACAACTACATTCTAATGAGTACTCATGAATTCATGAATAAGATATTTCTGGAAATACTAAACTTTTCAAGTTAGTTTTGGAAGTGTTCCACAGAAAAAGTTGCTGGAACGTAGATCCATCTGATTTTTCTCTAATGAATTGAATCCTTCGATGATCCCATTCATTCAACACAAATGAAGATTAACATCATCAGAGAGAATTTTTCATCACTATCAAACTATGACTAATAATAATTTTCAGTATATTAAGATTAAATACACAGCAAACTTCTGAATACCTCTTCTAACTCAAATTTTTTATAACTAGTTCACTTTAGGTCATGGATAGGGAGAAAGCTCACTATTTAGGCAAATTCTCTTATTTATACCTTCTATACCTTTGGCCTAGTGGAAGAAATGTCTTAACATCCCAATTTTCGACTTCTAAATAACTTTCAGGTTTTGTTCTATATCTATATAAATCGTCAAATTAGTCACTTCACTTCAATGAATGGGGCATTTTCAGGATAGGAAGACAAAACGAGTTTGTTTGAGAATATGAAAATGGTGTTTATATTCCATAGTTAGGGTCCTTTTACAATATCTATCAGAGGTTGTTCAATGTTCAGAATGTGGTTTTCTCTGGTAGATATAATAGAAAAATATTTCCATTGTAATCATACATTTTTAAATTTCAGAGAAATATTTCTTTCCAGAGTTCAGGTATCGAACGGGTCTCCTAATCAATAACTCTAATTGTGATAGCTCTACAGTTGATAATATGAACTTGGCGCTCTCGGGAAATAACCATCAGTCTGAACTCATAGCATAGGAGTACGAATATATTCTACAAGTAAGTTTCCTGTAAGTTCTGAGCTACCTAGTCCTTCAATGAGGGGACCATCTAAAGAACAACTTAACCGCCATCTTGCAGTTGCCATCTTCAATTTATGAATTCCAACTGAAAATCGATAATCTTCGACCAAATTCATGATCTCCGACCTCAAAAACCATGACATACCAATTTTGAATCGAATCGGGTAATAATTACAAAACTCGTCCGCCATCTTGAACTTGTGAATTTTGATGAAAAATTCGTAATCTCCGACCCCGACAACCCTCACATACAAATTTTGAGTAGAATCGGACCATAATCACAAAATCTCTCCACCATTTAGGAGCCGCCATCTTGAATTTATAAATTTTGACAAAAAATTCATAGTATCCGACCTCAAAAACCTCACTATGACAATTTTAATTCGAATCGGACCATAATCACAAAACTTGTTCGCCATCTTGTAGCTGCAATTTTGTTTTGTTCTCTAACAAAAATCTCATAATGCAGTGTCATCGGAATTATGTACACTTGCCAAATTTCAGCTCAATCGAATGTCGGCAGTGCTCCAAAAATTGATTAAAAATTTTGAACCGGAAGGAATGACAGAATGACATACGAACGAAGCAAGTTTGATAAAAGCGTCTAATGCAATTTAAAGAATCACATGGAACAGTAATTCAGATGAAAGTCATAATATATTTTTTTTTTTTTTTATGTTCTGGTTCCCACGAAAAGGGATATCCTGTAATGTTCAGAGAACATCGTGGAACCTAGGGAAAGAAGGTAGGAGTTGGTGTTCTTCTTAAATTTCTGAAGGTTGTATGCCTCGGGGAACACCTCCTAGGCAA
This sequence comes from Gonioctena quinquepunctata, assembly GCA_018342105.1. NCBI lineage: Eukaryota > Metazoa > Arthropoda > Insecta > Coleoptera > Chrysomelidae > Gonioctena > Gonioctena quinquepunctata. The sequence continues at coordinate 143,902 of JAFIRS010000889.1, read as the reverse complement.
TGAGTTCCAAAGCCTCGCTGTTCGTTGGATGAACGAGTCTTTGGAAAGTGATGTTCTGCAGGTCTCCAAAGTGACCACAAAGGGGTGTGATGACTGAACTTGACGGGTTAATCTCGAAGAGACTGCCAAAGCGGGAACGATTGTTGATATTTCAGAAGAGCATCGCCCATGAAAATATCTATAAAATAGAGACAAATCGCCAACTTTTCTACGGTGTTCCAGACAAGTGAGCGAGTTTGTAAGCGAGGCATCACCGACGAGACGATTTGCCCTTTTTTGGACAGAATCCAAAAGCCTCAGGATATGTTTAGGTGCCGCACTCCAAATATGGGAACAGTATTCCAGGACTGGTCGGATCTGTGCCTTATAGATCATAAGCAGCTGACTGGGGGTGAAATAGCTCTTGGCACGAAACAAAAAACCAAGTTTTTGGGATGCACTTTTGGCAATGGACCTCACGTGATTTTCCCAGGAAAGGTTATTGCTGATAGTAATACCAAGCATCGATATGGATGGCTTCAGTGGTATGGTTACTCCTGACAAAGTTATGTTAGGCACAGTGAGATCGGCTTTTCTAGAGAAAAGACAATAACGAATGAACAGATTAAAAGTTTTTTTGAAGAAAAAACATCATTATATTTTTTCCGTAATTCAAATTTCTAGCCTCTGAAATATTCACAATTGTGAAAGGCCATACTATCAGTCAGTGTCTGGCCCACAATTTTTTTGTGCTTCATTTTGGTATCCACTCAACGTTTCTGGAAAATCTGGACTCACTCATCAAAATAATATTCAATGAGCATTTGCACCAAATATTACAAAAGACGCAAACACTTCATCACTATTAGTCCCTATCCCTATCTTGTCAATGATCCCATATACCCATGAAGAGTTGATGTCTCCATAAATAATAAACTGTCATTCGGTATTTTATACCAACATTTTCGAAATGTTCTTCTAAATTTCGTGGTTAGTTGGTTGGAAGCTGACGAACGGAATACTGGGCTTTTCTCTGGAGTATATCTTAACACTGGAGGATCTTCTGAATTATTCTGTCGTCAATGGTTTCTTGTAGTATAGGCATGTTTCTTTCCACAATAACCTAATATCGCAAATTGTTTCGAATTCGTGCCTTTTTCCGCATTGATTGTCCGAACGTACTTCTGCTTCTGTTTTCTAGTACATTGCCCAAATTCCTCACCAAATAGTCTTAATTTCACGGTTGCTCTGTGTATTTCTATAGTGAATGAATCACTTCGGAGCACAGTTAACGGCTGGTAATCTTTTTATTATGCGTGCCTTCGTTCTGTTTGGGTGAAAGGGATCATCAGTAAGCGTTTGACTCAGGTGCGTCACCATGGATCTGCCTTATCTTTGCCTTTCGATTTGGTTCCAATATATTTGGTGTCCACCTTTAATCCACTATTCCATTATGTTTCTACATCAAGTTTCACTAACTCCATACCCTGGTTCTGGGCATATGCATAATATATCAGAAACTCGTCTTCCTAGTCTTGTTTTCACCAGACTACGGCGAAGCAAAAAGGAAGGTTATTCAATATTGTATTCAGAAACCTCTACAAGTATGACGTTGTTGTGTCCAGTCTACCAACGCTTTCATCCATTGCATTCTGGCTTTGATATGAATATAAATTTGTTTTCGTCTGTACCTATTTTCTTAGCTTGGGATAGTGCCGTTGTCTTAACAAGTGGTGCTCTTCAATCATATATTTTGAAAACATATTTATACCACACTGTTGTCAGATGGATTATTTTCCTCCAGAGAATCCAACTTGAACTGTTATCTAGATAATTTTTTTGTATGATTCTATGGAAAACATGAAGTCTGTGGTCATGTCGAATTCGAATATGTTGACTACACGAGTGATTTTGATATGCCCAATGTATGATTGGGTAGTAGTTGGATATCATCCATATCTCTTTTATGTGTGGAAGGATTGAGTGAAGTTTTGTTGAATTGTGATTTCAATTGTATTATTATTTCCAATTGCAAATGCGAGCAAAGCATTATACCACGATCACTTATCCGTGAGATGGTCTGAACATCGACACTACAATTATGCGTTCCAGAGATTTTATTCATAGTTCTCATAACAATTTTCCTGATGTAATCGAATGTCAGTCATATAACTTCAAATTGTGAATGTCAAAAGATACTTCTCTTTATAGTTTTCGATTGTTGTTTCGGGGACTTAGTCTGCCCCCGTTCTCAAAATCTTCTCAATCTCCTTCAATTCTTTGAATAATTTGGATTTTTCTCATGTTGAGAAACGTTGTTCCTCCACAATAAATCACAATTCATTCCAGATGCCCTTTTTTTAGTGAGCTCAACCCTAAAGTACTGACAAGTGTCTGCCGATTGGGTAATTTGGGGACCTAATCAGTACCCGGAGTCCAATCTGTTGGTGCTCAGGCTCTGTTTCCCCTTTACCATTTGTCTTCCTTCCGTCGTTTAGCCTGACTCGACTATACAGGGTGTAACATGAGTACGTTAAAATATTCGAGTGACGTATTCCTGAGACAATTTTGAGAAAAAAAGTCTTTATAAACTTGTGTCCGAAAATGCTTCGTTTCGGAGATTCAGGGTGTTGAAATTGAATTTTTTTGTTCGCTTTTTAAAAATAACTTCTGCAAAGAATAAGTTATTCGCACAAAATTTGGTATCCGGGGTGTTTTTGACGTGGGAAATCATAATATCGTATTAATTTTCATGTAACATCTAGAGGGCGCTGCGTAAGCTGTCATTATTTATTTCAAATTGCCCTAACATTTTCGACAGTAAACTTTTGGTACTTTTCATGAATAAACCTCATTCCCACACCTTTTTCAAGTAAAAAAGGAACACATCCTCAACAACGCTGGAGGTGATCGTTTTCGAGATATTTACAATTTTCTATATCGATGCATGTTACTTAGCTCCTAGGGCGCTAAGTGAAGTTGCTGAGCACATTACAAAAACTTAGTATGTGGTAGGTCTCATCGAAATAAACTACTTCTTTGCTATGAAATGTTTATCGAAAAATGATTTGTTTTCGAAATACAGATTGTTGAAATTTTTCAAAACATGGTTGGTTCTTGTCATAAGTTTTTTGCAACTGCAGTTATTTTCATCAAACTTCATTCAAACTCAAATTAATTTTTTTTCCAAATTAAAAAAAATCCAAATTAAAGAATATGTCGGGATTAATTATTCAATAAGAAAGTGCTACATTTCGGAGTTTGTAAAAAAACAATTCGGAGAAGTACTATGTTATTTATCAGGCAATTAAACATATAGAAATCTAACGAAACAACTATTACAACTGTTCAAAGTGACGAACCTCAACAGTTATACAAGCTTCTGCTCTCCCCATCAAATAATTCTGCACCCGTTGAAAAATACCGGGAGTGTTTCTTATCGTTTCGCAGCAAGCTATGATGCGATCCCCTAACATTTTCTCGTTTTCAATGGGGCTAGCATAATCTAGTGATTTTGGGTGTCCCCAATAGAAAAAATCGACGGGATTAAGGTCCGGTGACCTCAGGGGCCAATGCTGAGTGCCTCCTCTTCCTATCTATCGTTGGGGATATGCTACGTCTAAGAAATTTCTTGGTATCAGACTAAAATGAGCAGGGGCTCCATCGAACATAAACCAAGAATGATTTCGGAGACCCATAGGAACATCTTCCATAAGCTGGGGAAGCTCGTGTTCCAAAAAATTTTGGTGAGCATCTCCATTCAAACGTAAGGGGAGAAAATAGGGCCCAATTAAATCATCCCCAATTATGCCTACCCATACATTAAAAGAGAATCTGTCTTGGAAATGAGTTCGCGTTATTGCATGTGAGTTATCTTCCGCCCAGATGTGGTTGTTATGGAAGTTCATGAAACCATTTCTTGACAAATTAGCCTCATCTGTGAAGAGGATTTTCGATAAAATTTGGGGATGTTGTTCGACTTTTCTTTGAAGCCATTGAGCAAATTCGATACGTGGTTGAAAATCACGTAGCGTAAGTGCCTGGATACGCTGAATATGATAAGGATATAATTGCTGTTCCTTTGAAATCCTGTGAACGGTTATGTGACATTTAAAGTTTGACTAATTTTTCTTGTACTTGTCTCTGGTTGTTCACTAATTTCTTCGAGAACTGCCTCCTCCAATTCCACAGTTCTTGTAGTCCGTGGCCGCCCTACTGCAGAATTTCTTTCAAAGCTTCCAGATGTCGCTGCCCAAGGAGTTACGCGTTGGGGAAACCTTTCCTGATAGATGCGTCTGGCCTCGGTTGAATTTCCGTCAGCCCAGCCGTATGCGAAAACCATATCAGCCATTTCAGCATTCGTAAAGTCGGGCATGGTACCAAAAAATCATAAACTCCGAAATGTGAGTTTGTCAATTGATAGTGAAAAATGTGACAGCGAACTTCTATTTTTATAAACGAACGTTCATAGCCTACTCGGTTTAATTATTTTAATACGCAAGCGGAGAGTGAAAAAAGTTATTGAAATCAAATTTGGCTATACTGATTGAGCGGTTTGATAATGCTCGGTTTAGAAGAAGTCTGTCCGGGAATACTGCGTATAAAGTTTGATGAAGATAACTAAATTTGCAAAGAACTTATGACAAACACTAACCATGTTTTGAAAAATTTCAACAATCTGTATTTCGAAAACAAATCATTTTTCGATAAACATTTCATAGAAAAAAAGTAGTTCATTTTGACGAGACATACCACATACTTAGTTTTTGTAATGTTCTCAGCAACTTCACTAAGCGCCCTAGGAGCTAAGTAACATGCATCGATATAGAAAATTGTAAATATCTCAAAAACGATCACCTCCAGCGTTGTTGAGGAAGTGTACCTTTTTTACTTGGAAAAGGTGTGGAAATAAGGTTTTTTCATGAAAAGTACCAAAAGTTTACTGTCAAAAATGTAAGGGCAATTTGAAATAAATAATGACAGCGTACGCAGCGCCCTCTAGATGTTACATGAAAATTAATACGAAATGATGATTTCCCACGTCAAAAAAACCCTGGCTACCAAATTTTGTGCAAATAACTTATTTTTTGCAAAAGTTATTTTTAAACAGCGAACAAAAAAATTCAATTTCAACACCCTGTATCTCCGAAACGAAGCATTTCCGGACACAAGTTTAAAGACTTTTTTGCTTAAAATTGTCCCAGGAATACGTCACATTTCAACGTACCTATGTTACACCCTGTATATTTGGCAATCATCAATTACTGATATGAGAAAGAGAAACTGAAAATTAGAGAATTACCGAATGGATAAAATCGATCGTTTCACGAAAATGCATCACAGTGTTTATATGTTTAATTTCCTTCTTTATAACCCCATCCAAATCAGTGTGAAGTAATCGTATGGGTATCTTTGACATGGTGGGTTGGTAAACTGTCAGTCAGTCATTTCGATCCCACATCAAATGTCTCACCGGTGCCGCTTATATTCGCTTCATTTCATTTATTCGTATTTTTTATTCCTTTGTATACGTTTTCGTATTTCGTAGCGTATCAATATGGAATGTTGACTGACAAGTTTAATATCGAGAAACACAAAACGTATTATTAGCCATCTTGATATTTTAATATTTAATACATATGTATTAGTTCAAGATGCTTCGAGGAGGATATGAGTGTTCGTCTGATAGTGCCCATAGGAGGAATAATTTTAATTGTCTTTTCATGCCAATCAGATTACTGTTTTGTTTTTTCATTGGAAATCTGATTGGCTTTTAATGAAGATTCTTGGAGCACAGTGAAGTTGTGAACGTACCTAGGATTGTTTTACAATAATAATAATGATAATAATAATTATAAAGTTTATTGAGGTACATATGTATGAGATGCAATACAGCTCTGGTTACAACTTCAAAAGGCAGAAAATTGGCAAGCCATTTTTCAAATGTAAGTGAATCAAGATATAATATTTTTTATCTTCTAATATAAACTAAACTGAATAATGAATAAAAAATACTAATAACTAATAAGCAATAACACTAATTAGCACAACATGAAGAATTAGATACATCAATTTGTGTTTTTTCTTTGTTCAACAATCATTAGCTTTTTTAAGTGGAATTTGATCAAATAGTTATACATACTCAATAGAGTCTGGGCACTATATTCGAAACATTTACGCAACTTGACTGTGTTATGCCTTGAAATTATATATAAATCAATATTACGAGTATTCACATTGTGAGCTGAAATGCGCTTTGAGAGTACAGTACTTAGTTCTATGTTCACATCACCAATCCATATATTTTCAGACTGATTCATTTTAAATCGGTTCACCAATAGCTTAGTACCTAAGCACATTGCTACAGTTTTGGACGGATCAATCAGAAGACCATGATCCACAGAAAACGTACACTTTTTTGTCGTTCAGGTCACAGATTCTTCTGTCAACCGCATTTGGGTCGCAGGCATCATAAATTCAAACGTCGTCTGCATAAAGATGTATGTTCCAGTCGGATGTTATGCAATCCACGAGCTTTGCTATAAATATAATGATTAGTAAAAGACCTCTATGCTTCCTTGAGGAACGCCACATTTCACTTTACACAATTGTATGATACATTTTGACCAATTTTCATGCACTCAGTTCGACGTGCTAGGTAGCTTTGAAACCATTGTTGGGCGGAGGCACTTAGCCCCTAGTATTTTAGTTTAACTAACAACAATGGATTATTAACCTTGTCGGAAGCTTCACTGTAGTCCATCATATTAGATATATATATATATATATATATATATATATATATATATATATATATACATATATGTGAAAGTGGGAAATTGTTGTCCGAGAGAAATTATGAAAAAGGAAATTGTGGCATATTGGAATTGAATTAATGGAAAAAAAGCATCCCCAAGTGGGACTCGAACCCACAACCCTATGCTTTCCGGAAGTACACTTCTTCTTCTTCTTCTCCAAATAATTCATTGAACTGTTACTAGTACGGGACATCTACATTTCATTTACATATGTACATTTCTTTATATCACAAATCAGTCGTCCTAGAAGGTCTAGTGGGCGGCAGGGATTTGTGATATGGAAATGGGGTCAAAAAGAATTTGTGGGTGCAATTTATCTTCCTTGTTCTGCAAGTAAGACGGTTACACCAACCTCCAAACGTCTCGTACGCCTCAGAACAGGGGCAGTAGGGGGACGTCGCGCTGGGCATACACTCTTACCACTGAGCTATCGAGGCTATGAGAATCGACACACACTCGTGAACACTTCAATTCCTTAATTTAATGTGAATGTTGGAATGAATAAAAAATCTAACGTACTCACGTCGCGATCCGGTACCTATTCAACCCAACATCATCATCGAATTGACGATTTCAGTAGAAGATATCTAGGAGATCTCCATACCCTGATAAGATTTAGCCAAATATATATGTGAAAGTGGGAAATTGTTGTCCGAGAGGAATTATGAAAAAAGAAATTGTGGCATTATTAAATTAAAGGAAAAAAAGCATCCTCAGGTTTCATATATATATATATATATATATATATATATATATATATATATATATATATATATATATATATATATATAATATATTCGAAATATGCCACAGAATCTCTTGTTTTGGGTGGTTGTCTCTCTGAACAGTGGCCGAAAACTTCCCATCGCATATTTTCTCATCAGGTGCTGACTGGAGATGAAGAAGCCAACATAGTAAAATAATCTTTGAAGAAAAAATTTGAAGTTAGTGTCATCATCACTTCAGTAACATGTAACAGACTTCACTCAGGCAGAAAAAAATTCAAAAGATGGAGAAACTCCAATCTTTTTCAAACACCTTATGAAAAACTGTAAGGTTCATGCAATCTTCGATACATGTCATGATAAAGTTGGTTAGGAATAATTCGTCGACATGCAGAATTTTTCTCAAATGAACTTTGCTTTTACTGAAAAACTTCAGTCGGTTCAGTAGATGAATTTTGTAGATTTGGGAATAAATTACGAAGAAGCCATCCAGAATAGAAAAAACAAAAATAGAGGAAAAATGGGGGTACGTGTTTATACAGTGTATCTCAAAAAGTATGCAATAAATTTGATTTTTCTGAATTCCTGGCAATTTGAAAAACAATCTTTTTCGAAGGAATCCAACAATAATATTTGGAAAGCTAGGTACATTTCAATATATTATGTGGAATTGCTCATGGCTTGTGTGAGTTTTTTTTTTTTCAGGGACCATTTTAGAATTTTATGTCGAATGAAATTTCCTGAAACAATGCTTCATTGTCCAAACAATTTTATTCTATTCTTGTTACTTTTTTTGGGATTATATAAAACCATCCACAATTTGGGAATGAAATTAAATGGAGATTTGTTTTTCAAGCTTCAGACAATAATTTTATTCAACTTCTTGAAATGATTATGGGTACCTATATGAATAATTATTCCCAGATTGTTTTTCAGGTTAATATAGCCATGCAAATAATCAGTGCTAGTGTCGCAGATGCACTGTAGTTATCAATGATGGATGTCCAAGAGTCAAGATTTGTAGGTGCTGGAGACACTATTCGATTCATTAAAATTATTGATAGAACTTTTGACTTGCTCAATCCCAGAAATCTTTTTGGACAGGGTTATAAAACTCCGATGAAAATGGGAACTGAGAAGAAATGGAGACTTTTTCGTGAAGGGCCAAAATAATATTTGATATATTAGAAGCATATTATTGGAGGAACTCCAATTCACATTTCGAAGAAAAGAACTCCAATTCTTGGATTATGTACTACCATCAAATAATTTTCAGAATTTTTTCCTGAATACGTTGAGGAACCCAACTTGTCATCAACTAATATTCTAAAATACAAGTTCAGACAGGACCACCAATAATGATTTTGTTGTTGTCTGTTTCAAATGAAAATTCCAATCTCAAGATAATAATTCTATAATTTTTCAGGGGTCGGAATGGCTGGAACAATAATTCTGAATCGTAACAATTTTATTATATATTGAAAATTCACAAGGAAACTGAACGAACTTCGACCACAACACAGAGACAAAAAAAAAACGCTTCCTAGAATCTGGCTGTTGTTTAATATTGAAAAATAAGTTTCTGCTATTGAAAAAAGATGATACTGTATAAATTGTTTCAATACATTTCGATACTAGGTGTTCACTATCTGTGGAGGACAAAACCAATGAAAAGTCATCTGCATACGCAGTATAATCTACAGTACCAATGATAGCATCTAGGTGGTTTACATACATACAAAATGAACAAAATTTGGCCCAAGTTGGAGCCTTGGGGACCACCCATTTCGACTTCCCTACTACTCGAACGTATGGTTTTGATTTGGCTTTCGTTTTTTAACTGCAGCGTGACAATTTGTATACCCCTTATGCCTAAACTCTCCAATATATCTAGCAGCTTCTGATGGTTTACATAATCAAAAGCTCTGCTCAAGTCGCAAAATATTGCTACAGGGCATTCATCCTTATCGATAAACTGGGCAATGGAACGAATACATTGCCGTAGATGTAGACATTTTATGACCAAAACCGTGCTGAAATTTTCACATATAAGTAAATTATTAAAGGTTTACTGGATGTCAATACATATTATCAGAGAGTAGTTCTACCCATTATATTTATGATATTAATGAGGAAATTGATAAAAAAATACACCAAATATTGGAGTGTATAAGGAATATCATAATTTTGGAAAAAATATTTCAATACCTTGTTGTTTCATGAAAGATGAGATTGAAAGAAGTAAATGGCTCCATCACCGGTCTCAATGATTTTAGGGATACTTGAGTACTTTCGCCTGCTGGAAAAGAATCAAACTTTGCACTCTTGAATATATTGGAATTAATGGCCCTCAATGTTTGTTCCCTCTTTTTTCACAATAAATAAGAAATTAAAATTTTGTCATTATTTATGGTATTTCTACATTTCAATGTACTTTTCTGATATATTTTGGTATTCATAAACATTCTCATTTACAAAACAAGTTATTTTGAAAATTAAATTTGATAAATTGTCCACTTTTCACAGAATTTTTTTTTTGTGGTGTGAATAGTGACCAAATGTAATAAGTTTTTTTTTATTGCGAAAAAAAGGAAAAAATATTCCTTACTGTCGTTTGAAGGGTCCTATCTCTAGAAGTATTATCGAGCGCAATGTTTTGATTACAGATTCTTGATCAGTAGTCAAAAATACCTTTGGAATCTGAAGTAGAGACTAGATACAGCAAGTATCCGATCTGAACTCCTCAATATTCCTGAGACCGAGCCTGACTGAATCCTTGAATAGTCTCCCACAATAACCTTCGTACGATGCGAACGCAGAACTCAAATAAAATAATTTTGTTTCAACCTGATGATGACAAATACCATGTCGGAACGTCGTTAAGAAAAATTATATGAATTGACTGAATCAGACCTTTATTTCAAAAATTTGAAGAAAATATATATATATATATATATATATTGTTATGTTATGAAAAACCAGTTATAAATTTTAAAAGGAAAAAACCCACAAAAAGAATAAGTACTAAATAGTTATTAGTTTCAAGAGATTGTTTTTACATAATTTTTTAAGTTCTATTTCTTTTATATGCATATGTATAATATGGATAGATAAAAATGTCAAAATACTATAACACAATCAATTTCATACACTGTCATGATGATAATAACCCATAATTGTTGAAAAGACAACAAAAAGTCTATATTTACAAAATTTTCATGAATAAAATGTGGTCAACAAAATTATAAATTTGAAACATACAGTATATGAAATTGTAGCTAACTAAAAGTAGCCAATGGTAAAACAGCAAATTTCTTGATTACAATAGCCAATCAGGGAACAGATGGTCACATGTAGAATTTAAAATTGTGAGGGAATAACAACGGGAGAGTGTCAGAGGCAATTATCATTATAATTTGTACATAGTTAATAATAATGGAAAAATAGTTTAATGTATAAGTCATGAAAAATAAACCCAAACAGTGAAATGTGACAATTTAGTGCGCGAATTGAAAAATTCAAATGAAAAGGAAGGAGGAAAATTGGTATCCTAGGGAGCAGCAAACAAAGCCATGGGGAGATCGAAAATAAATTTAAAAAGAATGCCACGATGTATTTTTGGAGAAAAAAAAAATGGAATAATTTTAACATTATAAGCAAAAAAACAATATTACCTTATTTGTACACCATACACAAGTATTCGAGAGCTGATATTTGGATTGGAATGGTTCCTTCTATTTGGTATAGGAGTTCCTGATAGCATTGGCGTGAAAGGGAATCCAAATCCTGGTGTATATCTTGATCACCGACAGTTCCAGACAGGTATAAACTTTCATAGTGCACTTCACGTCCTGAACAATTTCACAAATAACGCATATCACATCAGAAGAACTTTACTTCACTTTATTTTGAACTATCAAGGAAAATTTCACTTTCCAGGTAGAAGTGAGGTTGTGTCTATTTATACATGACCTGGTTCTCATGATTATCCATGAATATTTGTAGATTCACCTTAGCATAAGTTATCTTTCGTAGGCCAGGTAAATTTAAGTTTTCCTGAATAAAGGAAATAATTGCTTTTTGATACTCTGTTGTTTGTTTTCTAAATGATCAACAATCATATTCATGACCATTGAATAAATTGAAATCTGACATATCAAGCAGTGGCTAGTGACTCAATTGCCTGAACCAGCTATCTGAGACAGGGGGCGTACCAACTGAGCTTAGCTGTGGTAAGGAAAGTGATAACAAGTGGCAGCAACGTGACGAGAGAACAGTGACGTTAGCTAGCAATTATTATTACATCATACAAAATATTATACAGGGCGAAAACATCTATCTATATCATAACAATTTGGCTCACAAAGAATAGCCAGAATTATTAGCAATTTTCATTTAATAACAACTATTATTTTTACAATTCATCATTACATAATAATATATATATATATATATATGTATATATATATATAAATATATATTTATATATATATTTGGCTATCTAATAGATAATATAAAACAAGAAATTGCTTTGAGACCATTTCCAATGAACATAGTATTTTTTACTTCAAAAAATTGCGCAGCGCAATACTGACACCTACGGCCGCCATACTTGCACTGATCTGTTACTTATAACACTGGCTCACTTCTCAAAATGTTTTTGCTTTGAGCTTATTATACATGTTATTTCTTTGCTGGCTCTTGGTCTATTATTCAATAACACTAATTGAATGTATATATTTATTTATTTATTCGAACAACTTCACATAAATTCCATTTGTGGTAAGTCAGAAAAAAAACAATTAATGGTAATATTCACAATTACAAACAATCAAATGGTAAAATTCAAAACGAATTACACTTCAAAATTTTATTGGGTGAAAATTTTTCTCACAGACATATTGTAGAGGGATAAATTAAGATGTAATTTTCCATTAACTCACATTGGCCTCCAAATACTCCCTCACCGAGTAGAAGCAGTGCGATTGCAAACATTTTCGTATTTGTTTCTTGGGCATATGGATAGGTTATTCTTGAATATTGTGTTCAGAGGTCCTTAGGCGTTGTCTAGTTGGTCGTATCAGGTTGAGGTTTCTTGTTGTATAATTACGAAATGTATCACTTCTTTGAAGTTTTCCTTTATTCTTGTGAATGTCAAGCAAACAATCGAGAATGTAAATACATGGTAAAGTAAGTATTTTGTGGTTTTCAAATATAAAACGATAACTGTCTCTATAGTTTGCTTTCGATTTTATTCGTAATGCCCGTTTCTGAAGTCTTAAGATTCTCATGGCATCGACAACGTTTTCCCAAAAAGTATCACCGTAGTTAATGTGGGAGTGAAATTAGCCAAAGTAGGCTGTTTTTAATGCTGACGAGTTAGCGAATCTACTCAATTTCCGTAAAATTTGAGTTCTATTTTCAACCAACGAAACCAAAGAGGATGAGGTTCTCTAGTCGACAATATATATATATATATATATATATATATATATATATATATATATATATATATATATGTTTGGCGACGACTTAAAATTAGTTACATACATCAGATTAGGAGCTTAGTTATCGAGACTAAAAAGGTTAATTTCATTTTTTACTTTTCAGTTCCGTATGTCGCCGTATTTTTGTTAAAAAGTTTTAATTTACTTAGGTGCTCAATATGGGATGACCATTTTATCGTAACAATTCCAAGTAGTTTTACATCTGAATAGTCGGCAATGGTGTTGTTAGATGAGTATATTTTGTTATGTTGCGCTGATTGCGGTTTGTTTTTATTTTATATTTATTATTTATTCATTTACTTTCCACAATCAGACATCATAACAATAATGAATATTTTTTTTGTTTTATCAATATTTTGTTTTGGTTTACTTCGTTTCACTATTTTTTCTTTTATTTTTTCAAGCTAGTTCCTTTTTTGAAAATGTTTTAATATGTATTGATGAATAAAAACCCGTATAAATATTTAATATCTCCGGCTATGCACTTTACCTTCTTTCCATTTATTTTTTTCACTTTATTTCCTTCACTTCAGCTAACTCAATCGGTACGCCTATGGAATCTCAGAAGTCGATTCTACTGTGAGCCCTCTAGTAGTTTCTTGATGTCAATTTCAGGAAATAGCAATTCATTGCCGCTCAAACATTGAAAATAATGCAGAGATTCATCAAAATAATAATTTCATTTATTCAGGAAAAACTTACTACTACTTTCCTAGTTTTGTAGGTTATGTGTTCTTTATAGCAATTCGTAAAAATTTCTATCAAAATTATTTTGAAGTTTTGTTTTTAATTGCACTGTGGTAACTTTTATGGTTTCAAAAAATACCTGGGACTTCTTGTAACGAGAATGTTCAGTGTTTGGGTTTTTCTCCGGTTCCTGGAAACTACTGCTACTTTTGTCAACTGTGCCTTCGCCTCGTCTTGGTAAATCTCCAATGAAAAAAGGTAAGCTGAACTCTGTATCTGGGATCTTTTATTTGCTATTGTTCTCTATATTATTTCCCATGTTGTCTTGGTACATAACTGTTTTTCTAATACAAATTGATGATTTTTCAGGATTCAATTTCATATTATATAGGGTTTCAGAAAAACGGTAGAATCTTCAGAAAAACTGTAAAATAACATAGCACAGATTACCAATAATGAATATTTTTTTATTCATGGCCTTTCTCAATTTATAATCCTCATTTCAACTCTTTGAACATTTAACCAACTTCTAAACATAACAATATATATATATATATATATATATATATATATAAAACGTCAGTTCCAAACCTTTATAAACGCCCTATTTTGGCTCTCTGAGGAGTATATAACAGAAATAGTTACTGAAGTTGGTGAACTATATAATAGGTAACTAGTGTATAAACAAAAATGTTCATTGGGTTGGGACGCCACTGGGCTACTGGATCATCTAGCAGATATCATCAGGCCGCCATTGACTCCCACACCCCACTCATTGTATCTGCTGGAAATACTCCTTGTCTTTCCAACAATAATCCATCGTAACTCATATGTTTCTGTTTAATATGATAATGGCGATATTAGCAAGCATTCGAAGAATGGCTAATAACAATTGTGCATGCCTACTTGATTCATTCAACGTCGCGACTGATTTGGATTTTTAGAATGAATCGCGATTGTATTCTTTTATTTTCAGTGGTTCAATTGATGTAGATGATGAATCACCATAGGACACACCTCGTATATTTTTACTTCTGTTGGACGATGATTTGTGAATGCAGTGGGTAGGTAGGTTTTGTAGGGTCTTGTTCCCGGAGAGCAAGAGGATAAACAAAAGTTTCGGGGAGAATGGTCGCCAATTGATAATTCTTATTCTTTTGATTTTTCATTTGAAAATCATTTCGGTGTTATTTTTTGACTGGTTGTTCTAGAAATATTGAAATGAAAGAAAATTAATATCAATAATCGACCCCATTTCTGCCCAAATTCTGCCATTGAAATACCGATAGGTTTCTTCTGAATTGAAAGAACGACGAATTCCAGTTATCTTATTTTCTCTTCTGAAACATTTGATTTATATTGAAAAATGTACGGTATTCTCCCAACAAGTCCCTCCTCCATGATTTGAGTAAGCTTCAGGAAATATCTATTTCATTCATTTAATGAGAAATATTACGGAGATATTCCAACTAAAATTTTAGGAAAAGTGAACGGAGAAGAAAGGCGAAA
The DNA here is from genome assembly GCA_018342105.1 of Gonioctena quinquepunctata. Classification (NCBI taxonomy): domain Eukaryota; kingdom Metazoa; phylum Arthropoda; class Insecta; order Coleoptera; family Chrysomelidae; genus Gonioctena; species Gonioctena quinquepunctata. The sequence goes on along the minus strand of JAFIRS010000889.1, from coordinate 128,677 downwards.
TCACAATTCGATTCTTTGCTAAAATCTATAAACTCCAAATTCCTCGCAGCCTCTGAGGATTGATAGTTATTTATTGAGTATGATGTTTTTCGAAAAAATAAATAAATGATAGTATCCTTAAATGCCGGGTGATAACGAAGTGAAGTACGCCCCCCAAATTTTCTATGGTTTTGAAGAAACGGGTTTCGAATTTGGTATGTCGCTATTGTACCTCACAACTCAAGAGATGGTAGAAATACAGTTGATTTTTCAATAGAACAAGGTTGACCATTGGAAGCCGAAGAGAGCTTCGAGGTGAGATCAAATTGAACATTGTGTTCCCCATGGAATTGCATCCCCCATATTTTCCAACAGTTATCAAAAATTGCCTCAGAACCGAAAGATACCCCTATAAAAATGCTCCCAATTACCATTTCTTAATTAACAACAAGCTCTTTTTATTTCATCATACTGAAAAATTATGAATATTCAGATTACCCGTGTGAAAAAATTTGGAAAATTCCGAAAGGAACCGGATATACAAGTAGGTTTCATTATGAGTGTTCTCAAAATTGGATGTTCTTTAACGAAGGCGGCTTTGAGCATAAAAAAGGCAATGAAAAAACCATATGTTTTCAAAAAATTTTCGTTTATTCTAATTTTGGGATCAAACAAAACCAATATTCAAGTGAAAAAAAAAATTGTGTACTGCTATACCTAGGTAAGTAGTCACTCACCACTTTCCCGAGATATAAAAATTATAAAAACCGATCATTACAAATACTCGAAATGTTATATATATATATATATATATATGTTTATTATATATATATATATATATATATATATATATATATATATATATATATATATATATGGCTGGAATATTTGAACTGTGAAGGTTCGCAAATAATTCAGAAGAAGGTTGAGACTAGTTTTTTGTGTCCTACACCATCAGTTATAATAATGATATATATTCCATTGTTACCTTTTAAAGTGTGATTTTCACACGCTTTATTACACGCTTTATATTAGCTTCAGTTGTATGTTTGTTTGTTTGTTTGTTTGTTTGTTTGTAACCGACTCCTTTGGGCGCGATTTTGACCCACTTCAAGACGTCCGAATGATTTGAAATTTGGCAAATGTACCTAATTCCGGTGACAATGCATTAATACATCTTTGTGTGAAGAAAAAACAAAATGGCGGCTCCAATATGGCGAACGAGTTTTGTGATTATGGTCTTCTTCAAAATTGGTATCCAAGGGTTTTTGAGGTCGGAAATTATGAATCTTTTGTCAAAATTAAAAAATTCGAAATGGCGGCTCCAAAATAGTGGACGAGTTTCGTGATTATGGTCTGATTCCATTCAAAATTGGTATGTGGGGGTTTTTAGGGTCGAATATTATGATTCTTCTGTGAAAATTGAAAAATTCAAGATGGCGGCTTTAAAATGGCGGCCGAGTTTTGTGATTATGGTCTGATTCTATTCAAAATTGGTATGTGGGGGTTTTTGGGGTCGGAGATTATGATTACCCAATTTGATGAAATCATTCCATTTTTAAATTTGCAAAAGAATAATAAAAATGAGAGTTTTTATAAATAAACCACACTAAAAAGTAGGAAATAAATAATAGTTTGAAAAAACTATAGAACACGCTTCTATAGAAAACCAGACTGAAAAAATAGAAAATAAGAAAAAAAAAATTATTTAAAAAAAAGCGTGGGGTGCATGGTAAAAATAATTAAATAGTACATTACACACCGAGGCGATACCATGCACCCCACGCTTTTTTTTAAATAAAATATTTTTTTTTCTTATTTTTTATTTTTTTAGTCTGGTTTTCTATGAAAGCATGTTTTTTAGTTTTTTCAAACTATTATTTATTTTATATTCTGTTGATGGTTGGTTGGTTGGTTGAAAGCTAACGAGCCAGAGACAGGGTTGGCACTCAGCTTCCCTTGACACTGCGACCAGCTGGGGTCTATTGTATCACTCTGTCGTCAGTGGTTCCTTATTCAAACAGGTTTGTGCCTTTGATTGGGTTTGGTAGCCTGTTGATAAGGTTCTTTGGATTCATGCCTGTTTCCGGGCTGATCTCTCCAAAGGTTCTGTGTCGCCTACTAGTTAGGGCGTCACATTCGAAGATAATATGAGAGGCTGCTTCCTCCTCTTCATCACATAGCCTACACTCCACGGTACCCCTGCGTACTCCCATGATGTTTAGGTGTTTTCTCAGGTCGCAGTGTCCAGTCAACAGACCTATTATTATACGTGCCTACGCTTTGGAGGGCGGTTGTTATAATATGAAGTTATTATGGCCTCCTATAACATCAGGGAGGTTTGCTCTATTTCATGAATCGTATTTGAGTACCATGTTTGACATTTTTGAAATTTGTGAGAATTACCTTGAGATCCTACCGGTACCCCGGCCAGTTGGTTTTTCTGGGATCCCGACACATTACTGCAGATCCATTGGCATAGCCAATCTCCACATGTATGTGTTGGTGATCTGAGTTTGAAGGTTCCTCAGATACTGCCCATTTGCTGACGTGCCGAACCACCAAAGAAGAGCCCAAAGTGATTTCCCGTCTGTTACGGGTTACGAAGGTTGGCTCATTGATTCTATCAAGTACTTCCAGGTTACTGGAGACAATAAATTCAAGCAATGACTCACCTCTTGTGTTCGTGTCGCTGCTTCCGCACACTGTATTATAGGCGTTGGCATCGGCTCCCATGATAAGCTAGAGTTTGTGGTCCCCACAGTGTTTAACCAAAGCCCTCACTTGTTCTGATAGTGGAGGGCTTGTAGAGTCATAAGGCATGTAGACACAGGCTAGTACAATGTTCCTCTCTACTCCGTCCTTGATGTTCCTGTAACAAAATTATATTAGATTCAAGACGTTCAAATCATTCCTGGCAATAATGCAGGATCTGGCGTTTCCACAGTTTAGATTATAAATAAGCTCACCCTTGGATGTTCCGAGGCCTGATACTCGCCCTTTTACTAGCCATGGTTTTTGTATTAGTGCCACGTCAGTGTTGCTATGTGCGAATATTCTGCACAGGGTTGCAGAAACAGCCTGACTATGGTGCAGGTTGGCTTGAACTGCCCGCAGCATCAGATATGTTCCTGTTTCGGCTAACTTGCTTGAAGTTTACCTGCGTCAGCCCCAGGAATGCTTTCATTCCCCTGGCTTTCAGGTTTTCCAAGGAGGTTTCGTCGATTTGGAAGACAAGAGTCAGATCCAAGGCCTCCTCTTGTCTCTTGATGACAAGCCATTCTTCAGTATATATCTCCATGTTCTGGGTTTTGATGAGCTGGAGAATCTTTTTTGTTTCCATTCCACCAAATGGCTTTGGAATCCATACCACAACCTTGGAGGTATTCAGGATGTCCTTGGCTAGCCCTACTTTTAGGACAGCCTCCTCCCAAGGTATCAGTCCGGGGATACTCTCGAGTAGCCAGGATTTGGTTGTTTCATCCGAGCATGTCAGGACCAGCACGCCCTTGTGGACGTAGCTGTTCCTGAAGTTCGGACCCTTACCCGGCTTACACTTGAGGATTTCCCTGGTAATTACTTCCTGCAGGAGAATCCCTTGGTCGTCTGATAACTGGTGATCTGGATAACTCTCCAGAGCAACAGCTATCTTCAGACCTCTTGTAACCTCCCTATAGCTGCCCTGCTCAGTTGGGTTAACTTGGGCAGAGACAGCCACTGGTTGGTCAGATCTAGGTTTCTTCACCCTTGCAGAGCTCTCCGTGGAAAAGGGTTGACTTATCTGTGAGCGGTCCCTCTTCTTGTTCGGAGTTTCTGGCTGCCTGCTGCTTCCAGCGTTGCTGGGAGTTCGTTCAGGGAAGCCAGTTTTTGCTTCTGGGCGTGGATCGCGTCGGTTGCTTAGGCGTTTCCTGGGCTTAATTCCTACCCCAGTTGTTGATGAATTTTATTCTGTTTCCGATGTATGTGTGTGGCTTCATTATTCAAAAGCTCGAGTCAGTTAGTAGTTTTGTAACCAATTTTTTTAGTACCATGTGACTCAAACTATTTTATTTTTCTAGATAAGAGAAATAAAAATTTTTGAAAGCTCGACGATATAACAAAGATTATTTTTTGAACGAAGCATTCACAATTTTGCATTGCAAATGTATGAACTTTATTTACTCAATTGAAAAATTATGTGTGAACTCGACAGTATTTTCGGGTTCAAGCACCAACCATTTTTTTATATTTTCATTAACAAATGAATATTACATATTTCAGTTATTCTAATATTCGTTGGTGGTGAAACCCGAACAGCTTTTATTATTGAAAGGATTTTTTATATTTGAAGGAGTTATGTTATAGCGGAACAGTCTTTTCTGTATTTATTGTTGTAACTTGACGATTTTGAATGATCTAGGAAATATTGACTCTGTCTGTGATGGAGTCCTCTATGTAATCTCCGGCGATATACTAGCACATGTGCCTCTTCAAATTTGAGATAGCTCTACCTAACTTTTGAAGTATTTCATGGATGAAGTAGAGGGGTAAAATGAATTTCATCTGAATTGAGTTCTGCTAATTAAATCTTCTGCAGGTCCCACATGTTTTACATAGGTAAAAATCATCATAATCATATAAAGAGTTTATATCGCATGAAAAATCACGCCTAGGCCTAACTCAACCTAGCTACATGTATATTTATCATTCTCTACGGTAAGGTCAGATTGCAATTTTCTAACGAATAGTTGAGTAACATGTTCATATTATCATCTGCGAATTCCTCACAAATATAAATACGCATTAAATTCCATCGATTCCTTTCAGTTAACTCCGAATTATAAATTGATGGAAATAAGGAGTATTTATAAAGACATTTTCGGCTATTTATCCCAATTCTAGACACATTTACAATTTTACCCCATATTGGTAGATCTAACGTCAATATGACGTGAAATTCATCCTCGTCAAATTGTCCATCGACCTATTCATGGATCGGAATTGTCATCTTGTATTTCTCAACTGAGTATTTTGTTTTGTTTTATACTTACCTCAAAAAGAAAAGAGAGAAAAAGAAAAAGGAAAAATATATAATACTAGCTTACCTGAAATTTCTGTTGAAATTTCTAAATTTCCTCCTAATTATTTTTTCCTGAAAACTTTCGTTTGTGTAGAATTCCTTTTTTCCTATGTTTTTTTTGTGTTGCTCCATCTGGTTATGCCTTCGACTCTGCCCGCTTATCCCGTTATCCTGTTATTCCGTTTTCCCATTTTTCCGTTTTTCCATTATACCGTTTTCCCGTTATCTCGTTATTCCGTTTTCCTGTTTTCCTGTTATCCCGTTTTTCTGTTATCCTGTTTTCCCAGTTTTCCCCTTTTTTCGTTATTCCGTTATCCCGTCATCTCATTATCCCGTAATCTCGTTTTTCCGTTCGTTATCCCGTTTTCCCGAGAAAAAATTTCCAAGTCGGTCTAGCCGTTCCCAAGTTATGAGCTTACCAACACAAACTGATATTCATTTTCATTATATATTCCTGAAAACTTTTCCAGGACAAATAAATTCCCAATTACTTTTCTAAAAATTATTTCTTCTGCTAAAAACCTTATTCGGAGTATTACGAAAATTCAAAAATATTAGTAACCGAACCGCTCCAACCGTTGTTTTTATAAAATAAAATAAAATATTACCCTGACTGGGATTCGTTCCTGTGACCTTCTGCTTGGTAAACGACAATTTTTCTCGTTGGTAATAAATTTCGCCAAATTTCTTATGTACCCCAATTTTCCAATTTCCGGACAACTTTCCTATTTTTGTTCGTATCAACCATCCTCGGTCTATCACGAATATATTCAGCTATAATTGAGCATTAAAAACTCAATAAAAATACTGAAGATTTACAAAAAAAACAGGAAAGCAATGAAAGTGCCGTTCTCACGTTTTGCGCTTACAAAGAATCGAGATTCATTTTCACCTAAAAACAAATTGTGTGTTTTCTTTGAGGTTGCAGTCAATAGAAAATGATCAAGAAGACTCTTTGTTAAATTATCAAGCTTTCGAAAAACTTTATTTCATCATCAAGACATCTGAAAAAAACAAAATCACATTTTAAAAATGCTTTTTTCATAAAATATCAAAAACTTACTAACTGGAGGTTGCCAACAGAAAAATATCGGTGCACCTCATAAATAAAATCTTAAATATCAAAATTGTAAGTTAGTAAGTTTTTGCTATTTTATAAAAAGAGCATTTTTGCAATATGATTTTGTTCTTTTCAGATGTCTTAATAATGAAATAAAGTTTTTCGAAAGCTCGACAATTCAACAGAGAGTCTCCTTCACATTGGCCATTTCCTATTGACTGCAACCTCAAAAAAACACAAAATTTGGTTTTTTGTGGTTTCTAAATTTCAGTGTTCTTCAACTAGTCCAGTCTTCTTTTAAATATATATATATCTAGGTGTAGATATATATATATATATATATATGAATATATATATATGTATATATATATATATGAATATATATATATTATATATATATATATATATATATATATATATATATATATATATATATATATATATATATATATATATATATATATATATATATATATATACAGTTTTTATATAATACAGTGCTTTTCTTTAATGTCCCCCTCCCTTTTATTATTCGAACGGGTCAACTCAAAAAATTGAAACTTGGGATAATGAAATTGATGCATGAATACTATACTTTGGAGTAAAATTGACAGATGAAACTTTCAAGATGGCGACTGGGCGCTATCTAAGAAAAAAAATCAAATTGAAAGGGGGGTCTTGTGACACATCCTTCTGAAGCTCCTGACCAAAACTTCACAACCCTAGAATATAAAGTCAATATCTTCACCTACTACAAAATGGCGAAATATTTAATAATTACCTGCGTACAAACACATTAATATCGGTACATCTAGAAATATTTGTTTTTCTCTACCATATGGCAATCCCAACAACCTGATAAGGTTTGATAGGTTATTTTTTGTTCAAACAAAAAATGACAAGAAATGTCAGTACGACAACGAACATCATTGTTCAGTGAAAATATTTTCATTTAGTTTTCGGTTTTACTAGTAAATAGGTACCACTCGATCCATCTCTAAAATTGTCAATTCCCTCCATTGAAAAAAAATTCGGAGCGACTTCTATTTATGGTGCGACTCGTACTTTCACGAAACTGAAAGAATTTTTAATGATCGTTTCCCGAATCGTCCTATCTATAGAAAATATTTGAGGGAGCTTGTTACCAAATTAACAACTACCGGTAGAATACAGAACCAAAAGCCCCCAGGTCATCGGTCCTTTCCGGAAGAACAGCAAGTTCAAATAACTGGTGAGATGATAGTAAATCCTCAACAGTCTAATTTCTCCGTCGCGAATGTTTGTGAGGTGTGTCCTTCTACTGTGTGGAGACTTTGGAAGAGGAATAAGTATCATCCATACAAAATCAAAATGGTACACCAGATAACTGAAGATGGCCCTGATCTAACAACAGAATTCTGCGAAATTATGACGGCAATCATTGCAAGGTATCCTACCTATCTCCACAATATTTGTTTCAGTGACGAATCTACATTTTATCTCAACGGCAAGGTTCACAGACAAAATTGCCGTTATTGGAGTGACACCAACCCTCACATTTTCCGGGAAACTCATACTCAATGCCCAGAAAAAAGTTAACGTCTGGGCAGGAATATTGGGAAACCATATTGTAGGACCTCTAGTCATTCAACAAAATGCAACAGGAAAACTGTATTTGAATATGCTGAAAAATACTGTTGATCCTCCAATCACCGAAATCGTCGAAGCGAATCCCAATGGATTCGATATGGATATTGTATTCCAACAAGATGGAGCACCACCACATTACTACGGACAAGTAAGGAACTATTTGGATAATACTTTCCCCGGTCGTTGGATTGCCGTCGAGGTCCTACGGAATGGCCAGCTCGCTCGCCAGATTTGACACCTGTAGACTTTTTTTCATTGGGCTATTTGAAGCAAAAGGTGTACGAAACTAAACCTGTTTCAATATTGGCTATACGGCAGAGAATAATAAATATTTGTAGAAATATCGACGTTACTGTGTTCGAAAATGTTCGGCGTGGAATATCGGATAGGCTGTTCTTATGTCAAGCAGTTTGAGACAACCATTCCGAGCATCTTCTGAACTGAACTCAGCTTCTTTCCTCAAATTATGAAGTTAACCGTCGATGTATTCAGGCAATTATCAAATGTTCCGCCATCTTGTAGTAGGTTAAGATATTGACTTCATAATCTAGGGTTGTGAAGAACTCGTCAGGAGCTTCAGAAGGATGTGTCACAAGACTCCCCTCTCAATTTAATTGTTTTTCCCAGATGGCACCCAGTCGCCATCTTGAAAGTTTCATCTGTCAATTCCACTCCAAAATATAGTATTCATACATCAATTTCATTATCTCAGGTTTAAATTTTTTCAGTCGACCCGTTCAAAAAATAAGAGGGGGGGTACATTAGAGAAAAGCACTGTATATGTACTGTATTCAATAATAAAACAAAGTAATATTCAGCACGTTTTAATTTACCGATAGAATGAATATAAATGTCTCGATACCCCTCCACAACTGATAAAGTTTGAATGGGTTTCCCAATTTATTGTCATCATATTCCTAATGAGTTCAACTGTAAACTTCAACAACAAGTAAAACAATAATTATTATTATTATTCAGAATTTTCATTTGGTTTCTTATCCAACTTTGGTGTTACGCCTCTGCGTATCAGAGTTTGACACGAGCCGACCACCCGAGATGTTTTGGTCTTTAGCACCAAGGAAACATGCATCCCACTCCAGATATGACAAACTGATCATCAATTAGACAAGTCCAGGTCATTTGTCTGGTGTCATTGGTGAATTGTGATAGGCTTGTAATACGCATTTGTGAACAACACATGCCTACCCGGTCTGTATCCAACCCTTCTCCGGCGAAATTATACTTCGGGTTATCTTGATGCACAAGTGGTTCTTTTGGCTTTCAGAAATAACACAGTACGGAAAAGTTTGAATAATACTATTCTACTTGTCATAATGACCCAGAAGCATTGATAAAAGTTATGCAGTTATCATTTGAGACTGAACTTAATGCGACAAAGTGTGGTTTTTAACAAGGTTACTTCTGAAGATTCAGCTCATGTGGATTTAGCTTTTCATTGGGACCCAAAATTCAGAAATTGCATTGATAGAAGATAAGCTGTTATCATTAGAGACTGAACTTAATGGGACAAAGTGTGGTTTTTCGCTAGATGTTTTTTAAGAAGGTAACATTTGAATATTCAGCTCATATGAATCTAGTTTTTCATTGGGACCCAAAATTAAAAAATTTCATTATATATTTCAATAAGTAGTTTCTGCTATATTTCGAAACTTCTTCTCTAAGGGATGCATAATTGCCGAGGATCCCACTCACTGTTTTTTTTTTCTGCGTTCACCCCAAACACCACTCCAGTGATTTTGAATACATTTCGAAGGAATACTATCTAGTGGAGGCCAAATTTTCCAATCGAATGGAACATAGTTAGGCACAAAAATACTTGTCATCAATACCTCAGCTAAGCTTGGGCAGAATCGGTCGGGCTGTTTCAAAATGCGGCATTCTAAAAATTGAAAATATTCTTCATCTTTCATTTTCATACCAGTAGCAGCAAACAATATGTCTTTTGATAGAGCTCCATGAGATCCAGAACTTTTGTGCGGAAATATTTTCTCTGAAATGTACACAAAAATAAAAAGTCGGTGTAAATGACCAATCATGAGAATTAATAATTTTTGCTCACTCTATATGCTTCTTTCATTTGGGGTGACAAACAGAACATCAGAGTATTCCAACATTTCTCGAATTCAAAGTTTTACTATATAAATAAGTATTAGATATTATTTTTCAAGTGATATTGAGATTGAAACCCAAGTAAGTACTGTCTATATCCTCGTATAATTGGTATAGTTCCATCTTTTGATTTGAGTTAGATTACATAGAAATATCAGGAAACAAGTCTACCTAAAACTTGAATCCTTCTTTTACTCTTGATTGAAAAGTTTAAGGTTTATACAAAACAAAAAATTCTGTTTCCAAAAAAATTTTCTATTTTGTCTGACACCATTGATGGCAATTTCTGAATCAAACAATATATTCTGGAATCTACCGTTCTTACTGGCCGTGCCATCGATTTCTTTGGATATTTTTCCAATGTGATGTAAAACAGTCAAGTTCAAGGGTAGATACAACTGATCCCTTTTACACTTCTGTATGGTTCAGTGTACAACTATCGGTTAAATATAACTGCAACAGTTGGCGCTGGTGACCACATAGTTTCACCACTGCCGAAACATTTCCTATGTTCGGATATCCGTTTAATGAATGTTCTGCCTGTTTGGCCAATGTAAAACATGCACAAGTTCAGTTTTTACTACTCACTTCTTGACAGAACATTATTCTGCTGAAGAGTTTGAAATATTACGTGTAGAAAAGATTCCCTCTCATAGTAATCATCAGCTACAATTTGCTTGCTAGTTGTACATACCGTGCTGGACTTGATTTATGGCTCTTTGTTCCTTGAAAGTTCCTGGAATATATCAAATCTTCCAAATATTTTCCTACTTTATGAAAATAATAGGAAATGCAAACTTTTTGTTGAAACGGTCCTGAAGTTTAGATGATAAACTACGTTCTCATGTACCGTGCAAGTCTGCAGATTTGTTAGAACTTGTTTTACAGTATGTACTTTGTTGATAAAAAATTTCATAAATATTTTTTTTCTTTTACGAAAAAAATGAAAGGATTATAATCATTCGGTCGATACCATCCCGTGGTACAGGTCTTGAGCTATGATTTTAAGTATCTACTGTGCAAGTTTACAGAACTACTAGTACATGTTTTTCAGGACAGTTTTTGTCGAAAGTTTCGGAATCAGATTCTTTAATATTTTGTACAGAAAGCTGGGGAAATTATAATGATCATGTCAATAAAACCTTGAATCATAGATCACAACTTACGATTTGACGTACAATGCAAATCTTCAGAATTGGTAGAGGTAGTGTTTTTTTTATTTCCATATCAAGGTAGGTATCCAATGAGTGTGGAGAAATTACGTGCACTTTTCACTTTGCTATCGTTATCCAATTATTTTTATACAGTATCGGAAACATTTTATCTGGGGTATGGACAGAAATCTACACAAGCAACAAGGCCTGATAGATAATACCACGAACAAGAGCGTGCTGTGCGCCCCTTCCGTTACCCCACTCGATTAACTGACCCGGGAATGCGAATAGCGCCACCCGAGTCGTGGTTGCAAAACACAAGATCATGACAATTTTACCTTTTGAAACTCCGCCTATTTACACTACCGCGGGAAAGTACAATAGATTGGCTATTGTTTAAAATGGTGGTTTGTTCAACATTCAATAAAATAATTCCATACACAAAATATTTAATTTGGTTTATCTCTTCTTGTAAATATTTTTTTTCTCTTCATTCAAGAAATAATTGTTTTTCTGTTAGAAATAAGTTTTTGTTTTCATTGTCTCACATAAATATCGTTTGTTTTTGTTTATGTTTGGAAATTTTCTTTTGTTTCCGCGGCCACGACGTCACCAAAGATATTTTGATCTACCTGTCGTCAGACAGATTGAATTGAATGATTCAGTTTAATTTGTTCAAATTCTTTGGAGTGAAATTATCGCCAATAATTCTTCTTCATTTCACATTCTCCCGACTGCTGCTGATATGATACTGACGTCCTGAGCTGACCGCCGGGACCGCCCTGATTCTCCTATCTCTGTGTCGTGACGTAAATATCCCTTCCTCGAGCGGGTCGAGGAGAAATTGTAATGCTCTCTCAACATTCCTCACACTCTCATGAAACCACCGTACCCAAAATAAATACTTTCCGATACTGTATGGTACTTCCCTATACCTATATCCAGCGGTGATTTTACCAATAAAAATGGTGAGAAGTTCATTTTATTGAAGGAACCACCCTGCATTTCATCAAATATTCTGAAAAACGATTGAAGTTCCCTTCGAATAATGTATCATGTTCCTATACCTAAATAGTCAGGTTTCCGAAATGAAAACCAGTTTCTACAAAATCGGATTATTTTACCTTATTTTGTATTACGTAGCTACTATACAATGTCATGGAACATACCATTATGAAAACTTGACGACCAGTGCAGCAATAATAAAACGTTTGCTTGGTCATTAACGAGAAATTGATCTGAAACAAAACCAAAATGGAAGACAATAACTATTCAAATGAAGTTGTGATATTTTTTTTTATGTTCAATGTGATCAAATTATAGCAAGAATGTTCAATGCGGAAGATTCAATGAAATGTATCCCGCTTTAAAACTAATGAAAGAGAGAATATACACGATTACAAAATAATTTCATCAGTTATGGGTCAGAATCGAAAGCGAAACGAAATTTATCGAGGCATTCAATTCCAAGAGAAGACAACAGCATAAATGTGTAAGCCTATTTCCACGCATATCACCAAGCTTCCATCCAAAGCACAGAAGAAGATTCAGGCTTAACTCATACTTCTGTTCAAAGTTCACGAATGTTCAAGACATGAAACCAGAAGATCATCAAAATAGGTTGAATTTTGTGAAACTATTCTGATACTAACTTAAAAAAAATAAAAAAAATTGGACAGACGAATCGAAATTTTCCAGGGAAGGCATTTTCAGTGTCCATTTCTGGACTGACAAAAACCCATAAATTGTCAAGGAAATGGGATTTCGGAAAAAGTGTAGATTCAACGTATTTTGCCCTATGAAAGATCAACCGAGATACATTTCATTGAACTTTCTGCATGTTCTTGCTATAATTTGATCTTACTGACCATGGAGAATGAACAATTTCATTTGAATAGTTATTGCTTTCCATTCTGATTCTTTTCAGATACAATTTTCGTTAATTAATGAACGCGCAAACGTTTTTTATTGATGCGATTGTCATAATGACCTGTTCCATGGCATTCCATAGCTACCAAAAACAGTATATGGCAAAATAGTCCGATTTTTATAGAAATTTACTTTGATTTCGGAAAACTGACTACTTAGGTAGAGGAACATGATATATCATTTGAAGGTAATTTCAATTGTCTTTCAGGATATTCTATAACAAACAGAGTGTTACTTTTGAAAAAAACCAATAATATACAAATATCAAAGTGGTAGCTACTTTTCAATATAAGCGGCAACACCGCAGCGCTGAAACTATTTCAGATCGATAGAGCAGAACTAATTACCCAAGAAACCAGAATTTCAAAATAATTCACTGTCTCGTTCTCTGTGAACTTCCAACCTACCATCGACCGTGAATGAACCTGTATAAACTTACCGTGAATGACCCTGTATAAACTTACAATATATCTTACAAATATATACCACATGAAACCTCTATTATCATAATTCGTGTATGAGATTTCGTTGCTAACTCCACACCGATTCAAAATCATAGAGATTTTTCAAAATATCGATATTTTTTTGCATGAATGCTGAATCACAAAGTTATTGAAAAACTTTGCTAAAATTGAAAGAGGTTATGTCAATCACCCAGAGCAATTTGTTAAATCTAGTTATTCATGCCGAGAGGGAAATAATCCATACCTTAGTTATATATAGTCAATAGTTCTCTTGTCGATTGTCGATTGGTTTTACATAAAAACATATGAACATCTTGTATTATTTATTACAATGGACTATACCCCATTGACAATGTATATTTTGCTGGTCGCGCCTACTATTTTGAATACAGAATCAATGAGCACAGAATTATGCTCCTCTTCAAATTCATAAATATTTATGCAGCAAAGCCAATGGATTATCGACTCAACTCTTTTTTGTCGAGTTGATAATCGTATTCAGGGGCATGTTTCGTCCTACATCAGTAGACACTGTTTATTATAACTAATTAATTACCATAAACCATAACGATGGGTCACAAAATTCTCGGACATATTTCCAGAAAGCAATCAGAGGAACGATACTTTGATCGATATCATAACGTAGATAATGGGATGCGAATTTATGAAAATGTTTTTCTTTGAATGGCTCATTCAAATGAAAATGAGAGGGAATCTGTGATGTTTCTGATTGAATTTGCAATTTTTTCAACTATACAGGGTGTTCCAAATTAAGTCGGCACCATTGCCAACTCCGTTATTATTGATGCTACGATTTCGGTTGAATGGGCAAACTGGTAGCATTTTTAGTGGCCTTCTCGATGCCGAAAACAAAAAAAAAATTGACAGTCGCGTTGTCATAATATTTCATAAAATGATATTTTTTTCAATGGAACACCCTATATTTTTTCATCCATTTCGATTTGTAATAACATTCCCAACAACAAAGCTCATATCACTTTTCTTCCTAAAGTGGAAAATGAGCGACTTATGTGGAAATATTTATTTCTTTCACTAGTACAAAAAATTTCTTTGTTTTGGCGAATAAAACCTCATGATTTTCCAAACACCCATTTTTTGTACTTATACGAATGACAATATTTTGTTACTAATAGCAAAATAAGACAGTAAAAAGAAAAAATTGCGCTGGGATGTGAACTCGTGAAACCCGTGATCATCATGTCGCACCACTCAATTGACACCACTTTATCAAACCCGTTTGTTATAAATGTTTCCTATTAATACAACTGTCTTATTTTCACCTTCATGAAAAAAAGTCAGATGTGCTTTGTTGTTGAGAATGTTATTACGAATCGAAATGCATGAAAAAATATAGGGTGTACCATTGAAAAAAATATCATTTTATGAAACATTATGACAACGCGACTGTCATTTTTTTTTTATTTACGGCATCGAGAAGGCCACTAAAAATGCTACGACTTTGCCCATTCAACCGAAATCGTAGCATCAATAATAACGGAGTTGGCAATGGTGCCGACTTAATTTGGAACACCCTGTATGTATTGGAAAGTCAGTCAAATGAAGAATGTCTGGAATTTGTGGCAAAATTTGAGAAATAATCGAAAATATTAGGACAAATTCTTGAAATACCGAAAGAGAACAAATTACCTTTTCAATATTTCCTAATTTTTTTCTGTTTTCTTTCTGAGAAATACTCAAAACTGTTCTGGATATGTTCTACTGATATTTCAGATGCGCCCCATACAGCACTGGATATCCCATGAATATTCATGGAATATTATTTTTGGGATATTGGAATATTCTTGAATGTGCCAGGGATATACATACCTTTTTTGGAATATTCCTATAATGTGCTGGTGGGGATTTTTCAGATGATCCTTGAATATTCCATGAGGAATATTCCCGGGATATCCAGAATATTCCCAGAATATTCCATGAATATTCCAGAAAGATTACTCCTGGAATATCCTCTGGGAATATTCCTTGTATATCCAGAATATACCGACAATATTCCATGAATATTCCAGAAAGAATAATCCCAGAATATCACATGAACATATTCTATGAATATTCCGAGAATATTCAAAGTAATTCAGGAATTTGATAGTAATATTCCCTAAATATCCTGAAGGGTTTTCAGAACAAAATAACCTTCCCCTGAAATTTCAGAAATTAAGAAAATAAAGGGAAATACAACTGTTTCCCCACATAAGTATCCTCGAATATAAAATCTTGAATGGCACTTATACATCAATAATATGAACATCTACAATTATGCCTGACAATTCGAGGAAAGTATTTGCTCACACTCGCCAAGAAACACAACTTCATTTCAAAAATTATGATAAGTCAATACTTAATTGTTTTCCTCAGAGTATTTGTGGATTGGAATTGCAGGTTCTACTCAGAAAAAAACCATTTGATTTCCGCAGACTGCGCACCCCTTTCCTACAACGAAATAAAACAACATGAATTTGAATAGGTCTATTTCTATAATTATAATAATAATAACACATATATTATTAACCCGTTTCTTCTGTCACTACGGGAATATATCTGAAATGAGAGTTGCAAGATCAAACTACTGCTATCTGAATCAGAAAAACTTGAATCCATTCTATCACTAATAGTTTCGACTTGATAACTCAACTGTCCTTTCGCATGCTGTGACGGAGTCTGTGTAATAATTGCATTAAGAATATTTTCAGTTTCCTGATGTACTTCCTTATACCAAGCACTGCTTCTTCTTCTCTTAGGCATTTTGTAGAAAACGCCTTGAAAATGAAATGATCAGTGATATATAAGTGAAATGTTCATGGAATGAAATGAATGATGACATAAAAGTGTACTTACCACACTGTGGTGATCATTAAGAAAATCCGTTGAACAATTCCAAACTCAGTAGTTTCACATACAAATATGCAAAAGTAACCCATACCAGTAAAAAAATCAAAAGATGTCAAATGTCAATTTGAAATGCATTCAACTTTACAGCTCTGCCATCGGGTTAAGCTACAACTACCGGATGATCGACAGACGCTGACGCGCGCAGAATGGTTTTGATTGGTCGTGAAAGTGCACCTCGATATTTTCTGACCAATTATAATTTGGTCAGTACAGTTAGTATATTTTTGTCAGCTTGTCTGAACAAAAACTCTGTTTGCAAATCAAATACGTCTATTCGCACTTTTTTTCATACTTTTCCCATATTTTGAACTCGAAAATGGTTGGTATTCATTCCATATGAATAAGGGAGAATATTCCATGAATATACAATACAGAATATTCAATTTTGATAATTCTATGAATATTCATACTAGATTATTCCATGAATATCCACACAGGAATATTCTATGAATATTAATACAGGAATATTATCACGAGAATATTCGTGGTACATTCTCCCGAGAATATTCCAGGAATATGCATATTGGAATATTCTAGTGGCATGTGAATATTCTAGAAATATTCCATGTATATTCGGAATATACTCTCTTCTTTTCGGATATTTAGAGAATATTCTAGGAATATTTCGTGCTGTCTGGGGCGATATTAGACTTGAGATCCAACTTTCCTTGCTCAATCCAGCTAATATTATGGAAACATTATACCATGCGAAGAGTATTGTAAGTGTCTTCAAATTCATTGAATTCTGCCATCCAATGGCAGATAGAGCTAAAAAAATATATATATTTATCCTTACTATTCCTGATTGACATGGACTTTCTGGTCTTGTCTCTATTTTATTATGTTGTTTGAGCTGACTTCGATTTGATTTCGGAACAAGATCTTATTTGAGACATGAGAACCTCTTTTTCCATGATACATCTCTGTAAAATAGTCCAAGATTATCCCCCTTCAATATGGAATTCAATACAAACAGAGAAATATAATTATTCAAGAAATAATTTTTTCAATATACCACGTTCCTAAAACGGACTAGAAAGTATAAAATAATTTATCCTAGCCCCATACAGATTTATATCCCCTTATAGATTCCTAACCTCATAGAGATTGGCGTGAAAATATGTGATTATGAATTTTTAATAGCTATGAAATAGTTATAAGATTCAAAACTTTAACGTGGGCCGCATGCAATAGATAATGTGTGGAGTGTAGGGAGTAGCTATCGTTGAAAAAACTCACATAATACTTCATCATTTGCAGTGCAATAAAATTGACTCAGGTAAACTATTCTTGCATCAATTATATATTTCATCCCAGACAGCACGGAATATTCTCTAAATATCCGAAAAGAAAAGGGTATATTCCGAATATAAATGGAATATTCCTAGAAGATTCACATGCCTCTAGTATATTCCAGGAATATTCCTGGAATATTCTCGGGAGAATGTACCACGAATATTCTCGTGAGAATATTCCTAGAATATTCATAGAATATTCCTGTGTGAATATTCATGGAAAAATCATGTTTGAATATTCATAGAATCATCAAAATTGAATATTCTGTATTGTATTTTCATGGAATATTCTTCCTTATTTATATGGAATGAACACCAATAACCATTTTCGAGTTCGAAATATGGGAAAAGTATGAGAAAAAGTGCGAATAGATGTATTTGATTTGCAAACAGAGTTTTTGTCCAGACAAGCTGACAAAAATACACTACTCTACTGACCAAATTATAATTGGTCGGAAAATATCAAGGTGCACTTTCACGACCAATCAAAACCATTTCGCGCGCGTCAGCGTCTGTCGTTCATCCGGTAGTCGTAGCTTAACCCGATGGCAGTGCTGTAAAGTCGAATGCATTTCAAATTGACAATTGATATCTTTTGTTTTTTTTACTGCTATGGGTTACTTTTGCATGTTTGTATGTGAAACTATTGTGTTTGGAATTGTTTAACAAATATTCTTAAAAATCACCATTGTGTGGTAAGTACACTTTTATGTTACCATTCATTTCATTCCATAAAAATTTCATTTGTATATCACTGATCATTTCATTTTCAAGGCGTTTTCTACAAAATGCTTTGAAAAAAAAGAAGCAGTGCTTGGCATAAGGAAGTACACCAGGAAACTAAAAATATTCTTGATGCAATTTCTACACAAACTCCGTCACAGCATGCAAAAGGACAGTTAAGTAATCAAGTTGGAACTATTAGTGATAGAATGGATTCAAGTATTTCTGATTCAGATAGCAGTAGTTCGATCTTGCAATTCTTGTTTTCCAGATATATCACCGTAGTGACAAAAGAAACGGATTAATAAACTATGTGTGATTATTATTATAACTATATAGAAATAGACCTGTTTGAATTAATGTTGTTTTATTTCATTGTAGGGAGGGAGGGGCGCAGTCTGCGGAAATCAAATGTTTTTTTCTCTGAGTGGAACCTGCAATTCCAATCCACAAATACTCTGAAGAAAACAATTACGTATTGCACTACTACATAATTTTTGAAATGAAGTTTTGTTTCTTGGCAAATGTAAGCAAATACATTGCTTGAATTGTCAGGCATAAATGTAGAAGTTCATATCATTGATGTAAAAGTGCCATTCAAGATTTTATATTTGAGGATACTCATGTGGGGAAATTTCAGGGAATGGTTATTTTGTTCTGAAAACCCTTCAGGATATTTGGGGAATATTACTATCATAATCCTGAATTCCTTTGAATATTCTTGAAATATTCATAGAATATGTTCATGGAATATTCTAGGATTATCCTTTCTGGAATATTCATGGAATATTGTAGGTATATTCTGGATATACAAGGAATATTCCATGAGTATTCTTCCTGGAATATTCCTCAAGGAATATCTAAAATTTTCCCCACCAGCACATTCTAGGAATATTTCAAAAAAGATATGTGTATCCCTGGCACATTTAAGAATATTCCAATATCCCAAAAATAATATTCTATGAATATTCATGGCATATCCAGTGCTGTTTGGGATGAGCCCCACGTTTTTCTTTTCAAATCTTACAACTATTATCCTAGCTATTGAAAATTCCCAATCACTGATTTTCAGGACAACATCTATGGACTTAGGAATCTGTTTGGATCTAGGAGAAATTATTTAATACTTTTTAGTCCGTTTCATAAAAGTGGTATATTAAAAATATATTCTCTAATTATTTTTCACTTTTTAGTCCGTTTAATAGACGAAATATACTTAAAACAATTATCTCAATAATTATTTACTCCATTGAACAATGTGTCGCTCACTGTCCCAATTGAATTGAATTTTCCCTTCTGGGTATCCAGATTTTTTGGCCCATTCCTGAAGCTTCAAATTTTTCTTTATATTTTTCTTTTTGACTTTCATTGGTTACTGAATCTTTCTCGTCAGTATTTTCAGCTATTTTGGTTCATTTATTACCCACGTTTGGACTTTCATCTGTTTTTTGCGATTTTTGAGAAATTTCTGATTTTTCTAGATCTTAATTTCTAATATCTTCCTTATTCTTCTTGATTTTTTGTGTGACCTATCTATTATATTAGATATTTTATTCTTAGCCGGTATGTATGCGATTTCAATTTTTGGTTGCCGAATTTCTGTATTTTGGCAAGTTATTCCCCATATTTTTAATGATTGTACTGACCAGTTCCATTTCATTATATTTTCCGCTTTGCGTTTTCTTGGTTTTATCGGTTTTTTCGTATGTTTCTGCATTAGCCTGGACAAGGGCGGATTTTTCATCTTCATCCCAATGCCCGGCTCTATATTGTCTGTATTGGGTTGATGTTAGCATTCATTATATTGAACTGTTTTTCACTGTTAGCATGTTTAAAAATGCAGAAATTCGCTTTTTCTGCCTCATCGGGTGGAAAGTAGTATACAGTTTCGCAGATTTCGCAAAGTTCTTCAGCTTCTGCAACTGTACAACTAGAAATTTCAGTGTTGTCCATTGTACACTTACTTAGTGAACTGTTCAATCTATTCCACTGGTCTTCCCCCGTTTTGAAACGTCTTTTCTGGGTGTTTTACCATCAGGTATTTCTTTGTGGCATTTTGTTTCCATATGTTTCACTTCCGTGTCATCGGTATGAATCAATATATTGTTCTGCCCAATTACCCGTAATTTTCGTATCTTTCCATTGGTTTGAGAAGAAATAATTGTCACTATGAATCAATATATTGGTTTGCCCAATTACCCGTAATTTTTGTATCTTTTCATTGTTTTAAGAGGAAATAATTGTCACTTTCACAGACTTTTAGATTTTCTAACCTCACTTTCTCCCTCGCAGGATGCAATAAGGTCGAGAATTGCAATAAATAGGATTCACTATCGCGAAGCACATTCTAGTTCGAAAAACAACTTCCGCTCGTCTCCGGTATGGAGAGATTGTGTGATTCTTACTTCACTTTTTGTGGTCCGTAAAAAAGATCCAAACAGACAGACAAGGAAACTATTCAATAAAGTATTGTCATCTAGTTTCGAGCGCATCGGGAATTCAGTTTAAAATCGATTGCAAGATTTGCACCAGATAGACACGAAAGCAAGCTGATATAACGTAGTAAAAAAATAATAATTAGAAAACATGCTTTTTTCGAAATGCCCTGAAAGATAATGAAAAATGCTTTTGATGTGTGACGCAGGTTATTTCGTGAGTTATAGACTCAAGAGCTTTTAGCGCAAAGTGTGGATGTCAGATACTTAATAACAATTTAAAACAAATAATTAAAATTGGGCAGTAAGTGTTTCCATTTGTAATATCGAAAATACAACCCACCTGATAACATCATCAAAAACAATAATTCTCATCCCAAATTTGAAATATACAAAGCTATCGTATTTGATTCGTTATAAGCATCCACGAATTATATGAAGACGAACGTAATCTTCATAAAACTCAGTTCACAAATATTCTAACTGATTTTATAAACAGAAATCATGAAACTGAAGATTAACTGAAAATATTCGGTAAATATAAGAAATTCCTGAAAGAACATCTAAATATTTGTTCAGTTAATAGTGATAAAGGTAACGTAATAGTTATCATATACAAAAAAAATATTACTCAATGACCAAAAATATCATAAAAAATCGCGTAGAGCTCCCACTTCAATTTTCCAACTCAATAAAAGACGAATAGGTGAAACAACTGCGAAAGAATTAGTGATGAAAAAATCTATTATATAAAGATTCTATACTCTACCAAAAATTCATATAGCTACCCGTGGTAACAATGTGACCATAACATCATCTAAAAATTTCAACCTATTACTTATTCCTTACCACGTTGAGAATTCATTGAAAGTAAATGAATTCATAAACAATATAACCCTAGGTTATGTTTTCATAAGTATCGAAAATCAATGAAATTTAATATCCAACCACTGTTGTTTGAGGAATATAATAAAACCTTCATGAGTATCTATTGACTCCATATTTGAATCATCCTGTATGGTATTCGATGGTAATTACTACCAACAAATTTTTGACACTCCTATGGGTTCGAATATATCTCCAATTTTACCCAGCTACGTACTTGATAACTGCATACCAAAATTTTCATTTTCTATTCATCAAATCATGATGACCTGATTCTTTCTGTTCCTCGAATTCGAATTGCAGAGGTTCTCAATATATTCAGCAGATATAATGACTTCCAGTTCACGGTAGAAAAGGAAGCTGATAACTTCTTTTAATTTCTAGATATGAAACTCATTAGAACAGAAAATAACAAAGAACAGAAGGTGGTACAGAAAACCAGAAAACGATGTTTGAATAAAATGAAAATAGGCTTCGAAAGTTCCTAACCATATTCCTTGATTAATAAAAAATAACAGGCTATGAAACTCTAGGAGAGATATAAGATCATGTGCCTTTTCAGGTCATGTTATTACATGACCTGCCAAGGCACATGATCTTATCATCATCATTTCTTGAAAAAGCATTTTTGTTAATTTAAATTGCGGAACTTTTGAATTTTTATGATTACCATATATAATAACCCACATCACACATCCAAAGCAATAATTTCTTACTTTTTAGGATATTTGAAAAAAAGGTTGTTTTTAAAAATGTTTTTTATTAATTATTTTAGTTTGTGCTGTTCAGTAAGTACGTTCCAATCTGTGCATTGTTGTTGAAGCATCGTAATTATGAGGCCTTTTTTCTGTAAGTTTTGAGCTACCTAATTCTTCAATGAGGAGACCATCTGAAGATTAACTCGTCCGCCGTCCTGGAGCTACCATCCCCAATTAATGAATTTTTACAAAAAATCAGTAGACTTTCACCAAATTCATAATCTCCGAGTCCTAACACCCCTACATACCAATTTTGAATAGAAACGGTCCATAATCACAAATCAAATTTATGAATTTTGAAAAAAAATCATAATCTTCGACTCCAAAAACCTCCACATACCAATTTTGAATAAAATCGGACTCTAATCACAGAGATCGTCCGCCATCTTGTCACCGCCATTTTTATTTTATTAATTTTGACAAAGAGTTCAGGATCTTAAACCCCGAAAACCTCCACATACCAACTTTGAATCGAATCGGACCATAAACACAAATCTCGTCCACCATTTTATTTTTTCTCCAACAAAAATTTTATAATGCATTTTCTCCAGAATTATGAGCACTTGCTGAATTTCACAACGACAAGTGGGTCAAAATTCACTTGCAAGATTTGTGTTTGGTGTGATCTAATAGTTATTTATGTAATAAGGATCATAAAGACGATCATTATGGTACAAGTCGTGAATGTTATTGGGCGAGGCGTAGCCGAGTCCGATAACACGACGTGTGCCATAATGATTGTTTATGATTCGTATTACATACCAAATGTTATCTGATGGCATTTACATTAATACATTTTCGAAAAATTCAAAACTGCATTTTTGACATGTCACAATGACAACTATTTTCAAAGGAGTAAGTATATGTGCAGTTTCAAATATTAGTAGGTTAGTGAGCTGTGCTTTGCCATTACCTTGACAACGTCAGGTTGTAACGGCAATATATATGTATCTGCTGTCAAACACAATTGTCACGTATAATTGAATGAAATTTAAATAATAATGAGTGATTCTAAAGGTTACATCAAACATTCGAAAGAGCAAAAGAAAAAATATCAGAAGCAATTTTTGGTGCCAACAACCAAACAGGATTACAAGTTTACCAAAAAGCATCAACTACTAATGTAAAAACTCTAGAATTCATTGAAATTGATATCGCAAATTGTAGGAATTGCTCTTTTACCATTTATAATAAATAGTTTTGTGCATAGTTATGCATTTTGAATAATTTTTTTTGATCTTACCATCACATGTTTTTCATATAGAATTTCATTATGGTACTTAGTACCATAATGAATTCATTATGGGACTGAGTACCATAATGAGCTTCCTTATGTCATCAAAATTGAGTTACATAACGTTGCCATTATGACATGCCATCAGATAAACATAAATGTGAAGTTAATATAAAGCTGGTAATTATCAAATTCGCTGAAATGCTCATTTCTCCGTATACGTACCGTACACAATAGAACCATCATTTGTTGATGTGTAGGTAGATACATCATAAAGCCTGCAAAATCCACATAACAGGTTTTTGTTCAGTAGAAATAAATCAAATTTGACACTAAGTGGAGCAGAAATGATTGAATTTTTGTATCACACATAATGAGTTTAAATTATATGCGAAATTATTATGGAAGTAAATAAACATATGCTGTTTTTTTATCGACATCGAATTACAATGAATAATGAATCAGGTTGATGTATGGATGTAAAAAGCCAATGACCTAGATTTTTTTCAGTAAGAATTAAAAACATTGATTAACTTTATATTTCTATGACTTCTTGAGAGTTTGCTCCGATAAGGTCCATTGAACACCTTTATATAATAGTAATATCCATTCTGAAATAGCGAAATAGCTATTGAAATTAGTGAGAAAAGGATTGAATATTTTCTATGTACGCCCTCTGAGCCGAGGATAATTTTTACGAATATGCAGGGTTGAATGCCTCATGTCGTGTATAAGAAACAACTATTTTTCGACAAATTCTGTAAGTTTCTGCATATTTTAAAAAAATTCTATCAAGTCGATACAAAAATAAAGTAGATGCCAATAGTGGGCAATAATAACCTAAAACACATAGGTACGTAAAAATGAGTTTGCTACAATAGGAACCATAAACAAATCTGTACGATAACTGTACCGCATACGTTGATGCAACGTTAGGACATACGTTGTTCTAACGGTTATCGCAAAGGTATGAGATAAGGCTCTCAAATGATTTTTGAAGATTGCCCCATATTGACTTGAAATATATGCTTGCCCAGATAGAACTCATGTCCCGTAATTCAGCCATAAGAAACAAAATTATGTGTCACGCATATGCGACATTCGTAATTTAGTTCGTAATTTAGAAGAAAGATAGATTCGTGATTCGGAGAGAGTTAAACGCCAACATGAACGAAAATTAAAAACACAACATCGATAGAAAATGTTTGTGGCATTCAGACGAGAAAATGGAAACTAGAACTGAAAAATAAAAATATTGATCGGCCAGGATGCATCACATTAATTCCCATCATCTTCGTCAATAACAGGGAACTGAATTTGAAAGTGTGAATCGCCGGTTCCATACAAGGACTGGTGGCTCAATTGGCAGAGCGTTCGACTAGAAATCGAAAGGTCCCAGGTTCGAATCATTGCCGATCCATTTTTTTATTTTTCAGTTCTAGTTTTTATTCTCTTGTCTGAATGCCACACACATTTTATATTGATATTGAATCACAGACGCTATCCACCACTTATTTTATATTCACTTGGCTTGAGTCATGCACCCTAAATTTCCGGTTTGAAGTTGGTCGATAATCCGATATGAATTGACACCAGCGGATAGACCAACATAATTTCATTAGGTGTGCATGCGTGAATGTTTTCATGCAACACATTACAAAATACAATACACAATACAAATATACTTCATTCCGGTAAGACCAAATACCATGGTATTGGACATGTCAAAAAAAAAAGAAGGATAATATAAATTGTATAAGCACACACATATATACAATCATATACAAGCAAACATATGAACACATTTAAATAAACTCATACACAATACAAAGGACTGTAAAGAGGTGTTGAAGATGTGATTTAATAGTACCAAAATTATTCCTCAAATACATCAAATAATCCATGGGACATAGTCAGTTCAAGACATTATATAAATAAATAAATGAATATGCAGGAATCGTCAGTGTAGAATATTGAAATAAATAAAGCTTTGTCATAACTATTTTCTACTAGAGTATTCCAGATACTCGTTTATAGAATATCCAAAAAATATTTTTTTATCCTCAGTTTGAACAAAGGTTATTCTGAAATAATTTTTATGGCTGGTGGTAAACAATTGAGGAGCCCTATGCCTGCTGCAGAAGGTGATCTTCGAAACAACGAAGTACGATGTTGTTGTAATTTTAGTAGGTTTCCGTTTCTTGTTGGGTATATGTGATACTTGGAATTTGTTTCTAACCTGTATTCATTTTTTTTCACATAGAGTAGACAACTATAGATGTAGATGCAGGGTTATGTTAAAATATTATTTTCTTTGAAAATTGGTCTGCAGGAATCTGTGTAACGAAGACCATATAATACACGAATAATACGTTCCTGAGCTACGAACGCTCTTTCTATGTTTGTTCCATATCCCCACAGGAGTACATTATAAGACATAACTGAATTTACCATGGCATAATAGACATCCCTCGAATAGTTTTCATCCAAAATCTTTTTCAGTTTTACTACTGCATAGAAACTGCTGTTTAATCTTTTACATACATGGTTTATATGGAATTTCCAACTTAGTCCAGAATCAATGTGTGATCCTGAAAATTTGGTCGTCTCTAATGGATATATTGCCACGTTACTAACTCCAATGTTCATAGGTTCATAATATGTGGATTTCCTGCCAAAAAATGTAATTAAAACTGTTTCATCTGGATTGACTATAAGCCTGTTTCTGTGACACCAATATGTGAATCGTTTACTAATAATGTTGAGTAAAAGTAAATATAAGTCAAGCATGAAATATTTTATAAGCCAAAATGAAAATCTCATTTTGAGTATTTTCTAAAAAATAAAAAAAAATAAAAAAAAATTGTTGTTTTTTCCTTCTGGGTTTTCTAGAATCGCTTAAAATTGAATTACCATAACGCTCACTACAGTCTCGGCAGTATTATAACATAGTTAGTACTATTCATTATAGCCTCTATCAGGGAGAGAGACATGTCACAAAACAAGCATTTTACATGCTCAGGTGCTATCTCTTTCTTTCATCTATGGCATAAACCATTGACAATTTATTGTGAAAATATTTGTACGATACTTAAACTGAACTGAATAAACTGAAACTGAATATCTACAATTTGTATATCTGGGATTTTCACCTGAGAGGTGGGAAATGTGTTGAAAATGTCGCTGAAAGTTTCTCCAAACGCTTGAAAGTGCGCTCAAGGCAGAGTCGAGTAGCGGTAGTAGACGAACGAACTAACGGAGGAGAGTGCATCATCGTGCGGCGGGTTGCTTATACGTTGGCGCATATTATATTAATGCATATAAATTATTAGCGTGTTTTTGCGTACATTTTCACTTATTTGATATATTTTTTTCAACTATTATATTACATTAGGTAATAGTGAGGCTAGTATTGAAAGTACTTTCATTGACTAATTAGATTTTCAACAATTTTTCTTTTTTTTTTTTGGTTTTCATTCATGAAAAAATTAATTTTTTTTTTTAATCATAAATTAATATGTTTACATACAATGCAACATTTTCATTACAATTATTTGTACAAAAAAAACCAATACGTTGTATAGAAAGTTTGAAAGAAGAAGCGTTCAAGGTCGAGAACACATCTGTTTGGGAGTGTTCAATTCCCCCACTACCGCTACTCGAGACTCTACCTCGAGCGCACTTTCAAGCGTTTGGAGCAACTTTCAGTAACATTTCCAACATATTTCCCACCTCTGAGTTGAAAATCTGAAATATACAAATTTTAGGTATTGGTCCCTACTTCCAGATGCCGTTCCTGGACTTTGAATATGACGATTTCCCTTAAATTGTTCATAACGCGATTGTGCAGAAACTACACATCGAGCAGAAACCATCTTGCACACGGTTGAACTTCATGTTATCTATCTATCTATCATTTTCCGCACGATTGTTTGTCCAGCTTTAAATTTATGAAAATTATCTCTTTTAAGAGGTTTTTCCGGATTTTCTCAATGGAAAATGCACCGATCCGGTCGCACAAAAAACCATTTTGTAGGTTTCTGAATTATCTACGGAAGTTCCATGAATGTGAAACAATTCCTCCAATATTTTTCAAGATATCTTCAAAAAAAAAAAAAACGTGGTCATTTTTGACAATATTTCATGTTGAAAAAAATCCATAAAGCGATTCTTCTGGGGCCGACACCAGAGTTTTCATGTACGAACTATCCTCTGAAAGGTAGTACAGGTGAAGTACGAAAATATCCTCTATTTTTCCTCTATTTGTTGGCCTTACTCTTGATGGATAGTTCATGAATGTCAGAAATAAGGAATAACAATAATATCGATTCATAACAATAATATCACAATATTACCTTACTGAAACAACATTGCTTTATGATGACTATGTAAGTGAAACCTTCGTGATCACTATGAAACAATCAATAATGACATGGTACACCATAAGTATAACGTAGACGTCATGAAATAAACTAATACTGGCTTGGTCATCTTTATGATGATATTTATTTATTGAGATTGAAGAAATTATTCATGGTATTCACGAGAAACACTTTGTTTTTTCAACAAACATAGAGTTTCAACCGATGTATGAATCAGCCCTTTCTGTATATATGTATATATATACATAATCATATAATAATATAATATTTCACATCAATTGTTCAGTCATATTTCCTACCAATCCGAACAATAGCTGAAATTGAAATGTTCGGTACTTTCTCGAATATATCTTCTGTCTGGAACAATTGGAATAATAATAGAATCAATTATATCTGCCCAGTGATTTTGAATTGAAAACAAGAAATAATAATTAATTGAAAAGGCAAATATTGGAGTTCTCGTCATAGCACCATCTTCGATGTCAGTTACTGCGAAAATCATTTATAGAATGGGAAGTTATTGTTGACCATGAATATTCATAAGCTATTCAGAAAGGTGGTGGAGGATTCATCGTCAAGATCATAAAAAAACTATTATTGTCATCGTGTTAAAGCTGCTTCATCAATTGTTAGTGTTAAGAAATTGCAGGTTTCTGTATACGAGAGCTGAAAAAAATTAGTAGTATCTTACGAACGCGTACAAAACGAAATTGGCATCAGTTGGAAACCAGTCTTTTGAAAGTTTCTGTTGCAAGTATGCAAGATGAATATAGTTTAAATTCCAGAGATCATGAGAACGCTAAACTCCAAGATCATGAGAAAGTTATGATATTTCACAACTTCAAAAGAGGTTCAACATAAAACAGCAGTAATTAATAGAAATTCAGTGACATTATTTGGGGTCTAATGGACAGATTTGAAGTTCATCCGAGTAGCAGAATGCCGTCACATTGTTGACACAATGGCAAATGAAGAGGTCTGATAGATCTGCGGATAACACCTATTCTTCGTTTTTGAGACTTGTATATATATATAGATATATGTATATATATATATATATATATATATATATATATATACATATATCTATATATATATATATATATATATATATATATATATATATATATATATGGAAAATAACATATATAAGCGTAACAAGGATGTATAACGCCTTATTTATGAAATAAGTATTTTCAAGTTCATCCATATAGGCGTGTTTCCTGAAAAAAAACGATTTTACACATTTTTTTTATTACGAATCGATAGAGCGATCACTATCTGCTCTCGTGCTAACAATGTATAGCGCCATAAATTTTTGAGGTACTTGCATTATTGCTATTGGATGTACTGGTACCTCTAAACTTTGTGAGATGGTGCTATATGATATTATCCAAATACTAATAACCTTTCGAGTGACATTACCAAATTTGAGCCTCAAATCAATGTTATATATGTTTTTCTTTGGTTAGTCTAAAGTACTCATACGGTTTATTCACAGCGTGTATTTGTAGCCAACGTGTGCACTGGGTAAGATTTAAAAATAGTCATATGTAATAAGTATGTGATTGGTATCTAAATAAGCGATTAACAAATTAAACTCGATTTTACAGAAGCAAGGCTCGGTCGCTCAGGTATTCATCTATAAACACGAAATAAACATATACTTAAGAAATATACTTTCTTGTAGAATGGGAACTTAATTTCATAAATTTTGGGTACAAAAATGACTTACTTATTGTCATAATTCTGTATTTGGTGAGAAAATCATAGAAAAATCAATGAAATGTATATACTTGATTTTAACAGATACAAATAGAGTACAGAAAAATACAGAGTCATGCAATATTCAGTGAATTATAACCTAAGTCAATTTCACTATCACTGGCGTCATCCAAATTCACAACATTTTTTTCTCTGGGCAAAGATCTATATTAACTTATGATTTACCTACTTTTCGTACATGAGCAATGTGATTCATCCATCTTTAAATTGGAAAATTCTGCATTTCCGATTGAATCAAAGTTACCCCAAATTGATTTAAAGTTGGCGAAACGCTACACCTACTTACCTATACTTTTAGCACATGTCATATGTGTTCAGTTGGATTGAGGAGTAATAAAATAAATGATAAAAAACCTCTTCGAAGACAAGCTTATATGTAGGCCGTGTACTGAAACGTATATAATAAGTTTTAGTTATCGCACTTCAGTGCTCTAGCGCGCTAATATTCAAACCAAAATTATAAAAATCGCTGGATAGGTCGCGGAGGACCACAAGCCTGGTCACCTAGGTCCCCGGTCTGCAATAGTTTAGATTATGTCCTGTGGGGTCATCTTGAAACATTGGTTTTCAGCACACCGATTCATACTGATGCGTATTTGAGATATCGCACCATAGGTTCATGCGAAACTATTTGAAACAGTCGCGAAATTTTCCAAACAGTACGTGAGTCCACGAGAAAGAGAGAAGAGGCATGCATATTTGCAGGAGGTTCACATTTTGAACATCTGATTCAATTTATTTCTTAGTGCGTGCAGGAAAATTTTTCGTAAGTATTTATTCCAAAATGTATTTAGATTAGTTTAATTCCATAACTTTACGGTTTAAAAATAATTATCTTGAATGAATTCTTGTTTAAAATTACATGAATTGCTCTTTCTCGTAAGTGGTCTAGCGACATACAGCTGAATGAATTTTATTTTCTTATGCGAAAATCATACGTCAAACAAAAAAATCAAGAGACCAGATTTGCTCACAAGGGAATGAGGAATTCAAAAAAACTTTTTAACAAAAAATTAAATCGACGAAATACGGAATTGAAAAGTAAAAAATAAAATAAAACTTCTTAGTCTCAATAACTAAGCTACTAAACCAATGTAAGTAACTAATTTTGGGTCGGCGCCAAACAAACAAGCAAATGAATTAGGTGAGGCGTAAAATGATAGCATCGAGTTGCGCGGTGACATTCTCATAATTTTTTTGAAGTAATTTAATGATCTTCATTGATTCTTTGTTTGGCGCCGACTCGAAATCAGTTACTTACATTAGTTTAGGAGCTTAGTTATTGAGACCAAGAAGGTTTATTTTATTTTTGACTTTTCAGTTCCGTATTTCGTCGGTTTAATTTTTTGTTATAAAGTTTTTATTTTTCAATTTTTTGTGGCTGAAATATACCAATTACTACCTACTTGTTTTTCAATTACTTCCAAAATACTTACTTACCCACCTTACTTCAACTATTACCTACCAGTTAAATAATATGATTATCTACTTTTACTATTTGTTGTAATATAAATTAATATTTTTGTTGTTCTGGTTAGTTTATTTCATTACTTTGTATATCATCCCATCCTCTCATATAGTATAATGATTGTGACGGATGTAGGAAAACAAAAATAATGACAGTAGCGATCTGTCATTGTCAACTACCTATGTGTGCCAATGTTCCCAAGTTAAAAATCAGTTATCCCCTATTTTTCTACCCCGCATGGGTGGATAATTCCTTTCGAAATTCGAACATGATCAACTACCCTATCTTATAAAAAAAAAACATCCAAATCGAAGAACCCAGTACAAAGTTATGCCTGATAGAATCGGTTAACGGACCAGAATTCAGAGAGTGAGTGATCAATATCAAAAAGTTAAATTAGCATGTTATTAAGAAACACCCTGTATAATTACATGTCCTGACTGACTAACTGACTTACTGACTGATGATCAACGCCCAGACCAAACCGTTGGACCTGAACAGCGTAATTCTATGATGTTATAGATAACCACTAAAATAGTCTAATCAACAAGTGCTTCTTAGGTCAATTTTTTTTCGCATTATCCGAAAATTATGATTGAGGCGTCATTCGATTCGGAATGGCATGTAGATGGTTTTTGAGAAAATGCTAAGGCCGCTCGCGAAAGTTAGTTATAAACAATTGAGTAAAAAAAAAGGGGGTTTGGTTTTTCGCCAATATCTCAAAAACTATGCGAGATAATTCAAATTTGAAAAAAGGTTCAAAAAGAGGAGGAAAATCATGTGTCTCGGAACTGTAGGACGAATATTTATAATTTTCCCAGGGGGTTGAAAATACGCTCGAAAACGGGTACTCCAGCTTGCGCAAGCCACGCCCCCTTCGAGAACTTTAATGAATAAATATTATTTAAACTTATCAAATATAAAAATAAAAATTTGAAAAAATCCAGAAGCCTGGATCAATGAACAATAATCGGTGGTCCAAACATTTTTATCGCGATTTTTCAATAAGTTATCCATTAGTTAATTAACAATTTTTTGTAGCACGAACATTAACATTGCAAGTGCGCTAATTGTTGAACTATCAATCTGAGAATGTTTTCCTTTCGTGGAGATATTTCTCAGAGGTATCAGGATAGATTCCTGTTGGAAAAATTGAAAAAAAAAAATCGATTTGTTATTAACAATTTACTAAGGTGAATAATTATAAAGCTTCATTAAACATTGAAAAAAATTTTTTTTTATAATATTATTATTGTTCCGTTTTCTTATGATCAGAAGCTACTGCAAAGTGATTTTCAATAATTTTTATCCCCTATTGTTCAAAAAATTGTTATAAACAAATGCGTTGTTTATGAGATAACTAAAAAAAAATTTCATGACATAATCTTCGATGAAAATTATGATAAAAAAAAATATAAAAAAAAAAAATTATTGCTCAAAAACGCATTTGTTAAATAACATTTTTTTTACCACTTGTTATAAAAATTAAGGAACCATTTTTTCTTTGAAAATCATTATTTATATGATTGATATGAAAAAAAAACGATTATCATTTAAATTTTCATTGTTTATTTAATAAACAATTTGTTATAAACAAATGAATTATCACTTTTTTTTCTTTTTCTACTTAAAAAAACAAAAACAACCATGTATTAAAAAAAGTATATATTTATATTTTTTATCGAACTTTCAATTTTCTGTTCTCTTTCATTTCACCACTCTGACCTGGTTTTTTATGTTTAATTTTATTATAACTTTTTAACTAATCGAGATACAAGGGAAAAATTCAGGACTTATTTATTCTTCATTATTTAAACAACAAATTGGGCTAAAATTTGAAGCTCTCACTCAATTATTTATTCAATTTATACCATTTGTTTATAAAAATAATCTTTCAGAAAAAATTGTTTTCTACTTTTATGTCTAAATATTCTATGAACTAATATAACTATGACCATACAACTCATTCAACCCCCCATCTAACGTATATTTATCAACAATTTCAGCTTATATGTTTCAGTTTCAATTTATTGTTCCAAAAATAACCAATTATTATTGATTTTGATTTTCTTGATTCTTCTAGATTATGCTAATAAGTTTTTAATGACCTAATGGTTTTTTCGGAAAATGAACTGAAATAATAGAATCTTCAATGTTTAGTTACAGTTATTCATCAAAGATGTAAAGTTTTATGCACATTCATCCTGATCTTCATTAAGACGTCATTAGTCTATAATTGACCCGCATGCTTACGACTAATTACTAATGGGTATTCAAGGATTCTTTCTATCAAAATCTGATTTGCTTTGTTCAGATTTCTATAAGCAGCTAGAAATATTTCTTATTCTCGAAAGTATCTGTAGATTCCGGTTTTCACTTGCTGAATACTTTTCTTGTTACCTGCTAGAAATATCTGCTCATATTTTAAATATAAATAATTTTTTTTCTCAAATAATACATGGTTGTTTTTGTTTTTTTAAGTAGAAAAAAAAAATACAAAGATATAATTCATTTGTTTGAAACAAATTGTTTATTGAATAAACAATGAAAATTCAAATAATTATTTTTTTCAATATCAAAGACCAAGATAAATAATGATAAAAAAAAATGGTTCTTTAATTTTCATAGCAAGTGGTAAAAAAAATTGTTATTTAACAAATTTGTTTTTAAGCATAAAAATTTTTTTTAAAAACAATTTTTTTGGAATCATTATTCTCATCAAAGTTTATGTTATAAAAAAAAATTAAATTATTCCATAAACAACGCATTTGTTTATAACAACTTTTTTAACAATACGAGATAAAAATTAAAAAAAATCATTTTTAAGTAGCTTCTGATCATAAGAAAACGGATCAATAATAATATAATAAAAAAAAAGTTTTTTTCAATGTTTAATGAAGCTTTATAATTTTTCACCTTAGTAAATTGTTAATAACAAAACGAAAATCAACAATTTTTCAATTTTTTCAACGGGAATCTATACTAAGACCTTTGAGAAATACCTCCACAGAAGGAAAAAATTCCCAGATTGATAGTTTAACAATTATCGCACTTGAAATGTTAATGTTCGTACTACAAAGAATTGTTTATCAACTAATGGATAACTTATTGGAAAATCGCGATAAAAATTTTTGGACCACGAATTATTGTTCATTGATCTATCCTGCAGGCGCCTGAATTTTTTCAATTTTTAATTTCCATATTTAATAAGTTTAAATAATATTTATTCATTAAAGGTCCGAAGGGGGCGCGGCTTACGCAAGCCGGAGGACCCGTTTTTGGGCGTATTTTCAACCCTCTGGGAAAATTATAAATATTGGTCCTACAGTTCCTGGAGTTCGGACTTTTTTTAGAAAATTGTCTCGTCTTTTTGAATCTTCTTTGAAATTTGAATTATTTTTGAAATATTGGCGAAAAACCAAACCCCTTTTTTTTCACTTAATTGTTTATAACACCTCAATCATAATTTTGGGAGAATGCGAAAAAAATTTGACCTCAAAAGCACTTGTTGACTAGACTTAAAAGGGTTTTCTTGATATTTCATTCTTGAAGTGGTGGAAACGAGGGTGAGAAGGGGGGTGAAAGTAACGTTAGTTTTGAAGTCATGGAGTATTTGGTTTTCGTTTCAATTAAAGAACACGAATGTCAGGATATTTGAAAATTCAACCCTAAAGGGGTTGAAAAGGGAACAAAAAATTTGTATAGGAGTACCGTTAATTTTTGAGTTGGGGTTATGAAAATCGATGCTTGAGGTCTTTGTTAGAAATAAGGAAATATGAATTTTGGTGTTTTTGGAAATTCTACTCCTAAAAGGAGAAACTGGGGGCCTTAATGGTCACCGGAAGTTCGAATGAGAGTTCCGTTAGTTTCGTTGGGGTTATAAAAATTGGTTTTTTTTTAAAAAAATGTGTATTAGTGTTTTTAGAAATTCCACCCCCAAAGGGGTAAAAGTTTGTATGAGAGTTTTGTTAGTTTTCATGTTAGGGTTTTAAAAACTGGTAATTGAGATCTTTGTTACAAATGAAGGAATATATGTATCAGTGTTTTCAGAAATTCAACACCTGAAGCGGTGAAATGGGGGGTGTCTGACGATCAACGTCCAGACCAAACCGCTGGACCTAAACATCGTATCTATAATGACATAGATAACCACTAAGAAAGGTTTTTCTGATGTTCCATCCCTGAAGTGGTGAAAACGGGGTGTGGAGGGGGGGAGGGAGTGAAAGTTAAAGTAGGTACCATTAGTGTTGGAGTAATAGAATTTGGTATTAGGGCTTTTTTTCAATTAAAGAACACGTTTGTTTTATTTTTTTCAATTCAAACCCAAATAATAGGAGGAGTACTAGTTTTGAATTTGGGGTAATAGAAACTGTTTTTGGAAAGTCAACCCCTGAAGAGGAAAATGAGGTGCTAAATTGGTATTGAAAGTTTCCTTTTTTAAGTATGGGGTCATAAAAATTTGTATTTGAGGTCTCTGTTACAAATAAAGAAATAGGTGTTCCAGTGTTTTCAGAAATTAAACCCCTGAAGGGTAGAAATGGGGTGTGAAATTCCGAATGGGGGTCCACTAGTTTCTGAGTCAGGTCATAGAAATTGGTATTTGAGGTCCTTGTTATGAAAAAATACGTGTTTCAATGTTTCAGTGAAAGTTTTCATGAGGGTTCCGTTAGTTTTCAAGTTGGGCTCATGAAAATTGATATTTGATATCTTTGTTACAAACGAAAGGATACGTGTTTCAGTGTTTTCAGGAATTCAACCCCTGAAGGGGTAAAATGGGGGAGATAATGTTCATTGGGGTTCCGTTAGTTCTTAAGTTACTGTCATGAAAATTGATGTTTCAGCTCTCTGTTACAAATGAATGAATTGTGTTTAACTTCATTTCGAAATTTCGTCCCTAAAATGATCAGAACCACTTTACGTTCTCTTTACCTAACATAATTATTGTTTATGCAGAATTACTTTGTAGAAATCCAAATATTTTTGGAATTTCAGCATTCCTTGATGATGTTTGACAAGTGTCAAGTAATTCAACAATTTAAGACTTCATACGATAGCTCAGGTCACAAATAACTAACTAATTTTACAGGTATTTCACAAAAAATTATTTCAGTGTAAAACGTTCTATAGAAAGTTTCATTGATACTGATGAATTCTGATCATCCATACATTTCTCTTTGAGTATCAGTAAATTCGATTTCATCAACAAGGACGGAATCCCTCTCATAAGTAGACTTCAACAGTTTGATATTTCTTCTCCTATTTGGATTAAATAAACAAAAACTACCTACAAACTATGAAACTCTTTGAAAACCAATCGGATGAAACTTGATTTTGTTTGTGAAAAATAATCGAAAGCTAGAAAAACTTTACCTCAAATCTCGCTGTATAATGAAATTATTCCACATTTCCAATTGAAGACCACACATTTGCATACCCAGCAGATACGGACGATGATTCGCGTCTGTTTTTATAGCTTGGTTGATTTTCAGCTATTCAATTATATCATCCCTTCTTCCTATAACAAATGGCAATCTGGAAGCTTCCTTTATTTGAATTTTCTATTAATTTCAATTCTCTGACTGGCTATTCTGAGTTTCCATTCATGGAAATCCACCGAAAACGAGAGAGGAACTAATGAATTTTGCATATGAACATATTTATTTTCAGAAATAAGTAGATTTCATCAATGGCAATCACATTGACTGTTTTATTGTTGTTCCAGACATATAATATTGATGGTGTATTTCGGTATATATTAATGTGCCATCTATCATGGTCCCCAGAATCCTACTAACTACTAACTTTTAGTTAGAAACTGTATAAACATATATATCTACATTTCTGAAAAATAATACCGCCGTAGTAGTTTACCAAATAAAAAGGTTATCTCGCAAACATTGAAAATATGGAAACCAGATTTGTGGATCAGTTCGCTGGAAGTCCAGGCTTGCTCCTGATGACCCATTTTGTACCACATGGGCGTGGGCGATTGAAAAATTCTCAAAAACACATTTTTTCCCACAGCACCAACCATTTTTGCTGACACCTTTCGATAGAACTAAATTCTACGGTGAGTTACTCAATCATTTCCTATACCCAACTCCAACCTCTAACATTGTCTTGCCAAGAGTTTCTTTCCCTCTTCGAATATGCCATAAAAACAAAACACAATTATAATAATTCAATCAAAGTCAAATATGGATTCCTATTCAATTTACACATGAAAAATTATCATTAACGAACAATAACAGAACAGAACTCTAACGTAAATGATATGACCACCCTTTTTGTTCGAATATTATATCATTCTCCTTTCAATAGAATTGCGTATGCGTAGTACTTTTGATTTCGTTGAGATCAGGACTGTCAAAAGTCTGTATTATTCTGAGCCTCAAATGATCTATATTGCGACATGGTGGAAAAGAGGCCAAATCTTCTAGCCCACCCCAAATAGAAAAGTCTAAGGGGTTAAGATCGTGAGATTTTGCAGGCCTCTGAAATGACCAGCGGTGATCAAACAAGGTATCTACAATTCTTGTATTATGCGGTGTTGGGGCAACAGCGCATCTAGTGCAGCTCTGGCTAATGACAAATTTCCAAGACATGTTTTTACGGCATTTTGAAGAATTTCTATGTAGTTTCCACTATCCAAATATCCATCGTATAGATAATTGTACTTGTACCTGATTTTCTACTTCGAGCACCATATGCAGATTCTCAGAAGCTCAAATATGTCGATTTCGTCAATAGCCCTGCTGAGAAATATTTGCCTCATCAGTCCAAATTTTGTTCTCTACGAATCCGACATGCTCTTGTTTTTTGAGCAATAAATCTTCGAAAGAGTTTACACTACGGGGAAGTTACATGGGTGGAATTTCTGCATTTTATAAATGAAAAAGGATTTAGCTTTTGAAAGTGTTAAATGGTTTGTATTGCAGAGTCTGCAAATCCCAATTCCGAAGACGCCGTTCGTATTGAGGATAGAGCATTTGCTTGAAAATATCCGAGAATGAAAATAAGATTATCTTCATTATCAGTTAGTGTTTGACTCTCGTAATGGGACTATCCCAAAAAATTCGAATTCATTTCTCCATCGTGAGATCTTTCCCCGTGTCAAGCTTGGTGAGTTTGCGAATTCCAAATGAAATTCAGGGACAGTTCCCCGAATAATTTTTTGACACATGCCATGGATTACAAACAAGTCTAACACAACTTCGTTTGAATAATTTTTTTACTTTCGAACCAATTTTATTCAAGAATAAACACAACTCATTTTCAATTTGACAGAATATTACCTCATTAATTACAATTGACATATATTTCCATGGCATACTTGAAAAAGCGACAAATCTCTTGGCTAGATGAGGCATTTCTTGACTTTCATTCCCCGACGCAAACAGAGGAGTGTTATGAGTTTAATGTGTGTATATTTGTATCTCTGTATAAGAATGTCTGTCTGTGGCATCGTAGATCCCAAACGGATAAACCGATTATGATTCAGTTTTTTGTTTGAAAGGTGACTTGATCGAGAGTGTTCTCAGCTATGATAAAAAAATATGTTCAGGTGTTTCAAGATCATTAGCTCTTTTCTAGTTGATGAAGGATGTGAGCAACTTCCACAGGTCTGTTCGATTCGGAATTTGGTATCCTGTTATTTCAATGATATTGCATGCACATGGTAACCTTGACCGAATGCTGTAAAATCACCTGGAATCTGCAGATTAATCAATTCCTCACCAACTTACTGCAGATTTATTGTGTTTGGGCTCATTGGAATGGTTTCAATGAATAGGTTATAGATAGATGGTGATCAATGTCTGATGATGGAGCAGGGAACAGAAAGGACTATAAATTGGTGAGGGATTCTAAGATACTTTCACGCGTTCAATCGATATGAAATTCTGGTATACGTTGTTGTAGTACCGTTTGTGGAGAATTAGTGTATGAATGTGTTAAGAACGAATGAGTAAGTGGGATTGAGTGAATGAATAAACACGATTTTATATTATAGTACGCTGCTGAATATAATGAGGCACTGTGGAGTACGGTACGGACTACGGATGTTGATGGTTATTAAATGGGATTGAGTGGATGAATAATTGCGATTTAGTATGATACAATAGGGTGTCAAATACATAATACAAAAACAAAACAATGGTATGATAATGTCTAATGCATTTTAATTACTAATAGTAGCTCCAAGTGAGAATTACAAAGCATTCTGAATATAAAAATATAAAAAAAAAGTATGACACTCAATACAAAATGAAAGTATTGAAGTCTTTGCAATTCTGCTGGAGCCGATCTGTTATGGATCAATAAGTAATGACGCCAGGTACGTTATTTCAGCAATCGTACACTGAATATACGAAATAAACTTAATCTAGGAAATTGAAACTGATAAGTTTTTTGTAATCAATCACCCTGAGTCGCCTATTGAACTAATTTAATCACGTTTATTTACAAACTATCGAAGGAAAGGAAAAATTCTAAATAATAATCTCAAGTTGAAACTCAAAACCGCACGTGCGATATTGCATTGCCAAAACCTTGCAACTGTAGTAATATTCATGAAGATACAAGTCAGAATACGGAGATTTGGGCCAGGCAAGATCTCGTGTCGCAATTTCGTGTTTCGTCCGGCAAAGTATTTGGGTGGATGTGGGGATAGAGTATCGATCGTACCGTATCTACTAGTAATATAAAAAGTTTCCAAAGCATGGAATAAAATTAAATTTGAAATAAAAAAAAACGACACAAAAAAACATCTTAAATGTAAAGAAATAATTTGTGTTGGCTTTTGTAATTGAGGTTAATAAAATGAAAACAGAATACAACTAGAAATGGAAAAGAATGAAATTTAAATAGAAGTAAGCTGGGTAACGTAGGTAAATATCAAAACAACAATATCGAATCGTTGGGTCTAAGTCTCAATTAGCGGTCCCCTGGCGCGACGACGCTGGGATCAAATTATTACTACTTATATTGATTTTAAATGGCTCAAGCACAATATTTTTTCACTTTTTAGAGGTTTTTTTGTGTCGGGGTTTTTTTAAATTTTGATCAGAAATGTTTTGGATCTGAATTTTTCCTGAGAAGTTGAACATTCTCAATTGAATATTGAATAGAATTATTTTTCTGTGAATTGGAAAATCCACGATAAGAATAAAGTTCATTTTGTGAAAGTCTAACAGAAAACAAGTACTTCCCCGGATAAAGCCACGCTGGACATTGAACTTTGGAAGATAGTGACTAGAGATTACCTTTCAGTCGCAGATGATTCCACTCCTGATTTTATGAACATCCTGTTCTTATTTTCAAACAAATGAATTTTTTCTGTTTTGATATCTTTATGGATTTCTATAGTTTAACCGAAACCAAAGAGAAACTTTTGTTTGAAGGTTGTAGACGATGTGGTAACTTGATTACTATCGTTTCGGACGTCCATCGTCTTAATGTATTCAAAAGGTTTTCACGACGTTTCGAATGCTTGTATCTGCAATCGTCTTCAGGTGAATACTGACAAGTTTAGGTGCTACTTACCAATTTAAATGACTGTCGGCGCAATGATGCGTTCAATTCCGCCATGTGCAGCGGTGCATGTAATTTCGCGCGGTGTGGTGGTGCGTGAAATTTCGCGCCTCTGCAGCCCGTCAGAAAGAGCAATCAGGGGTCCCATACGTTCTTGATCTCAAC
Source organism: Gonioctena quinquepunctata (assembly GCA_018342105.1). Lineage (NCBI taxonomy): Eukaryota > Metazoa > Arthropoda > Insecta > Coleoptera > Chrysomelidae > Gonioctena > Gonioctena quinquepunctata. The sequence continues at coordinate 87,684 of JAFIRS010000889.1, read as the reverse complement.
GCTTGATTGACTAAAGGCGTTATTGGCTTCGATGTAGGCGGCCTCTTTGAACTTTCGTTTGAACCAATGCTCCTCTCTATGTAGAACACGCGCGTCGTCCCATAGAACTCGATGGTGCTCAGTCCAGGCGTGGTCAGCGATTTCCGATTTTGATGGTTCTCCACGTTGAGTCCATTTCTTGTGCTCATCCAATCTTACCGATAACGGTCTCTTTGTCTCTCCAATGTAGAAATCTCCGCATTCACATGGAACTTCATAAATGTAATTCTTACTGATTTCATTTTTGTTGTCAGGTTTGGTCTTGGTCAGGAAACTCCGTTAAGTACTGCCGGATTGGAAGCAGCTCTTGATGTTGAACTTGTTTCCGATCCTTCTGATCTTCTCGGGGACACCTCTGATGTACGGAAGGCAGATCACTGTGCTCTGTTGTTGCTCTTCAGATGTCTTCGTTCTCCGGAGTTGTTTCAATACTGTTGGAACTATTGATTTTGAGCCATTAATTCGACAGATTATGATTATTATAAAAGTGTCAGTAATTTTTGCATTCTGAATGTCATATATTTTTGCAATGAAGTTTTCGATTGATTTCACTCGAGTATAATTTCGAATAGAGTAGTGCAGTGTATCTGTACATCATTTTGAAGAACCTGGTGATCTGGAGTTTGGCGGGTAGCTTCTCTTTTCGGGTCACATCATTTTGGCGACCGTGACAGGACTTGAGTGAATCAAAAACTTCCGAGTGTGGGCTTGAGATCTAGTGCAGATAAAACTTTCGTCGTTTATATCGTTGAACAGGTTTCGAACCGGGGTTTTTGTCGTGCGCAATGGATCAACAGAAAAAACATCGTAAAGTTCTTCGCGCCGCTTTTACAAAAAGTGCCAATGAACTTGATAAATTGTTATCTGAAGAGGCAGCCCTACAACAGGTACAAGTTGCTTGGGAAGTATTATTGCAGAAACATGAAAACTTATTGATAGCTAACAGATAAATCTACGATACTCTACTACAACAGGCCGTGAGTGAGGAAGATCTGATGGTAGAAATCGATTCTTGTGAGGGATATGACAAAAAGTATATCGATTTGAGGATTACCTATGGAAATCGTCAGAAGCACGTAGATATTGGTCTTGATGAGGACGATAGACGTTCCAGAGCCAGTTTGGCTGTGAGTTAATTCACATTAGGCCCAGGTATGCGTGAATTTAAGTTACCTCCAATTAAATTTGAAAAATTTGGTGGTGAAATACGCGAATGGCCTCCCTTTTGAGGTCAGTTCAGAAAAATCGATGAAGATCCGAACATAGATGCGGCTGACAAGTTTCAGTACTTGTATCAAGCTACAATTCCCAACAGTAGGGCCAGACAACTAGTCGAAAGTTTTCCTCCAATTGCTCAAAGTTATAAAAAAGTAATAGACAGTTTGAAATCACGTTTTGGGCGGGATGACTTACGAATAGAAGTATATGTCAGGGAACTGTTGAAACTTATCATCAATAATGCCATGTCTAACAATAAAATGACGCTTTCAACTCTGTATGATAAGGTCGAAACACAGTTGAGGGCTCTCGAAACGCTTGGCGTCAAAAATGATAATTGCGCCGCTATGTTATTTCCTCTAATTGAATCCTGCCTGCCAGAGGACTTATTGCGTGTTTGGCAGCGGTCCTCGCATTTTCATTTTTCAGTTACTGGTGCACAGTCTGAGAATAGGGGCGGGGCAAATCCTGTATCATCGACTATGAGTCGTCTGGAAAGCCTTATGAGTTTTGTGAAGTCAGAAGTCGAGAATGAAAAGCGGATTTTCTTGGCTGCAGAAGGCTTTGGCTTGAATTTAGGTAAAAGTCGACATGAAAAAGCAAATAAACCTGTGTCAAATGAAATTTCGATATCAACTGCTACAGGTCTGATGAACTGCAATATTGTCAAATGTATATTCTGCGAGGGTGCGCATGGTAGTGAAAATTGTTTCAAAGCTCATAAATATTCTTTAGATCAGAAACGCAAAATATCAACAGATAAAAAGGCCTGTTTTAGAAGTATGAAAACTGGACATCAATCTAGAAAGTGCCACGAGCGTTTGAAATGTCTTTCATGTGGAAAGCAACATGTTGCTTTGATGTGCCCAGAACTGCCTGCAAATAAAATTACATTGAATCCAAATTCGACTGAGCCTTATAAAGGAAATGATGAAATTTCAGCTATCGAGCAATCATTGGCGAGTCATACAAACACTCATGTGTTTCTGCAAACTTTACGGATTAATATGATCAGTGAGCATGGAGTTCGTTCGATACGAGCAGTCATAGATAGTGGTTCACAGAGATCATATGGTTTGATTAACACTGCTGAGAAAATGGGTTATAAGCCCAAACGTACTGAACAGATAATTGATTCATTGTTTGGAGGATTGAATACGGCTGAAAAATTGCACAATTGTTATGATATCAAGCTGAATGTCGACAATTACAGTTGTTCATTCGAAGTTCTTGATCAGTCTGTAATTTGCAATGAAATTTCCCCAGTTTATCATGGATGTTGGCTAGAGGAACCAAGCATAAAAATATTCAATTAAGATGTGCATGATTCAGCTCCAATTGAACTCCTAATCGAGGCTGACGTAGCGGGAAAACTCTACACTGGAAGGAGGCATATTTTGAAGTGTGGTTTGGTGGCTGTTGAAACACTTCCAGGTTGAACTCTGATGGGGAAGATACCTCACAATGATCACGGTTCCAGTTTGGCAATGACCGTTATGTCACTTTTTTCGAAAAATGTCAGCATAGCAGACTTGTGGGAACTTGATGGTCTGGGGATCATTGAACCTGTAGAGAAAAAATCAAGAGGAGAATTGGATAATGCCACGAAAGATCTCTTTCTCCAAACTATCACCACAGACGATGAAGGTCGAAATGAGGTAAGGATGCCATTAATTCGACAAATTATGATTATTATAAAAGTGTCAGTAATTTTTGCATTCTGAATGTCATATATTTTTGCAATATAGTTTTCACTCGAGTGTAATTTTGAATAGAGTAGTGCAGTGTATCTATACATCATTTTGAAGAACCTGGTGATCTGGAGTTTGGCGGGTAGCTTCTCTTTTCGGGTCACAACAAATACTTCTTCTAGGGGTTTCTTGGGATATCCATTCCAGTGGAGGTCCTCTCTGATGTGGTTTGATTCGGCATCTAGTGACTCCACTTCGTTGCATATGTGCGTTGCTCTCTCTACCAATGTTCTCACGATCCCTCTCTTCGACGAACTCGGATGGTTGGAGCTGTAACTAAGGAACTGCCCCGTATGTGTCTTCTTTCTGTAGACGGAGGTGCAAATTTCATTGCCTATTCTCTCAGCGTTCACATAGAGGAAGGGTAAGGCACAGTTGGTTTCCATTTCCATTGTGAATTTGATCGAATCCCTGATTCTGTTAATTTTGAGAAGAAATCCTGGAGATATATGTCTCCGTTATTCCATATAATGGAGGTGTCATCCACGTACCCCAACCACAGCTTTGGTTTGTATTCTGCCTCCCGTATAGCCAATTCCTCGAATCACTCCATGTTTATGTTGGCGATGATTGGAGAAAGGGAAGATCCCATCAAGAGTCCGTCGACTTGAGAAAAGAATCGGTCCTTTTTCTGGAAATATGAGTTCTGTAGGCAGCACTGTAGTAATTCCAATATTGCGTGGGTGGGAAGGTAAGTCCTCTCCTGCAGCTGGTCATCCTCTTCGAGTTTCGTTTTGATGATACTGAGAGATTTCCCTATAGGGACATTGGTGTGACGGCTCTCCACGTCGAAGCTGATGAAACGATCTACTGGTCCAAGTTCAACATCTGTGATGGTGTCAACGAAGTGCTTGGAATTCTTGCGGTATGAACTGCTATTTCCTTGTAAGGGTTGTAGTATCGGTAGGAGGTATTTCGATAACTTGTAGGTTGGTGAGTTCCGTGAGCTGGTGATCGGTCTCAGTGGCATGTCTGGTTTGTGGATTTTCGGAAGCCCGTAGAGATGCGGCGGTTTGCTGTAGTGTGGCGTTAGATGTGATCGTTCGTTGTCTGGACTGGAGTGTTTGAATTTCCTCAGAGTGTTGTAGATCTTCCTTTCTATATTCGGTGTCGGATAATTCTTCAAGAGTTTATAGTTCTCTGTGTGGAGTAACGACTCTATCTTGTCATCATATGTTGTGGTGTCCATGATAACCATGGCGTTTCCTTCATCGGCTGGAAGAATCTTTATGGATGAATCCTTTTGTAGAATTTTTAGGGCCCTCTGTTCCCCTGCAGTAATGTTACTCCAGAGATTCCTCTCCTCCTCGAGTGTCTCTCTCACTTTCCATCTGAACTCTTCTGCCTGGATGGGATTCATTCTGCTGCTGGTTGACTCTACAGAGCTTACAATGTCCAGGATAGGTATTGTTTTAGGTACAACTGCAAAGTTCAATCCCTTTTCCAGCAGGGACCCCTCTACTCCTGTGAGTGGTTCAGTTGAGATATTAATAATGGTTTTCTTACCTGAAGACCTGAAGACGATTGCAGATACAAGCATTCGAAACGTCGTGAAAACCTTTTGAATACATTAAGACGATGGACGTCCGAAACGATAGTAATCAAAGAGAAACTTGTTCGGTTATACTTTTTTTTTTCATCTGTCATATCATTATTAGTCATATTACATTTATTCAGAAACCTACCTTTTCGAATGGCTGTGTTATCGGTTTATTTATTGGGAAATGTATGCATACACAAAATAATGTGAAGGATGAATGTTTCACAAATAAATGAGTTTCAACCTTCATTTCGATAACACGATCTGAATTGAAGTGATGGAATTAAATCTGATAATCCTTCGGATATTCCATCTTCTTTCAATATTATTCCGAATAAATCATCACGTAACTCCATCAATATTTCAAGATAAATTTCGTATCATTCCCGGTCCATCCTTTACATACAATCCGTAATGGTCATTTCCACCCCACGGTGTATTCAAACCGGATTATTAACAAAAAAATACCCACCGGTTTTACGTAAGACATCATCCAGGTGTTCGAAAGGGATTTATTTCTTTCAATCGTTCGTTGCCGATCAATACAGACCGTTTGGGTGCTTAAGATGGTTATAATAGATTTGATAGCTGGAGATCGATTTTTTAGGATTAGGACGACAAAAAGTGCTCGAGTTTAGTGACATTTTTCTTACGGCAATACAAAGTGCGGCGGTGGAAAAAGTTCATAATAAAATCCCTCTTCTCCTTTGTGAATTCATAACAATGATTGAAAAATAAAAAAATATATTCTGGAATGAATCTGTTATATTGGAAAGGGAATCATTCTCAATTGAAACTTGAATAGAAATATTGTTCGGTGAATTGAACAATCCACGATAAAAATGAAGTTATTTTTGTGAATGCGATAGCAATGACAGAACTGAGTAACTCCCTCAACGACAAACGAATTCATCAATGAAAACCTTCGGCTAGGAATTTGAGGATGTACAAACGATTGGCTTATCTCCTATCTTATCAAACCGACAACAAATAGCCTCTATCAAGAATCATAAGTCAGACCCCCATAGAAATGCCAACAAGACTACCACGAGGCTCAATCTTGAGTCCCACCCTATTCTCAATCTTCATGAATGACCTAAATAAAAATTGTAAATACCCAACTCAAAAATACTGTACGCAGACGACACAAATTTCGCCCTAACTTAAAATTTTCGATGAAGCTAACCTGAGCACAGAAGATTTTCATAACTATTGTGAAACCAAAATGGATTCTCGATAAACACTGAGAAAAGTACTTTCATGACATTTCTCCCAAGAAATAGTAGAAAAGGAAAAACAAATATTCGAAAACAGCAAATTTTTTGGAATAATATTCGACGAAAAGATGGAACATGGAAAGAACATATCATTAAAGTCACAACAAAACTCAGTACCATGTGCTTCCTATTACGACAAATCAGAAGAATGATATCGATAGATGTATCACGAATGATGTGGTGATTTTGGTTTGGTAAAATCGACATTGTCATATGGGATCGCACTTTGGGTATCGTCGTCGTTCTTGAATAATTCTTTCACAAAACTTTTTTTTTTTCAATGAACTTCATTCAATCTCAGGTAGGCCCTATTTTAAAAAACAAGACATCCTGCCTGTCCCATATTTATACATCTATGAACTCATTCTTTATATACACACATAAAACAATGGAAACTGCTCAGTACCTCACCAGAAGCAGAAAAACCCTTTTCGAAACTTTCTGTGGGACATATTACTTTGCTGATATAAGGAAATTAAGCTCTACAACAAATTCAACAGTATCAGCATCAACTTCTCCAATGAACATAGCAGTTTCAAAACAAGAGTACATAATAAGTTCCTGATAGAACAATCCTTCTACTCTATAGACGAATTCTCAACTTTTGTGTAGTTTTTACCTCACTTGGTTTTGTATGTCCAAATATGTCACGTGGTATGTTTTTAAAGACAAGTCCAAAATGTGTTCCATTTTATAGCAACCCACTTGTATGAACTGTAAACACATCAAGCGATGAATAAAGAATATTTTTATTGGTATCTAACAAGGAGCAACAACTTCTCCGGCTAAAGCCACGCTGGACATTGAATTACTTCTGATGGATATTCTGAAAGGACCCTTACTCATAAGAAAAAATCTGAAAGTAAAAATTTTATTTTCCATTCCAGTCTCATATGGATGAATGAGATAAAGAAAAATATTTTCCGAGAATGAGCATGAGCAGAAATCATTTGTAACATTGATGCAACACTGGCATCGCATTCACTAGGTCTTCAATACGTTTTTGTCGACTAAAATCTATTTCACGCTTCCACGATCATCAGGATGACCGGAAGGATTGGAAAACACATTTTCTAGAAGCAATCTCACTTGGAAAAAATGGAAAAATGTTAGAAGCATTTCTTTCGGAGTGACACTTTGAAATAAGTGTTTTTCAACATTATAACCTGTCATGGGGTATGAAAGAGTGATTTGTTCTAAAATATGAACAGGGTGTTCATTTCTCTATCCCATTCATTCATATGAGATCCCAATTAAAACTGGAATACAAAAAAAAAAAAATCTTTTGAGTTGAGGTGTAGTTCAATATCGAGCATCGCTTTAGCCGGGGAAGTAGTTGTTTTCTGTTAGATATTCACAAACAAAAACTTCATTTTTATCGTCGATTTCTCAATTCATAGGAAAGTATTTCTATTCAATATTCAATAGGGAATGTTTCCCTTTTTAACGTGAATACCCCACAAGAGGTTATCTTGAACGATGGAAGATAGGCGACTGAAGGAATATGATGATGATTCCACGTCTGATTTTATGAATATCCTGTTCATATTTTCATACAAATCAATCTATCATACTCTACGACAGGTTATAATGTAAAAAAAACTGATTTCGAAGGTTCACTCCGAAAGATATGTTTCTACCATTTTTTCGTCTTTCCAAATGAGATTGCTTCTGGAAATTGTGTTTCCCAATTCTTCCCGGTCTTCCTGATGATCATGTGAGCGTGAAATGGATTTTTGTCGACAAAAATGTATTGAAGACCCAGTGATTGCGATGCCATTCTTACATTCATGTTAGAAATGATTTCTGGTGAGTGCTCCTTCTTGAAAAACATTTTTCCTCATCTCATTTATCTATATGAGATCTTGATTTGACTGGAATAAAAAATAAAATTTTTGCTTTTGAGTTAGCGCCCTTTCAAAATATTGTCGTGAATTGGGGTTTGTACACGACTAACTAGGTAGATTCTGACCCTTTAATGATTGAAAACACTTCGTAAAAAAGTATAGAAAAATATTTATTGAAATGAAACAATGAATCAAATGAATTATAAATGAAAAATGAAACAATGAACCCCTTCTAGTACCTAGTTAGGAATTTCAAATGTATAGAGCAGATATTTTTTACTTACAGAAATAAATGTGGACTAATTCCAAAAACCATAATTTTCAAATGGATAATAGGGCTTCTTATCCTTTCTACTCTCTAACTGCCCCCATTGCCCTTTTGGGCACGGCAGAAGCCCAACGTCGACTCCCCGATCAAACCATCAGTCGTTACTTCTAAAATCTCTTATTTTTGTTTGGCACTAATTCATGTTTTGCAGAATAACCACATTGTGACCTACTAGAAAATCATGCTGATTTTTTCACTCTACACGATACATTTTTGACAATACCCCCCGGCCAAAATCGCGCGCCCCGAGCGATGATATTTTAGAACAACTGATGATTCGATACAGGTTTACAGAAACCATAAAAATTATTTTTCCTCAATAAAAAATAAATATACATATCACAATACAATACAAAAATACAAATTACTATATAATACAAATATATAAATCCTCCGCTGCATCTTCATTCATCTTCTGGCATTGGCTTGGTTTTTCCTGGCATGGATAGATGTAGGACTGTTTGGTCCGTAACAGTTCGGTGTAGCAACTGGGCTCAACTGGCTTGTCGGTAACAGACTTTGCATGGTTTGGCCTATTAGGTGGACTCAATGATGCTAGGTCTGGTTAGACTTGGTCCGATTTAGCTTGGCATGACTCTGACCAGCTGGAATTGGTATGCCTCCGCCTGACTGTACTCTGCATAGCTCGAGTGGAGTGAAGTTGGAATGGTCTGGAAAAGGCTCAGCCTGACTAGACATGGCATAGCTTGGTTGAACTCAATATGGTTCAGTGTGACTGGGCGTGAAATGGCACAACTTGATATGGCTATACACTCAGAGACTTGGCTTGACTGGCTTGGTTACTATATTTCGAATCATTTCTTCTATACTCTAAAGGGCTTCTCTTGGAGTGGTACAAGGCTTACGACTCTTCGGCATTGCTTACAGGGGTTATATCTATAACAATGAAAAAAATCAAAGTCTGAATATAATACTACCATCCAATTACATGATGAATACCGTGCTCCAGAATATACAGAAAATGATCAACCTTATTACTTACAAATCCTTGTCTATAGCATGTTTCCTAAATTTCACATATAATCATTAAATAAATCAATTTATTCCTTTTCATGAAAAACTCTTCAAATGGTATAGTAATATTTCTTTGTTTCCATTGTAACCCCAGTAATATTTGTAACAATTTCAATTTTTCAGTTCATCACTCACTCTCACTCTCACACCCATTTTCACATTGCGAGTGTAAATTATGTAATGTGATATCCTGAAATTCATTGCCTAGGATTAAAAACAGGAAACAACAAAATAATTTCAAAATCGCATTTCACATTTGACCACATTCATTTATATTCGACCTCATTCAAATATCCATCCACTTGAACACTGTGCACAGTTTCTAAACTAGTTTTCTACTTCGCCCTTCAAATTGAATCGTTCTGTCGACCATGGCCTTATTTCCTTGTTTCTTCTTTCCATAAATCATTTCCTTTTTAAAATCAAAATCTCATGACCGACATATTGTTCGTGGACATTCCTTAACATCAACCTAAAAATAAAATGAAAATTTATCAATTAAGGTTCATCAACAACTGGACTCTAGGGTCATTATATTTTAAAATGCGGCTCACGTGAATCACATCCGTTTTCGCATTCTTTGTCGGTCCAAGCTTAACTCTATATGTAACGGGGCTCAGCTTCTCTAATATTGTATATGGACCGTGGTATTTGAGGAGCAACTTTCTACTTTTACCCACCTTCCTCATTGGTGTGAAAACTTTAACTTTCTCCCCCACGCTGTACTCAATATGTCGATGGCATTCGTCATATATTTTTTTTTCATCTACTGCTTTCCTCTTCTCTATATTTTGAACCGCTATGCTTGTTGCTGCCAGTGCCTTTTCCCTCATTTGAATAACAGTGTTATTTTGCATCAGATTTGCTTCTGTAGGTAGAACGGGCTGTCTTGCATACACAAGAAAAAATGGGCTGAGTCCTGTTGTACTTTGGGGCGTAGTATTCATAGCGAATGGAGCATGTGGAACATATTGATCCCAATCCCGTTGGTTAGTGGCTGTAAATATGCTCAAAATGGCTGTTATTGTTGAATTCATCCGTTCACAATTTCCGTTACATTGTGGATGATACCCAGTTGTCTGCTGCTTATGTATGCCCATGATTAGTAATGCTTCTTTTATCATATCTGATCTGAAAACCTGACCTCTATCCGAAAGAATTTTCCTGGGACATCCATAGCGGGCTATGATATTACTCAAAATGAACTTTGCGACGGTGTCTGCCTTTCCATCTGGAACTGCTGCAATTTCGACATATCTTGTTGCATAATCTGCTGCTACAATTATTGTATTGTTTCCATTACTGGAACGTTTGGATGGTCCCAAAATATCGATGCCAATTTTCTGAAATGGAATCTCGACTGGAATTGACTGTAAGAATCCCAAAGGTTTCCGGTGTGTTTCACCTTTCCTTGCCTGACAATCTCGACAGCCCTTGATATATTTTTCCACGTCTTTCTGTTGTCCGTCCCAAAAAGAGCGATTTTTCATTTTCTGATATGTCCGTGGGATTCCCAAATGTCCTGCCAATGGTTCGCTATGATTGAAAAATTAAATTTCGCCAATTAAATTTCTGGGAATAACTAACAGGTTTTCAAGTCCTTCCAGCGAAACATGCTTCTTATAGAACACCCCTTCGATTATTACAAAATGTTTTGCTCTCCTTCTCAAGCCTCTACCACTTGTAGTAGTTCAATGTCTAGCGTTGCTTTAGCCGGGAAAGTAGTTATTTCTTGTTAGATATTCACAAAAAGAACTCAATTTTTTTGTGGATTCTCGAATTTACAGAAAAATATTTCTATTCATTATTCAATGATGAATTTTTCCATTCTCAACATGAATTTTTTTATAGCCCACAAGAGATCATCTTGAACGATGGAAGATGGTGAGTAAAGTTCACCTTTGAGTCGCAGATGAGTCCACATCTGATTTTATGAACAACCTGTTCATTTTACTAAACAAATGAATATGTTTTAGTAGTAGTCGTTTTCTGATTCTCAGAACTTTTTACAGGATGACAACCAGAATTTAATGATTTTTTTTTCTGAGAACCATGAATATTGAATATATAATTATAATTCTAAAGAATAAATCATAATTCTGGGACCAAACCAAAATATTCGATACCATTACAAGGAATTGCTTGAAAAAAAAAATTACTTCACATCACAACAGTAGGTTTCAAAAGTTGTAGTTTTCATCATAGTTGCAATTTCAAATACTTACGTTTCCATCAAACGATTCTTGTGGAAAAAAAATGGTTTTTTTCATCGGTAGAAATATTTCTTCTTCATCAATGTATTGAAATATCGGCAACAGTTGAGGTAACTCAATAATATCGCTTTTAAACCCATGCATTCTCTTGAGAATTGTATCAAATGACTGCCTCAGTGTCGTTTGGGCTTGAGCCGATGAGATAGTTATTCACGTAATGAGTTATGAAAAGACTTGAGTCGAATAATGTGATATCATACAAAATTTTACTCCAGCTTTGAAATAAATAAAAAATTGCAGGGATTCGAATATACAACGCTTGCAGTCGTACAAATAAATCTTTACTTCACTTGGTCGTTGCTATGGATAATACACAAAGAATATTTGTGAATTTTTTCTTGCAAATAAAGCCGAAAATAGATGATTATGATGTATATATACCTTCTGATGAAGGGAACCAGCTAATTTTGCAAAAAGTTCAATAACACATAGAAAAGCAAGTGTGAAGAACTATATAAGAAATATTGGAAAATGGTGTCAAGAAAACAGGGTAAAATATGTTTATTCAAAAGTTCTGATAACATGAAACACTGAAAAAAATATAAAACATGCACAGAATAGAGTACTTTTTCAACATTGAAGGCATAACTGGAGGTCAAAAGAAATGCAAGGATTCAAATGTAACAACGCTGGCAGTCGTACGAATAAATATTTGCTCTTCTCGGCCGTTGCTATGGATAATACATAATATTTGTGAATTTTTCCTTGCAAATTGAACCGAAAATATATGATTATGATGTATATGTACCTTCTGATAAAGAAGAATCAGCTAATTTAGCAACCAGTTCGATAACACATAGTAAATCAAGAAACAAGTATGAAGAACTATAAGAAATTTGGAAAAATGGTGTCAAGAAAAAGGAGTAAAATATGTTTGTGAAAAAGTTCTGATAGCATGAAACATTGAAAAAATATAAAATATGCACAGAATAGAGTACTTTTTCAACATTGAAGGCAGAATTGAATGTCAAAAGAAATGCAGGGATTCAAATGTAACAACGCTTGCAGTCGTACAAATAAATCTTTGCTTTTTTTGGTCGTTGCTATGGATGATACATAAATAATATTTGTGAATTTTTTATTGCAAAATGAGCCAAAGATGGATGATTATGATGTATATGTACCCCGCCCGGTGAAATACCACCATATCGACTTTGTGTGCTGTGAAATGGATCATTCCATGTTTCAGTGTTCGGTCGATACTTTCCGGTCTCCCTCTTTCCTTTTCCCCAATTCCTCCTTTATTTTCAGGTACATGCTAATAGTAATAATGATGAAGTCTCCTAGAGTAAAACACTCCGGAAGTAAAATACCTCTCCATTCGGATTTCCGGGCGAGAGGTACTCGAGGGGACTCAACATTAAAAATTAATTTTTGCAACATCCGCGGACTCAACAAGAACATCAATGACGTCCACCATCACCTACAGACGAAAAACCGGATATTCTGGCTCTAACAGAAACACAAGTAAACTCGTCCACCAACAAGGTCCATATGCTTTGTCCTGGTTACGAACTCCATTCTCGATTCAGGTTCAAAGGTGGAGTCTGCCTTTACGCTAAGGCTAACCTTTCATGCCAGCGTGAAGAGAGTTTGGAACCGAAAGACTTTGATGTGATGTGGTTCAAGCTATCTGATACCAAACTGACTAAGTTCCTCTGCTGCCTTTACCTATCACCTAATGAACCTTCACATAACGACCTCTTTGAGTTCTTATCACTCAAACTGGACTACATTCAGGAGAACCATCCAACAGCTGAAACCATAATCATGGGAGACTTTGATGTACATAACGCTGCCTGGCTCAAATTCTCTAACAGAACAGATGATGCAGGTCGTCAAGCCGAGGCCTTCGCCATCACTCATGGTCTAGAACAACTGGTCGAGCTACCAACCCGCACCCCTGATGTCAACAACCAGTCTGCCAATACACTAGATCTTTTCCCCACCACCAATCCTGACCCTTATAGAATAGAAGTTTGTGCCCCACTTGGAAACTCTGATCACACCCTCATCTCCACAACATGCTCTTTCCATTTACCATCGAGCTGCACAATACCACCCCGTCTCATGTGGCATTACAATTCGGCCGACTGGGAAGGTCTTCGTATGTTTTTCTCAGCGTTTCCATGGAAGAGAGTTTGTTTCTCTTCAGTGGATCCAACACGATGTGCTGAGACAATTTCTGAAATCATCATGTTGGGGATGCAAACTTACATACCGAATACCGAAAGAAGAACATCATCCGATAAGACCTGGTTTAACAGAAACTGCTCTAGAGCTGTGGCTTCCAAACAGGCAGCATACCATCGATGGCTAAAAAATCCGGGCCCTGAGACCAGAGCAGCATATGTCGAGGCTAGAGGCATATGCAAAGAGACAATAGAATGCTCAAAAGATGCCTACAATGCCAAAATAAGATCGAAACTTGTTGAATGTCCTAACGGATCCCGTTCATTTTGGTCTTTCGCCAAAGCTGTGGGAAGAAACTTCACTTCCAGCTCATTTCCTTTTCTTACCACAGAAGATGGAACACTAGCAACGACTGCCCAGGAAAAAGCCAATATCTTTGCGCACCTATTTGCTGGAAATTCCACTCTGGATTCATCGGGAAAACAACCCCGAACATTACACCTATTGACAGCCACATGCCGAGATCACCTTTCGCCAACGTACTATCAGAAAGATTTTGCTGGGTCTCAACACCAACAAAGCCTGTGGATCTGACGGAATCCCGCCGATTGTTCTCAAGAAATGTACCCCCGAACTAACACCTGTTCTTTGCAAGTTGTTCAACCACTCTTACAATTTGGGGGTATTTCCGTCCAATTGGAAAATTGCAAGAGTACAGCCAGTCCCTAAAAAAGGCAAAAAGGCCTCCACCTAGCAACTACAGACCTATCACTGCTATCTATTATTTCAAAGGTCATGGAAAAAGCCATCAACATCGAGCTCATGAAATATCTGGAAGACTCAGGAATTGTCAACGATAGGCAATATGGCTTTCGCCATCAGAGATCAACTGGTGACCTGCTCGCTTACGTCTCACATATATGGCAGCTATCTATTGAAAGTATGGAGAAACTTTAGCTGTGGCATTAGATATCTTCAAGGCGTTCGATCGAGTTTGGCACCAGGGACTCCTCGCCAAGCTTCCGTCTTATGGCTTGCCCCCTCAGCTGTGTTCTCTGCTTGCTAGTTTTCTCTCAAACAGGTCTCTCCATGTAGTGGTCGATGGAGTTTCATCTGACACTCTACTCATAAATGCTGGTGTTCCGCAAGGATCTATTCTCGCACCAACACTATTTCTACTTCACATCAACGACCTGTTGAAAGCAACTTCATGTCCAGTACACAGCTTTGCCGATGATAGGTACCCTCCATAACGCTTTCTCTTCCAGGGCCCCTATATCAGCCCGTGAAACCAGAAATGAACGAGGAAGAAATGTTAATAATATAAATATGGACTTAGCAACAATTCTCGAATGGGGATCTAATAACTTGGTAGAATTCAATGCAAACAAAACACAAGCATGTCTTTTCTCTAGAAAAGCCGATCTCGCTGTGCCTAACATAACTTTGTCAGGAGTAACCATACCACTGAAGTCATCCATATCGATGCTTGGTATTACTGTCAGCAATAACCTTTCCTGGGAAAATCACGTTAGGTCCATTGCCAAAGTGCATCCCAAAACTTGGTTTTGTTTCGTGCCAAGAGCTATTTCACCCCCAGTCAGCTGCTTATGATCTATAAGGCACAGATCCGACCTGTCCTGGAATACTGTTCCCATATTTGGAGTGCGGCACCTAAACATATCCTGAGGCTATTGGATTCTGTCCAAAAAAGGGTAATTCGTCTCGTCGGTGATGCCTCGCTTACAAACTCGCTCACTTGTCTGGAACACCGTAGAAAAGTTGGCGATTTGTCTCTATTTTATAGATATTTTCATGGGCGATGCTCTTCTGAAATATCAACAATCGTTCCTGCTTTGGCAGTCTCTTCGAGATTAACCCGTCAAGTTCAGTCATCACACCCCTTCGTGGTCACTTTGGAGACCTGCAGAACATCACTTTCCAAAGACTCGTTCATCCAACCAACAGCGAGGCTTTGGAACTCATTGCCCAGGGAGGTGTTCCCCGAGGCATACAACCTTCAGAAATTTAAGAAGAACACCAACTCCTACCTTCTTTCCCTTGGTTCCCACGATGTTCTCTGAACATTACAGGATATCCTTTTTCGTGGGAACCAGAACATAAAAAAAAAAAAAAATCTTCTGATAAGAAGAATCAGCTAATTTAGCAACAAGTTCAATAACATGTTGTAAATCAAGAAGCAAGTATGAAGAACTATATAAGAAATTTGGAAAAACGGTTTCAAGAAAATGGAGTGAAATATGTTTGTGAGAAAGTTCTGATAGCATGAAACATTGACAAAATATAAAACATGCACAGAATAGAGTACTTTTTCAATATTGAAGGCAGAATTAAATGTCAAAAGAAATGCAGGAGTTCAAATGTAACAACGCTTGCAGTCGTACAAATAAATCTTTGCTTTACTTGTTCGTTGCTATGGATAATACATAAAGAATATTTGTAAATTTTTTCTTGCAAATTAAGCAGAAAATGGATGATTTTGATGTATATGTACCTTCTGAAATGAAAGAATCAGCTAATTTAGCAACGAGTTCAAAAACACATAGAAAATCAAGAAGCAAGTATAAAGAACTTTATAAGACATTTAGAAAAATGGTGTCAAGAAAAAGGAGTTAAAAATGTTTGTGAAAATTCTGTTAGCATGAAACATTGAAAAAATATAAAACGAGCACAGAATAGATACTTTTTCAATATTAAAGGCAGAATTAAATGTCAAAAGAAATGCGGGGATTCAAATGTAACAACGCTTGCAGTCGTTCTAATAAATCTTTGCTTCACTTGGTCGTTGCTATGGATAATACATAAAGAATATTTGTGAATTTTTTATTGCAAATTGAGCCGAAAATAGATGACTATGATGTATGTACCTTCTGATATAGAAGAATCAGCTGATTTAGCAACAAGTTTAATAACACATAGTGAATGAAGAAGCAAGTATAAAGAACTATATAAGACATTTAGAAAAATGGTGTCAAGAAAAAGGAGTACAATATGTTTGTGAAAAAGTTCTGATAGCATGAAACATTGGAAAAATATAAAACAAGCACAGCATAGAGTATTTCTTCAATATTGAAGGCAGAATTAAATGTCAAAAGAAATGCGGGGATTCAAATATAACAACGCTTGCAGTCATACAGATAAATCCTTGCTTCACTTGGTCGTTGCTATGGATAATACATAAAGAATATTTGTATATTTTTCATTGCAAATCAAGCCGAAAATGGATTATTATGGTGTATATGTACCTTCCGATATAGAAGAATCAGCTAATTTAGCAACAAGTTCGATAACATAGTGAATCAAGGAGCAAGTATGAAAAACTATATAAGACATTTAGAAAAATGGTGTAAAATATGTTTGTGAAAAAGTTCTGATAGCATGAAACATTGGAAAAATATAAAACAAGCACAGAATACAGTATTTTTTCAATATTTAAAGGCAGAATTAAATGTCAAAAGGAATGCGGGGATTCAAATGTAACAACGCTTGCAGTCGTACAGATAAATCTTTGCTTTACTTGGTCGTTGCTATGGATAATACATAAAGAATATTTGTATATTTTTCATTGCAAATCAAGTATGCAAGTATGAAAAACTACATAAGAAATTTGGAAAAATGGTGTCAAAAAAAAGGAGTAAAATATGTTTGTGAAAAAGTTCTGATAGCATGAAATATTGAAAAAATATAAAACGTGCACAGAATATAGTACTCTTTCAATATTGAAGACAGAATTAAATGTCAAAAGATACATTGAAATAAAAAAATATATTTCATATTAGCAGAGCTGTTTCAAAGAACTGTGCTTAGTGCTCGTGAAAGCACTCAAAACACTTTTGTGCTCGTACTGCTGAACCAGTGCTTAGTGCTTAGTGCTTAGAGCATTTTACAGAAAGGCTTAGTGCTAAGTAATCCCGTGCATTTCAGTGCTCTAGATCACTTTTCGAGATTACTAAGTACTAAGCCTTTCCTTACCTATGAATCAATGGATGTTTTCAAAACATGAAAATGCGGCCGGCACTCCCAAGAACTACTGATTCTAATTTCAATCATGTCTATGTCACTGAACTCTCTGCGGGCGCACACTGAGACACTTTTGGGGGTCACGAAACTGTTTCCCGAAAGGAAGGGCTGTGTAAGTGTGTTGAGGTTACATCTTGCAATTTCGAACCCCGTTCAATCATCCGAACTTCTTGAAATTTGACGGATGTTTATCATTCGCGTGACAATGCATCATGACATTTCGTTAAGGAAAAAAAAAATTGCAGCCCAAGATGGCAGACATGATTAATTGTTCGATTCTATTCATAATTGGTGTGTGGGAGTTTTTGGTATCGGAGATAATTATCATTCTGAAAGTGCTTAGTAATCACCAGCATTCCAAAATGGAAGTGCTTAGAGCTCCAGCCTCAGGAGCACTTTTCATGAGTGCCTAATGCTCGAAGCACTTTTCGCCAGTGCTCTGCATAGCTCTGAATATCAGTAGCATTTTTGAAGCAAAGATCTACGGGTTATGACGCCAAAGCCTATGAGGGAAATCTCAAACTTTCATTACAGAGGCTGGTGTCAGGAAGTTTCTATTTGCAATTGTACAATTTAGTGTCATTGTATTTGAAACATTACACTTCTCAGTTTATTGATTATTTCAGGTGACAATGATTATTGGAGTTGGTTTGAAGGTTGTAGACGATGTGGATACTTGATTAGCATCGTTTCGGACGTCCATCTTCTTAATGAATACTCTGTATTCACTTGAAGACGATTGCAGATACAAGCATTCGAAACGTCGTGAAAACCTTTTGAATACATCAAGACGATGGACGTCCAAAACTATAGTAATCAAATTATTGGAGTTGCTGGTGCATGTAGAAAATTACTGAATGTGTATCAGTTATCATAAATAACATGATTATTATAAATAGCAACATTTCCAGTTATAAACATTATCAAGCCCATAGTATTCGAAAATCTAAGACCACAACATTTTTTGTTAAATATATTAATAATAACAAGAGTGGAGTGTAGACTGCAGCCTGTAAATATCAATATATTTGGATCCCCACCAAAATTACGTTTTGATTTACGACATATTTGGGTACATTTTGGTCTGTATTTATGAAATATTGGAAAAATAATTATTGATGGTAATATTTGAACAATTGTTCAGTACTAACGGAATACTATTATTTTCTTTTATCAAACCTTGAATGGCTTGATTATTAATTACCGTCATAATATTATTATTAGTTTCCAAAACTGTAGTGGAGGTTGATGGTCTCGCAGTAGGGGCTGATTGTGATTCCGAGCTAGTTCCGAATAGTTCTGGTGTGAAGGTTGTTGCATGTTCAATGGATTGGGTTATTTGATTGGATATTTCCATTTTTTTATTGATTGATTCATCAATATAACCCTCTGCGACTGTGCTGCTTTTCCAGCCGCCATGCCTTCTCAGGGTCAATAAGTCACTGCCACTATCCACTGATATTGTGGCTGAAGAACGCCTAAATGAATGACCAGTGTAGTTTCCTTGGTTTGATAATTTCAAGAATGTAGCGATTTCTTTGGCCATTGCACCAAACTTGTTAATTCCCACAAACTGGGAGGTACATTTACCTTTCAGGTAATTAATGAAAAATCTGTTATTTTGATCCAATATGGTTTTGGGTCGTAGGTCAGCGTACTTTTTATATATTTCATAAAATGTTCCTGTTAATATAAAAGTTCGTGGTACTTTATTTTTGGTGCTTGGAACCTTCACAATTAATGCAGTTGTAACATCATTCAGATCGTTTATTTTCACATTGGCCAATTCAGCTCGTCTCAGAGCTCCGTTTATAGCGAATGCTGAGGCAACCTAGAATGATTCAAATACACATTTATCTTGACCAAAAAAATGATAATTTAGACAATTTGTATAATATATCTACTATAAAATGAGATTATTAGTGACATGATTATCACTCCTTAATTATGAAACATTCAAATGAGAAAGAAAAAGGTACTCCGTCAGGATTTGAATCAACGCCATACATTCTATATTGTGTGTTTGTCGATACATTGACGCATTGGGCTACTGAATGACATTAATATTATTCGTCATAAACAACGATTTATTGATACAAAATATGAGTAGTTAATTAGTAGAATTTCAATATTCTTGAAAAAAACCCATTCTCAATGAATCAACTGTAAATGCGAATCAAAACATACCTTGATTAACAAATATTTCTCATCCGGAGCAGTCTCCATAAATTGTTTGATTTGCTGGGAATTTAAAATATTTGATTTTTTTTGTTTATATCCGTCTGAGCGTCTTTTGAGTACCGCTTTCAGTTCCAGGTAATTTCCAATGTTTATGTTATGTTGAGCTATCAAGGATGTTCGTAACATAGAATATATTGACCAGACAGTACTTGGCTTGTACTTATTACCCAATTCTCCTATGTAAGCCAATAAAACAACCTCGGAGAAGCTTTTTGCGTTACTCCTTTCTTTCCATGCCATAGAATTATCGTACGCCAAATCATACTTCTGTTTTGATTTTTCTGGCAGCAATTGCTTCGTTTCTTCGTTTGCTGAATTGCATACTTCTGGGGGAGTAGAATCTACCATTCCATCGTCGGATGACATTGCGGCAAAGAAAACTGAACAAATTATACGATTCGGTACCTATCTACTTGGTAAATCACATTGACACTATAATGTTATGAATTCGTTTGTAGATATGTCATTGTCACAGCTACCTATGAGTAAAAATCAGAGTCTAGTTAACTATATTAGGTAATCGCACCCATCGCAGAGCGTGGAGATGAATATTTCATTTCGCACCCTCATCTCCACAACATGCTCTTTCCATTTACCATCGAGCTGCACAATACCACCCCGTCTCATGTGGCATTACAATTCGGCCGACTGGGAAGGTCTTCGTATGTTTTTCTCAGCGTTTCCATGGAAGAGAGTTTGTTTCTCTTCAGTGGATCCAACACGATGTGCTGAGACAATTTCTGAAATCATCATGTTGGGGATGCAAACTTACATACCGAATACCGAAAGAAGAACATCATCCGATAAGACCTGGTTTAACAGAAACTGCTCTAGAGCTGTGGCTTCCACGGACAGCATACCATCGATGGCTAAAAATCCGGGCCCTGAGACCAGAGCAGCATATGTCGAGGCTAGAGGCATATGCAAAGAGACAATAGAATGCTCAAAGATGCCTACAATGCCAAAATAAGATCGAAACTTGTTGAATGTCCCAACGGATCCGTTCATTTTTGGGCTTTGCAAAGCTGTGGGAAGAAGCTTCACTTCCAGCTCATTTCCTCTTACCACAGAAGATGGAACACTAGCAACGACTGCCAGGAAAAAGCCAATATCTTGCGCACCTATTTGCTGGAAATTCCACTCTGGATTCATCGGAAAACAACGAACATTACACCTATTGACAGCCACATGCCCGAGATCACCTTTCGCCAACGTACTATCAGAAGATTTTGCGGGGCTCAACACCAAGCAAAGCCTGTGGATCTGACGGAATCCGCCGATTGTTCTCAGAAATGTACCCCGAACTAACACCTGTTCTTTGCAAGTTGTTCAACACTCTTACAATTTGGGGGTATTTCCGTCCAATTGGAAAATTGCAAGAGTACAGCCAGTCCTAAAAAAGGCAAAAGGCCTCCACCCTAGCAACTACAGACCTATCGCACTGCTATCTATTATTTCAAGGTCATGGAAAAAGCCATCAACATCGAGCTCATGAAATATCTGGAAGACTCAGGAATTGTCAACGATAGGCAATATGGCTTTCGCCATCAGAGGATCAACTGGTGACCTATAGCTTCGTCTCACATATATGGCAGCTATCTATTGAAAAGTATGGAGAAACTTTAGCTGTGGCATTAGATATCTCCGGGCGTTCGATCGAGTTTGGCACCAGGGACTCCTCGCCAAGCTTCCGTCTTATGGCTTCCCCCCTCAGCTGTGTTCTCTGCTTGCTAGTTTTCTCTCAAACAGGTCTCTCCATGTAGTGGTCGATGGAGTTTCATCTGACCTCTACTCATAAATGCTGGTGTTCCGCGGATCTATTCTGCACCACTATTTCTACTTCACATCAACGACCTGTTAGAAGCAACTTCATGTCCAGTACACAGCTTTGCCGATGATGAGTACCCTCCATAACGCTTTCTCTTCCAGGGCCCTATATCAGCCCGTGAAACCAGAAATGAACGAGGAAGAAATGTTAATATGCTATGAATATGATTAGCAGCAATTCTCGAATGGGGATCTAATAACTTGGTAGAATTCAATGCAAACAAAACACAAACATGTCTTTTCTCTAGAAAGCCGATCTCACTATTGCCTAACATACTTTGTCAGGAGTAACCATACCACTGAAGTCATCCATATCGATGCTTGGTATTACTGTCAGCAATAACCTTTCCTGGGAAAATCACGTTAGGTCCATTGCCAAAGTGCATCCAAAAACTTGGTTTTTGTTCGTGCCAAGAGCTATTTCACCCCGTCAGCTGCTTATGATCTATAAGGCAAGATCCGACCTGTCCTGGAATACTGTTCCCATATTTGGAGTGCGGCACTAAACATATCCTGAGGCTGGATTCTGTCCAAAAGATTCGTCTCGTCGGTGATGCCTCGCTTACAAACTCGCTCACTTGTCTGGAACACCGTAGAAAAGTTGGCGATTTGTCTCTATTTTATGATATTTTCATGGGCGTGCTCTTCTGAATATCAACAATCGTTCCTGCTTTGGCAGTCTCTTCGAGATTAACCCGTCAAGTTCAGTCATCACCCCCTTCGTGGTCACTTTGGAGACCTGCAGAACATCACTTTCCAAGACTCGTTCATCCAACCAACAGCGAGGCTTTGGAACTCATACTCGAGGGAGGTTTCCCCGGGCATACAACCTTCAGAAATTTAAGAAGAACACCAACTCTACCTTCTTTCCCTTGGTTCCCACGATGTTCTCTGAACATTACAGGATATCTTTCGTGGGAACCAGAACATAAAAAAAATCTTCTGATAAGAAGAATCAGCTAATTTAACTAACAAGTTCAATAACATGTTGTAAAATCAAGAAGCAAGTATGAAGAACTATATAAGAAATTTGGAAAAACGGTTTCAAGAAAATGGAGTGAAATATGTTTGTGAGAAAGTTCTGATAGCATGAAACATTGACAAAATATAAAACATGCAGAATGAGTACTTTTTTCAATATTGAGGCAGAATTAAATGTCAAAAGAAATGCAGGAGTTCAAATGTAACAACGCTTGCAGTCGTACAAATAAATCTTTGCTTTCTTGTTCGTGCTATGGATAATACATAAAGAATATTTGTAAATTTTTCTTGCAAATTAAGCAGAAAATGGATGATTTTGATGTATATGTACCTTCTGAAATGAAAAGAATCAGCTAATTTAGCAACGGTTCAAAACACATAGAAAATCAAAAGCAAGTATAAAGAACTTTATAAGACATTTAGAAAAGATTGTCAGAAAAGAGGTTAAAATGTTTGTGAAAAGTTCTGTTAGCATGAAACATTGAAAAAATATAAAACGAGCACAGAATAGAATACTTTTTCAATATTAAAGGCAGAATTAAATGTCAAAAGAAATGCGGGGATTCAAATGTAACAACGCTTGCAGTCGTTCTAATAAATCTTTGCTTCACTTGGTCGTTGCTATGGCTAATACATCAAGAATATTTGTGAATTTTTTTATTGCAAAATTGAGCCGAAAATAGATGACTATGATGTATGTACCTTCTGATATAGAAGAATCAGCTGATTTAGCAACAAGTTTAACACATAGTGAATGAAGCAAGTATAAAGAACTATATAAGACATTTAGAAAAATGTTGTCAAGAAAAGAATTACAATATGTTTGTGAAAAAAGTTCTGATAGCATGAAACATTGGAAAAATATAAAACAAGCACAGCATAGAGTATTTCTTCAATATTGAAGGCAGAATTAAATGTCAAAAGAAATGCGGGATTCAAATATAACAACGCTTGCAGTCATACAGATAAATCCTTGCTTCCTTGGTCGTTGCTATGGATAATACATAAAGAATATTTGATATTTTCATTGCAAATCAAGCGAAAATGGATTATTATGGTGTATATGTACCTTCCGATATAGAAGAATCAAGCTAATTTAGCAACAAGTTCGATAACATGTGAATCAAGAACAAGTATGAAAAACTATATAAGACATTTAGAAAAAATGGTTAATAAAAATATGTTTGTGAAAAAAGTTTTTTGATAGCATGAAACATTGGAAAATATAAAACAAGCACAAGAATACAGTATTTTTCAATGTTTAAGGCACAAGAATTAAATGTCAAAAGGAATGGGGATTCAAATGTAACGCTTTGCAGTCATACAGATAAATCTTTGCTTTACTTGGTCGTTGCTATGGATAATACATAAAGATATTTGTATATTTTTCATTGCAAATCAATATGCAAGTATGAAAACTACATAGAAATTTGGAAAAAATGGTGTCAAAAAGAATTAAAATATGTTTGTGAAAAGTTCTGATAGCATGAAATATTGAAAAAAATATAAAACGTGCACAGAATATGAGTACTCTTTCAATATTGAAGACAAATTAAATGTCAAAAGATACATTGAAATAAAAAATATATTTCATATTAGCAGAGCTGTTTCAAAGAACTGTAGCGTGCTCGTGAAAGCACTCAAAACACTCTGTGCTCGTACTGCTGAACCAGTGCTTGTGCTTGATAGCTTCAAACGCATTTTACAGAAGGCTTAGTGCTAAGTAATCCGTGCATTTCAGTGCTCTAGATCACTTTCGAATTACTAAGTACTTAAGCCGCTATGAATCAATGGATGTTTTCAAAACATGAAAATGCGATGGCACTCCCAAGAACTACTGATTCTAATTTCATATGTACTATTCACTGAACTCTCTGCGGGCGCACACTAGAATTTTGAGGGGGGTCCTGAAACTGTTTCACCGAAGGAAGGGCTGTGTAAAGTGTGTTGAGGGTTACATCTTGCAATTTCGAACCCCGTTCAATCATCCAGAACTCTTGAAATTTGACGGATGTTTATCATTCGCGTGACAATGCATCATGACATTTCGTTAAGGAAAAAAAAAATTGCAGCCCAAGATGGCAGACATGATTAATTGTTCGATTCTATTCATAATTGTGTGTGGGAGTTTTGGTATCGGAGATATATCTCTGAGTCTTAGTAATCACCAGCATTCTAAATGGAAGTGCTTAGAGCTCCAGCCTCAGGGCACTTTTCATGAGTGCCTAATGCTCGAAGCACTTTTCGCCAATTTCTGCATAGCTCTGAATATCGTAGCATTTTTTTGAAGCAAAGATCTACGGTTATGACGCCAAAGCCTATGGGAAATCTCAAACTTTTCATTACAGAGGCTGGTGTCAGGAAGTTCTATTTTACAATTGTACAATTTAGTGTCATTGTATTTGAAACATTACACTTCTCAGTTTATTGATTATTTCAGGTGACAATGATTATTGGAGTTGGTTTGAAGGTTGTAGACGATGTGGATGCTTGATTAGCATCGTTTCGGACGATCCATCTTCTTAATGAATACTCTGTATTCACTTGAAGACGATTGCAGATACAAGCATTCGAAACGTCGTGAAAACCTTTTGAATACATCAAGACGATGGACGTCCAAAACTATAGTAATCATTATTGGAGTTGCTGGTGCATGTGAAAATTACTGAATGTGTATCAGGTTATCATAAATAACATGATTATTATAAATAGCAACATTTCCAGTTATAAACATTATCAAGCCCATAGTATTCGAAATCTAAGACCACAACATTTTTTTTGTTAAATATATTAATGTAACAAGAGTGGAGTGTGAGCTGCAGCCTGTAAATATCAATATATTTGGATCCCACAAATTACGTTTTGATTTACGACATATTTGGTACATTTTGGTCTGTATTTATGAAATATTGGAAAAATAATTATTGATGGTAATATTTGAACAATTGTTCAGTACTAACGGAATACTATTATTTTCTTTTATCAAACCTTGAATGAAGCGATTATTAATTACCGTCATAATATGTTATTATAGTTTCCAAAACTGTAGTGGAGGTTATTTCTCGCAGTAGGGGCTGATTGTGATTCCGAGCTAGTTCGAATAGTTCTGGTGTGAAGGTTGTTGCATGTTCAATGGATTGGGTTATTTGATTGGATATTTCCATTTTATTGATTGATTCATCAATATAACCCTCTGCGACTGTGCTCTTTCCAGCCGCCATGCCTTCTCAGGGTCAATAAGTCCTGCCACTATCCACTGATATTGTGGCTGAAGAAGCCTAAATGAATGACCATGTGTAGTTTCCTTGGTTTGATAATTTCAAGAATGTAGCATTTCTTTGGCCATTGCACCAAACTTGTTAATTCCACAAACTGGGAGGTACATTTACCTTTCAGGTAATTAATGAAAAAATCTATTTTGATCAATATGGTTTGGGTCGTAGGTCAGCGTACTTTTATATATTTCATAAAATGTTCCTGTTAATATAAAAATTCGTGGTATTTAATTTTTGGTGCTTGGAACCTTCACAATTAATGCAGTTGTAACATCATTCAGATCGTTTATTTTCACATTGGCCAATTCGAGCCGTCTCAGAGCTCCGTTTATAGCGAATGCTGAGGCAACCTAGAATGATTCAAATACATTTATCTTGACAAAAAAAATGATAATTTAGACAATTTGTATAATATATCTACTATAAAATGAGATTATTAGTGACATGATTATCACTCCTTAATTATGAACATTCAAATGAGAAAGAAAAGGTCTCCGTCAGATTTGAATCAACCCTACATTCTATATTTGTGTGTTTGTCGATACATTGACGCATTGGGCTACTGAATGACATTAATATTATTCGTCATAAACACGATTTATTGATACAAAATATGAGTAGTTAATTGAGTAGAATTTCAATATTCTTGAAAAAACCCATTCTTAATGAATCAACTGTAAATGCGAATCAAAAGCATACCTTGATTAACAAATATTTCTCATCCGACAGAGTCTCCATAAATTGTTTGATTTGCTGGGAATTTAAAATATTTGATTTTTTTTTTGTTTATATCCGTCTGAGCGTCTTTTGAGTACCGCTTTCGTTCAGGTAATTTCCAATGTTTATGTTATGTTGAGCTATCAAGGATGTTCGTAACATAGAATATATTGACAGTACTTGGCTGTACTTGATTACCCAATTCTCCTATGAAGCCAATAAAACAACCTCGGAGCTTTTGCGTTACTCCTTTCTTTCCATGCCAAGAATTATCGTACGCCAAATCATACTTCTGTTTTGATTTTTTGGCAGCAATTGCTTCGTTTCTTCGTTTGCTGAATTGCATACTTCTGGGGAGTAGAATCTCCATTCCATCGTCGGATGACATTGCGGCAAAGAAAACTGAACAAATTATACGATTCGGTACCTATCTACTTGGTAAATCAATTGACACTATAATGTTATGAATTCGTTTGTAGATATGTCATTGTCACAGCTACCTATGAGTAAAAATCAGAGTCTAGTTAACTATATTAGGTAATCGCACCCATCGCAGAGCGTGGAGATGAATATTTCATTTCGCACTAGTGCGAAATGAAATATTTCGCACTAGTGCGAAATATCTCATTTTGTGTACTAGTTTACAGTGCGAAATGATACTTATTTCAGGTAGGTCGTCGGAAATAGTTATTTACCTAACAAGTGCGGAAAGTCGTACTTTTCCTCACGTGGCGGCAGAGGACCGAACGACGCGAATCGTAGTTTGGTGAAGCCGTTAAGTGCGGAAATGACCATTTTTGCATGTGTAAGGTACAACATCTTTTCTACGAGTATAATATATTATATCAAATATTTTTATGAGAAAGAAAGGACACCTTATATAATTTTTATTTATTTTCAATTCAAACTGATTATGAATAATTTCAAAATTGAATGTACAATTGGTATCATGCAAATTCGACGCCATCGGCTCTTTTAAGATGTGTCATGAAAAAAAGGTTGTGGAATTTTTGCTGAATTATCGACCGGAGAGGTTGCTGCTTCGAGGGAAACTGATGTCGATGGGGACCTGGAGTTTGGTATTGGAGTGTTTGAACGTTTTTTTAGAATATGGTGGGCAATTTTCTTCTTTTTTTCGTATATGTGTATTCTGCCACAGACGTAGATTTATCCATCGTGCCTTTTAATGTTGGTGATGTTGGCCCAAGAGTCGGCCAACATTGTGGCTGACGACCGCCAGAAATAATAGCAGGTGTAATTCACAGTTTGATGTTCGATGGCATTTTGCCAAAAGTATTAATTCCCACCCATTTTTTGGTGCATTTTTCTGATTGATTAAGAGGAAAAACCGCCGATGATGAGTGTTAGCAGGACGCAGACTGGCATACTTTTTGTATAATTCTAGGTAGCTTGTTATTTCATTTTCGAAGTCGCAAACCACAAATTTTCTCAAAATGTTGGTTTTTGTGTTCGGGATGGTAACAACAAGAACAGTTTTTTTTGTCTTCAATAACGTCTATCGTCATATTCATCAATACTTCGCGACGGCACGCGCCAGCCGAAATCTCGGGTCTGAATCCTTCGTTCAGTCTTCTCAGATATGATATCAATTTGATATTTTTGCTTATATCGATGTCTTTCTTCAATTTTACAAAAAGTTTAATCATTGAGGTATTCTACCACAAGGTTGTGGGTAACACCTTTTTGGGTTCAGTTCATTTGACATTTTGCTTCAATGACAAATCAGAGTAGTGCAGTGCCATTCAAATATCTTCGTATGAGCAATACATGTCAACTGGATTGGTTTCACCGAAAAAATAAATTGTCCAAGAACTTGAGTAACACCGATTTGTGACCAGTCTCACAAACAGTGACGTGATATGGCAACAAAATATGCTTATTTGTTTGAATAATTCTAGTAGGTATTTTGAAATCGTACGGAAAAGTACTTTTTCGTACTTTTTCAAAATACTCAGAAATATGCATACGAATATGCATATTTTGTTCCCATAACACGTCACTGTATGTGAGACTCCTCGACATCAGTTTCTCGTGAAGCAGCATCCACACCTGTCGATAATTCAGGAAAATTCTTTTTTTTTTATGTCACAAGTAAGGAGAATCGATCGGCGTTGAATTTGCATAATTCTAGCAATTGTACATTCAATTTTAATATTTGAATTGAAAATAAATAAAAATTGTATTAGGTATCCTCTCTTTCTGAAAAACATTTTTGAAATAATATATTACACTCGTAGGAAAAATGTTGTACCTGACACATGCGCAAATGGTCTTTTCCACAGTTGACCGCTTGACCGTACTCCGCTTAGCGTCGTTCTGCCGTCACGTGCGGAAAAGTACCATTTTCCGCACTTGTGAGGTAAATAACTGTTTCTTCATACCTTGGTCGAAAGTCCATCTATTTTAAAGTAGAAAGCCGTGCATTCATGCATCGGTGACATTGACGCCCTCCGTAAACCCGGGAGCAAATATTTTTCATGTACACCGAGAAAGATGGGATTACACGCAAGAAAGTGAGAAAGAGAGAGAGAAACGAAAAGCGGGACCAAATATATTAGCTTTTGTACACGCTTTACGTGGAATTGTTCGTTTGATTTCTGTTTTTTTGGGCGCCAACTAGCTCAGTCTTTCGTTTGTTAAATAAGTAAATAATGCACACTGCCACTTTGTACATATAATGTTATGATTTTGATAAATGCAGAAGATACAATGTTTTTGTTGTGGTTCAGACACACATAATCCGGAAACCCCTGATGTCTCTCCCGGTTAGGTTAGTCTTCCTCTTTTTTTCCTCAACTTTCGCGCGCTATTTTTCCCAGGGTTGCCAGTTACACAATATTCTACAACACTTTGTGAGTATCCGAAAGAGACGCTGAAGCGAAGTAAACATGATAGCGCAACGAGCTGTCAGTTGGAACGTGTATTGTTTATAATAAATAATTGAACATGTAAGTAGAAACGTACTTTCGACCAGCTATAAAGAAAAATAGTATACACCACACAGGCAGAAAACATTTTTTGCACTGCACTGCGCCCTCGGCTTTGCTTTGGGCATCATGTCACGCAGTGTAGGAAATTGTAACTTTCTGTCCATGTAGTGTAATATACTATCAATTTATAAACACAACAAATATGTTTTTGTTTTTTTTGTTTGTCCCCAGTATCTCATAACATTCAAGTTATATTTATATTGTAGTATTTGCTCAAGTAGGTATCAAACAATAAAACATTGTATGGTGCATTCTACATTGCAGAAACAAAATTCTGAAGTCGATCTTTTGTTCTCTTTTTAACCGACGAAATCGAAAAGGAGGAGGTTCTCTAGTCAACGCATATATGTATTATTTTATGTATAATCACGCATAATTTTTCACAGAGCAGTTTGATTTCGATGATCCTTTTTTCATTGGATAGTGTGAACTTCAAAATTGGTCCCATTTGGATTTGAACAAAGAAATCCATCCCTAAGGATAGAAACATGGAGGATATTGGTCTCTCTGAATTTTGGTCCTTCAACCGATTCTCTCGGGCATAACTTTGCAGTGGGTTTTTCGATTTGGATGATTTTTTTCATAAGATAGGGTATACCTCATAGTTGATCATATTTCAATTTGAGAAGAAATGATCCACCCCTATGGGCAGAAAAATTAGGGATGATTGATTTTTCACTTGTGAACATTGGCACACATATGTAGTTGACATTGACAGATCCTCCTACATCCGTCACAAAAATTACATTCCAGGAAAGGATGGAATTCTATACAAAATGATAAAATCAACTATCCGAACTTTCAAAAATTATTTATATTATATATAGTTAAAGTAGATAATCATATTATTCAACAATTAATAGTAGAAGTAAGCTAGGTAAGTAAGTATTTTGGAGGTAATCGAAGATCAAGTCGGTAGTAATTAGTAGATTTTAGCCACAAAAAATTTAAAAATAAAAACTTTTTAACAAAAAATTTAACCGACGAAAAAATCAACTGAAAAGCAAAAAATAAATTGAACTTTCTTAGTCTAAATGATAATTGAGCTCCTAAACTAATGTGAGTAACTAATTTGGAGTCGGCGCCAAACAAACTAGCAATTGAGAATTACGTAAAGCGTAAAATGATGGCAGCGGGATGCACAGAGGCGTTATGATTACTTCTTCAAAGTAATATAATGATCTTCGATACTTGTTTGTTTGGCGTAGACTCAAAATTAGTTACCCACATTAGTTTGGGAGCTCAATTATCATTAAGACTAAGGAGATTTGATTTATTTTTTGCTTTTCAGTTTATTTTTTCGTCGGTTTGATTTTTTGTTAAAATTTTTTTCAGTTAACAGTAATTAATTTTTTACGCAGTAGGGTTTTTCAGAATTAAGTCCAAGAAGGTAGGTTGAATTATGGGAAATTTGACCTTTCTCATTGACTATGTTGTTATATAAATGCTTGCTTAAATTTATGTATTTTTTGCATCTAAAAATATGATTCAGATCTTTCTCTTCCTCGCATATATTACATACTGTCGAATTCACCATTATTGTACGATGCATATGGGATGCATAATATACGTACCCTGTTGAAGTCTCAATATTGTGACAATGTGTCTTCTATATATAATTAACATTCTGGAACCAATATGTTTTTGAACTGCTTGATTGTATTCATGTTCATTGGGATAAGTGGTTTTTGCATTAATGTTTCCAATAATTCTCCCAATCCTTCGTCATATTTTCTTCCCTTCGCGGATGCAATCTTTGGATGAAGGTTAATATTCTAATACCTCTCCAACCCATATGCTTTCCTTGGCAATTTTGTCAACCTTTTCATTTCCCTTTATTCCTGTATGAGCCTTTACCCAAATGAAAGATATAGTTTTCAATAGATTTTCAAAATAAGGCGAATAATTGAAATCAGTAAGGACACATGATGAATCAGATAGTACAATAGAATGTTTAAAGTTGAATAGGATAGCGACCGTTGAATATGATTTTTGAATAGTTTGTTGGCGAGAATTCGGTCGGAATATCGAAAAAAAAACTAATTTCTAAATTGTCGACGTTTCGAAACTTCATTGCTTCATCTTCAGGACTCTGAAGTATGAGATCAAAAACATATATGTTAAACAAAGAATGACAGAACATAATTGTGAAAAAATATACCAATCCATTATATTATCATATCATGGAGTCCTTTTGAAACCGATGGATTATGAATTCGTTGGTGAACGGTCAAAGCATAAAATTTAAAATATTTTTTTGGATAGTTTGTTGGCAGGAATTCGGTCGGACTATTGGACAAAACCAATTTTTAAATTGTCGACGTTTCGAAAATTTATTGTTTCATTTTCAGGAAGTATAAGAACAAAAACATATATGTTAAATTGTCATTTCCGAAAAGTGTTTTAATGAAATAACATACAATACGTGAAATAACGATCGTTAAAATCAAACAGAAAACTAACATTGCTATTATAAATACTTACATTCAGGGTGGCTCTCCGAATTCAAGAGTAGTAATACTAATAATTTAGACATTAAGTATAAATACATGCACAGGTTCACAAGAAACGAAACGAACAAACTGAACTGTCGATTAATCGTTTCTTTGAAATGTAGTGAAAATTATAAAAAACATAATTTTTGAAAGCTATTATTTATACAAATGCACTAAAAAGGAAAAAAATAATTCATTTCATTGTTTGATCTAGGTTATTCTGTGGGTAACAGATTCAAAATCTTACCGCTCAAGATTACCTATTTGTATCCTCGGCAAGCTTTTGAATCTGTTACTCACAGTATAACCTAGATCAAACAATAAAAGAAATTATTTTCTGTTTCTAGGGCATTTGTACGAATAAAAGCTTGTCTTTGAAAATGTTTTTTTTATAATTTTTATTTTAAACTTTTCAGTTCTGTTTTTATCAACAACGAATAAAAGCTTGTTTTCAGTTTTTTTCAACTTTTAGTTCTGTTTTTAATACCAACTAATAAACGCATGTTAAAAAAAATATTTTTATTTTTTCAATTCATAATGTTAAAAAACTAGTTTGGTAATTTCAATCTACTTTATTTTTGAAAAAATCATAATCTCGGACACCGAAAACCCCTAGATACCAATTTTGAATGGAATCGGACAAAAATTGTTCGTCAAACAAAAATCTCATAATGCATTGTCACCGGAATTATGTACACCTGCCAAATTTCGAATCAATCGGACGATTAGAAGTGAGTCAAATTAAACTTGCAAGATTTGATTACAGACAGACAGACACCAGGATAGGTGAAACTAAAAATGGAGGCATGTAAAAAGAATATTAGACCCAAAAAATCCCCACATACCAATTTTGAATAGAATCGGACCATAATCACAAAAATCGTCTGCCATTTTGGAGCCGCCATATTAAATTTTTAAATTTTGACAAAAAAATCATAATCTCCGACCCCAAAACCTCCATATACTAATTTTGAATAGAATCTGAATATAATCACAAAAATTGTCTGCCATATTGGAGCTGCCATTTTTTCCATGAATGTCATAATGTATTGTCACCAGAATCATGACACCTACCAAATTTCAAATCAATCGGACGATTAGAAATGGGTCAAACTTAACTTGCAAGATTTGATTACACTCAGACACACAGACAGACCGACACCGGGACAGGTGATACTGAAAAAAAAGCTTGTGAAAAAGACTAATGAAAAAGATTAGGAGAATTGGAAAAAGTCATCTGTTAATGATTCACAATTTGTGTTTGATTTTTTCTATCAGGTTAAAATACGAGGTATTTAGACTTTTTGATATCAGATCATTTTCTCTATGCTTTGTTATTTCAATAATTTCATTCATGAGTCTTATTTTTAATATTGTCTGATGTCCAATGATACTGACTGATCTAAAGTCGAAGGTGTGAAGGGATTTATAATTCTTGTGGGATTTTTCATTGTTTCAAGTGGGTTTTGTATATTTTTTCACAATTCCTATCATGTTTTGTCATTCTTTGTTTAACATATATGTTTTTGTTCTTATACTTCAGAGTCCTGAAGATGAAACAAAGAAGTTTCGAAACGTCGACAATTTATAAATTGTTCTTTTTCAATATCTCGACCGAATTCCTGCCAACAAACTATCCAAGAAAATATTTTAAATTATTTGCTATGACCATTTACCAACGAATTCCTAACCCACGGTTTCAAAAGAACTCCATGATATGATAATATAATGGCTTTCAGAAAATTTTTAGGAAATTGGCAACACTTTTCTGATGACGTTGGAAAATAGTCCTGAGAATTTTAATGGGCCCTCGCAGACTTTTCAGCATTATGAAAATTCAGCAAAACACATTCATCATGATTGTGATTTAGATTCAAAGAAAGCCTTGAGGGCCGTCAAAAAATCTCAAATTGTTTCTTAGGTATTGATCAATGAATTGAGAATTTATTGCCATAATGAAGTTTGAAAGAGGAAATTCCGTCATCACGTTTGTCCTGAGCGCAATCATAATTTACGCTCATTCCAGTTTCCATCATATATGTAAATAATCTCGTTTATAAATCTCGCTTCCTGTTGTCCCTTGTCACCATCCAATTCCCTGTCGAAAACAAATCCCAACCGGCATCGATAAACAAATGTCGAATAAAGAAAACGACAGGCCGAAGGCATGAATAATACCAGAAGCTCGAAGATCTATTCACCAAAACTTTCTCAACCCATTTATCTCCAATCTATAGCTCTGCCATACAGATCCCTATTATTTCAGTGCTTATCTACCGTAGTCGTATTCAAATGATTTAAATCAAAGATTTCAATAGAAATCCGAACTTTAAATCTGAATATGAATCGTTTCGAATCTTATTGATGTTTCGTGCAGGTGTACCACCCACGGAAATTAGTTTGAAGGTCTTGAATTCGGGATGGATGGATGTATAATATGGGGTGGAATAGAATAGGTCACACAGTTCGATGTAGGTAGAATGAATAAAATTATAAAAAGGAATGTTTGAATCTAGGATTTTTATTCAACCGGACTGTTAATAATTGAATTCGATATTTGTATCACGCAAATTGAATCATGGAAAATACTCAACCCCATGCAATTTTTGAAAAATTTTATGATAGAACGTACAGAGTCCTGCCGGCACGGCAGTACGAAAAAAACTTACATGGGTACGCTAGAAATCGCTTAAAATTACGACTATGGGACCTACTTGCAGGATGAATTTGTACATTTTCCAGAAGCCAATGGAATGATCTGAAAACACATTTTTGTTCGAGCGTGCTATCTTCATTAATTCCATAGTTATGTGTGCTTGAATTTGTCAGTAAGTTATCCTTAAAATGATGAAACTAGGCACGCTGGCAACGGTTTCTGATCCGAAAAATTACCATTCGTGAAATATTTCGCAATTTGGCGAAGAGTGGAATACCGCCAGATGTTTGGGAGTAATACAAAAAAAAATCCTGAATCAATCAGGAATTTTGTTTATCTTGATGTGAAAAAATATGGTTACGACTTACTTGCAGATACATTTTTCTCTGGAACCGAGCCGCAAAAAAAATTAAACAACTAGCATTGGTTGAGCATAAAACCAAATAAGAAAGTGTGCCAACAGTTGCAAAAAAATTATAAGTATAAAAAGCCGGCAACATTCACCACAATTTCATACTTTGTAACCGTCTTACCCTCTTAATCGCAAATTTGAAAAAGTTATTTTCGATCAACACTCTCCACAGCGTGCAGCGCCCTGCTCGATATAGGTTCTTCAATATTATCCAAAGGCAGGCGTTTGTCTATGTTTCTGATAAAGTCAGATCCAAGCCAAATCAAGGCTGAAGGATGCCTATACTGGAGTACAACCACCTGTCAACATTATCTCGCCCGACTTGGCAACTTTATCGACAAGCAAAGAACGTGTAAAAAAACAGAAAATGAATGGGTATGTGCTTTAACTTTTACACCGTAATAAGGAAAATGGAAAGTAATAATGAGAAAAA
Organism: Gonioctena quinquepunctata; assembly: GCA_018342105.1. Classification (NCBI taxonomy): domain Eukaryota; kingdom Metazoa; phylum Arthropoda; class Insecta; order Coleoptera; family Chrysomelidae; genus Gonioctena; species Gonioctena quinquepunctata. Next base: position 52,154 of record JAFIRS010000889.1, on the reverse strand, counting down.
CAGTACAGCGAAAACGCATATTTATTTAGATAAATTGAACGATGAAACTTTTCAAAAATTAATAATATCTCATTGAAAACATAAATGTAATAAATAATAGTTTAAAAAAACTAAAAAACTCGCTTTTATAGAAAAGCAGACTAAAAAATAGAAAATAAGAAAAAAATGTATTTTATTTAAAAAAAAAGCGTGGGGTGCATGGTATCGCCTCGATGTGTAATGTACTATATTATTATTGCACCCCACGCTTTTTTTTTAAATGAAATAAAAATATTTCTTATTTTTTATTTTTTTAGTCTGGTTTTCTATAGAAGCGTGTTTTTTAGTTACTTCAAACTATTATTTATTTCCTACTTTTCAGTGTGGTTCATTTATAGAAACTATTATTTTTATAATTTTTTTGCAAATTAAGAAATGGAATAATCTTATCAAATTGGGTTATCATAATCTCCGACCCCAAAAACCCCCACATACCAATTTTGAATAGAATCAGAGCATAATCACAAAACTCGGTTTTCCGCCATTTGAATTTTCCATTTACAGAAGAATCGTAATATCCGACCCCAAAAACCCCCACATACCAATTTTGAATAGAATCGGACCATAATCACAAAACTCGGTCGTCATTTTAAATCCGCCACCCCGAATTTTTCAATTTTTACATGAGAATCATAATATTCGACCACAAAAACCCCCACATACCAATTTTGAATAGAATCAAACCATAATCACAAAACTTGTCCACCATTTTGGAGCCGCCATCTTGAATTTTTCATGTTTGACAAAAGAATCATAATCTCCGAACACAAAAATGCTCGGATACCAATTTTGAAGCGAATCGGACTATAATCACAAAACTCGTACGCCATATTGGAGCCGCCATTTTGTTTTTTCTTCACACAAAAATTTTTCAATGCATTGTCACCGGAATTATGTACACCTGCCAAATTTCAAATCATTCGGACGTCTGGAAGTGGGTCAAAATCGCGCCCAAAGGAGTCGGTTACAAACAAACAAACATAGAAGTGAAGGGTGTATAAAGTGCCAGGTTTGGTAGAAATGACGTTCGGTTCTATAGGCGTCGCGTCGCCTAGAAAAAAGTTAAGATCTGAACGTGTGCCAAGTTCCATAGCAGTTCTTTAAAGTATTTCTGTAGTTTTGGTCAAATCTTAGGAATCGCCTGAAACCGACTCACAAATTTTCAAATCGATCCAGTTTGTCAGATATTTGCAATTGAAAATGGGTCTTTTTGTACGCGGTTTCTATATCTAACCCGTGAGCGGATGGGACTCCGTTCACATTTTTTATTAGACACTAGACGGATCTTATTTTTTTCCAACCACTCGTGTATACAGTACTACTGTGGGATTAATGAATAAAATAGTAGTTTTTGACCTTTCAGTTTCGAAGATAAAGACTGATGAACGATATCAATTCAACTCGACACGAAACGAAGAACCGACCAGCTGTGACGAAATGGCAACAGTTTACATTGCGGCGAACTGATGGGGTCGTGGTTACGTCCGGGAATGTGAAATGGAACCATCAATATCAATCGGATTAGAAGGATGGAGATACACGCTGAATCTGCGATGTTGCCACGGTTACAGCACCGCTCTCTATCCATGCATGAGGGGTTAGGGTGCTTCATTTTTGGGCAACATTTTTTTTTCTCCAAGTCCCGCCTGAAAATCTTGTAATTTATTGAAAAACAAAATTTTTGAGCATATTGCGAACCCTTTATTCTTTTTATACGTTTTTCCTTCCGCTCACCCAAAAAACAATTTTTTGGGGAATTTTGAGTCATAGATTCTTGTTATAGGTATAATTTCCTATAAAAAAGCCTATTGCGTCGAGTTTGTAACTCCAACGGGTTAGACGAAAAATGTCATTTAAGCTGTTTTTTCATAAAAATAGCAGTATTTTTTTTCTTCGAGTCCCGTCTGAAAATCTTGTAATTCATAGAAGAACAAAGTTTTTGAGCATATCGCGAACCCTTAATTCGAAATTTAACCCACTGCTAGAGAATTTTGAATTTTATCCATTAAAATAACATTAAAAAATGATTTTTCATATGTTTTTCCTTCCGCTCACCCAGAAAAATTCATTTTTGGTGATTTTGACTCATGGATCCTCGTTAAAGGTATAATTTCCTACAAAAAAGCCCATTGCGTCGAGTTTGTAACTCCAACGAGTTCGAGGAAAAATGTCATTTAAGCTGAATTTTCATAAAAATAGCAGTAAATCGCGTTTTTTGCTAAACTATTGAAGATAGAAAGAAAATGCCCTACAATTTTGCTTCGAAATATTTTTCCGAAGCTCTCATGGTTTCGCTGTTGCAGCCACTTAAAACTCAAAATTAACGAAAAAAATCTATTTTTCTCAATAATAACTAATTTATGAAATCCAAGTTGGAAAATTGAATAAAAAATTTGTTTGTCATTGTATATTTTGAAATTTGATGGCGGCAAAAATTTTTTAAATCAGTAATTCCACAGCTATTAAAACTTTTTGGAGTTCAGAATATAAAAAAAAATATACGATTTTCACAGATCTACTGCTATTTTTATGAAAATTCGGCTTAAATGACATTTTTCGTCGAACCCGTTGGAGTTACAAACTCGGCGCACTGGGCTTTTTTGTAGGAAATTATACCTATAACAAGAATGAGTCAAAATTCCCAAAAAAAATGTTTTCTGGGTGAGCGGAAGGAAAAACGTAGAAAAAAACATTTTTTATTGTTATTTTAATGGATAAAATTCAAAATTATCTCGCAGTGGGTTAAAATTCGAATTAAGGATTCGCAATATTATCAAAAATGTATCGAACACCCCGTAGAGTAAATCAAAGAGTATTATTCCCAAGTGGGTCACAATGTTGTTAGTCTGCAAAACACAAATTAGTGTCAAACATAAACAAGAAGTTTTAAAAGTGACGACTGATGGTTTGATCGGGGAGTCGACGTTGGGTTTTTGCCGTGCCCAAAGCTAGATTGGGAAATGGGGACAGCTAGAGAGTTGAAAGGTTAAGATTGCCCTATTACCAATTTGAAGATTATGGTTTTTGGAATTAGTCTACATGTAGTTCTGTAAGTAACAAATATCTGTCCACATTTGTAATTCATGACTAGGTCCTAGAAGGGATTTATTGTTTCCTTTTAATAAATATTTTTCTATACTTTTTTATAAAGTGTTTTCAATCATTAAAGGGTCAGAATATACCTAGTTAGTCGTGAACAAACCACAATTCACGACAATATGCTCAAAAATTTTGTTTTTCAATAAATTAGAAAATTTTCAGACGGGACTTGAAGAAAAAAAATGTTGCCCAAAAATGAAGCACCCTAATGAGGGGTGATTCAGAGTGTAAGAACTCTGTCGAAGTTCGAGTCCCGCTGCATCATATAAGCATTGGATTCTACTGTAAGCAGCGGCCATAATTTCTGGCTTATACGTATACATACAGACACACCTTAAACATAGCTATATGAATGTACACCATCGTTCAATTGATATTGAATTGATAACTTGGCTACTGAATTGTTTGTAGGATAGGAAGGAACCACAATAGTAGGGTATTATTAGACTTTAGCTTCAGAAAGTTAGGGGACTGCGGTAACTTTTCAGTGTACATTAGTGATGATGTAAGGAACAACATATAAGAAGTTACCAACCATAGGGTATATGCTTAATTTATTATTAACAAATAAGTTTCAAAATTCATTGTTATTGAATATTCTTAGAAAATATATTTTATTTAAAAAACTGATACTGCCATTTGAAAGAATGGAAAATGTTTATAAAAAAGGTTAAGTTTTTTCAAAATGAAAACTGTAAGCTACAGATTTTTTTTTCTAACATACAAATGTGAGGCAACGACACTGAAGTGCATATCCCGAGGAGCACGTAGCCACGAGCCCGCTTCACTTGATTTTTCATAACTTATGATTTGATTGATCAAATTAACCTAACAAAACAAATGAATAGGAATAGTACATATATGAAATTAGGTCAGAGTAGTATTTTCTATAAAATCCATTAAAAATCGGCCATTCTTCAAATTTCCAAGATAAATATCTGAAATTTCCTTAGTTTCCTCCCAAAATAACAGTTGAGCAAAAAAAATCTTAAAATTTTATTTCAAAAAATACAGTAGTCCAAATATTGAATGATAAAAAAAATGGCAAATTTTAATTTTTAGGACATGCCTCAAAAATCAAAAACTCTAGTTCAAAATCAAGATTTTTTAATAGCTTTGTGATGCTTGCAATCTGTACTTTGAGGAGGTTTTATTAGGAAAAATTGAATTAATAATAAATTTCGCCAAAAACAAAAAAATTTAAATGTTGCTCCAAAATCCGTGAAAATGTTTGTCAAACTAGGTATACGCAGCGTAAAATATTATGTTTTCTATAAGTGTAAATTGTATCAAATACGAAAATATTATGTTTTTCAGTAAATTGACACAGTATCCATTTTTATAAATGAATTCCTGCTTGACATTCTTTTTATAATAGAAATATAAGTTTATTTTTGATGTACTTTATATTGAATCGAAAGTATCATAATTGAATGAATGAGATAGAACACGGAAGAACAGTTGATCGGTTAGTTTAGTGCTCACCTGATGCATTACGTATTCTAGTGGAGTAATATTAGATTTAAGCTTTTGGAAGTTGGGGGATGGTGGTAACTTTCAACTGTACATTAGTGATGATGTTGGGAAACAACATATAAAAAGTTATCAACCGTAAAATTGTGCCTAATTGATTATTTGACAAATAAATTGCCAAATTACGCAGTATATTGAATATAAAAAAAATAACTAATGATACCACTCGCAAAAATGAATTTAATCACTAATGTAATCTATCTATTTTTACGACTGGCCACGCCAGCGTTCTTGCAATATCATATTCTTGTTCAGCGTTCTCAAAAATCCCTATAGCATCAATTTGGGAAAAAATACTTCGAAATTTATCGAGTTATTTCAAATATAATATAATATATAACAAAATAATTTTTCATTGTTTCAACAATTAATAAACAAACAGTGCACAAATATAAGTTTATAACTTTTCTCTGCAAGTAATTTCTAAGTAGTATCAGAAGGTTTTGAGAAAATCCATGGCGTCCTCCAGTATTCCGAAATAATGCATAATTTTAAGCTATTTTCACTCCACTACAAACATAGTTGAATTTTATCCTTGTATCAAATATCGAAGGATTGGGGATTAGTAATCCGGTAATTGGCACCCAATTCTGACAAAAGTATGGGAGTAATATTTCTGTAATGAAATGTTCGAATTAGTAGATCGTGAACGCAAAATAATTATTTTTTGCGAACAGCAACACCTGTTTGGCATCTTTCCTAAAAAAAATACATGTTTTGTGTGAAGTTTTGATTTGCCTGGTGCATATAATAAATGCCTGGAGATTTTCATAGATACAAGTAACCCTAATATTATAAAGGTACACGAAACTCATCTGTCTTCTTATAACCTCCATTTGCTCGGTTCGATAAAGTGAACGTTAGGAAGAGAATTTCGTAAAAATTAGTAGTAATAAGGTAGTTTTTTCGACTTCAATGCCTTCAGTCTATCAGACGTAATGTCTAGAAAGCCTTATTATGGTGTAAATTGGGTGCTGACCTATTCATGGTGAATTCTTTTCCTGAAGTTTTTTGGAAATAAAGTACATTTTCCTGAACGACAATGGAAAACAACGTCAATATAGGGCACCTATATGAAATATTTATATCCTTCAGGGATAACTAATGTAAACAACTGATAAAGCCTCTACTTGAGAAAATACACACCGATTCCTTGGAATACGAGAGAAACTTCATTGAAATTCACTTCACCCACGGAGTTTGATCAATTGATTTGTGACAATGTTGTTGAACAGTATGAGTAATCCAATTCAAACGAGCGATACCTTTGTCGAAGACCTATTGTTTGTCTATGCAACTGAGATAATTTCGAAATGGTGCTCGCTGAACGTTTTCCAAATTTGCATACGTTAAGGTGTAGTTTCAACAAGAAACCGAATGCGTACTTCAATTATAGGAATCCGGAATTGTTCCATAATATTTGTCTTACATCGGTTGTGCCAAAGATGCGAATGGGAAGAGGGAATTGCAGTGGCGTTACTAGATCAATTTGGAATATTCACTATCAAAATACCGATAGGATGCTGGATTTTCGAAAAATATTATCACCGTGCTATCATCAGAATTGTGTTCCTACAGTAGCAGTTTGAACGATAGGCTACGGTATTTCAGTTTTTGGGCGAATTTCATGGAAATACTACCTTTTTCCAACGTCACCACCCCACGACTTGGGCAAATTCCAAATCTTTCATTTGATGAAGCTTCCTGAACTTCACAATTTTTTCCCTTGTACTGAAAATCGCTGTGAATTACGGTTGATGATTTTCAATTCATTAATAATTTTTGTTTGTCTATATGCTTCTTTCTTAAGAGGTTCTTTCGTTATGTCAGGTACCAGAATATTATCCATTTGTCAGTAATGATTTCTAATGAACACGTCATCGCATTATATGTCAGGAATTCAAAACTGAACTTTATACTCAATTATAAGATATTATTTTTCTAATTAATTTTTATATAGATTGAAACCCAAGTAGATAGTCTTTCATATGCGGCTTTGTTTAAAAGATTAGTGGGGGAGTGTAGTATAGGGTGCAAGAAACTGCGCAGGCGTACCTATAACATTACTGGTCCAATGAGTATATTGTTAGTTTATTATTAATGGAAATTTTTGAGTTTCTAGCTATTAGCGGGTAATTGCCTTTTACTGCAGCGAAAGTTCTTTGTAACGCGAGGTTGACATGCTTGTATAATATTAAACAGTCCAGTTATACCCTCAGGTATCCCACAGAGTCCGTTTATTGTTATTTATTGAGTTTTTTCTAAATATTTTATTTTTTGAAGATTTTCGAAAAAAAATTTTCAGTTCAGTTCTCATAGGATTAATTTTTATTTTTGTACTCTCCATATACGGAGCGACTTCTCGTTCTAAGTGACCCTGCAGTTGTCTGAATGCAACCTCACTAGCGAATAAATGCGCATATATTACTCGAACATTGGAAAATCATGAGTATACAGGGAGTGCAAGTATCGGGAGAGGCACGAACCTTGTGGGATATCTGCTTCGACTGAGTACTTTGGGGAGATAATTTCGTTGATTCTAACCCTAAAAGTCCGTTTATCCAGGTAGGAGTTCAGCAGCTTAACCATGTATAACAGAATGTCCGTTATTTCCCAAGTTGTTTTTTTTGCAAACGCCTCCCAAATTTTCAGGTTATGACCTAAAAAAAATATCAGACCCAGGAAAGCCTTTAATATTCATGTTAACCCGTGCCTAAATCATAATTTCCCATTTAAATAACATGGGATTCTTACACTTCTGGCATTTTTTTTCACTGAGATAAAGACAGCTGAACAAATTATTATTAAAAATAAACCTTTTTAAAAACAAGCTTTTATTCAAATGCCCTGAAAAGTACAATATAATTGGTTTGGATGTGTGACGTAGGTTATTCCGTGAGTTATAGATTCAAGAGCTTGACGCGCAAAGTTTTCATTTCGAATACAGATGCGACAAGCTTTTGAATCTATAACTCACGTAATAACCTACGTCACACATCCAAAGCAATTATTTTGTACTTTTTAGGGTATTTGGATGAAAGCTTGTTTTTAAATAGGTTTTTATTAGTTATTTTATTTTGTGCTTTTTAGTGAGTACCCACATACCAATTTTGAATCGAATCGGACCATAATTACAGAACTCGTTCGCCATCTTGGAGCCGCCTTCTTGAATTTGTGAATGTTGTCGGGAAATTCATAATCTTCGACCCTGATATCTCTCGTCCGCCATGTTGGAGCCGCCATTTTCATTTTATTTTTTCTCTAACAAATGCATAATGCATTGTCACGGAAACTATGTTCACCTGCCAAATTTCACGTTAATCGAACAACTAGAAGTGGGTCAAATTTAACTTGCAAGATTTGATGACAAACATCAAGACAGGTGAAACTAAATAAAAGCTTGTATAATAATAACAATCAAAGCATATTCTTGTCGGAAATTCAGCGCTCTACGAAAAAGATCTGAGTGCTTTTCTCGATAAATATTACCCTTTAAAAGTTATTCAAAGATAAAGTTGTGTTCATAGTTAAATTCATTGTTTTTTTAATTTCCGCCATAATTCTCATTCATATCATAATTGAACCTGCATAGGTAGGTAATACAATAGAAAAATAAAATAGTGAGATCCAAAATAACGTTTATTATCGCTTATAAATAACAGTATCAAGATATTTAATGTGTTTTTTTTACAATTTTTTTTTAATTCTTCAGCTGCAGTCGGATATTTCGCTTTGTATTCACTTACAACTTGAATCAAATATTGTTTGTGGTCTTTTTGAGTAGCTAAGTTATTGATATAATATTGCGTTAATAGAACTGCTCTTTCGGCGATATCGTTTACTACCTGCAGATTATTAACGATTGCCAGCCCATTCAAGTAATTATCATTGCCAATCCACGTATCAGCATTTGTTTCTAAAAAATCTTTACTATGGTCAAATCCATCAACAATTTTTAATAAATTCGAATTAATAAAAAAATCCATATTTTTCTTTCCTAAACTTTCAACCCCACCGTCAGTATCAATAATATATCGTTTGAATGAGTCAAATTCTGAATCTTCAGTATTTTCTAAGGCTTTAATCATTTTATTTTTAATGTTAGCTGATACGTTTGGATCAAAAAATGCAAGAGCAGCTGTTTCAGAATTTAAATACCATGAATGATTTTTAGATTTATGCAAAACAGCCTTAGATATTTTTCTATCAATTGTCCTCTATTGATACACAACTTTTGAAAATTGTAAATCTAAATTCGGAGATAGTGCTGCACGAGGAACCTCAAACCATAATGTCACCTGAATAAACACTATGAATAAACAAATATCTAATAGATTTTTTTCTATTCTGTATCTAATTCATGAATATCTCGAAATATGTACATTTTCAGAGTATGAATTGCCTTAGACATCCAGCGAGCATGATGAAATGTTTCTGGCTTGTAAAATTTGACTTCGTCGACATCCATTGTACCAAGGAAGATTTTAAGAGCTCTTTGTTATCATCACGAGGCAATATTGTGCACAAGAACTCTTCAACTTTGTCATTTGTTCCTCCAATCTTCTTGAGTAATTTCTGAGGAATTCTATTTCCTGCTGAACCATTCTACTTTTTGGTTTGATCGAGAGTGTTGCAATTTTCCAGGAAATTCTTGAACAATGGAACATTTGGTCCATCAGTACCAGGTATTTTTGTAGTTAAGACACAATTCAGAACTAGTTCGTGAATTTGATGTCTGCAAGGTAAGAAGAAAAGCTCTGTTCGTAATATTTGCTCCAGATTGATCACCGCTCCACTTCGACAACCACGATTTGAATTAGTAGTGTCGCAACAAACTGCTTTAATATTATCAGTTAATTCCCATTCTTGAACCGCTTTGAGATTTGCTTGTGCCTGTGTTGCTCCTTTTCCATCTGGTAATGCCGGTACGCTTAGTATTTTTTCGATTGTATTACTTCTAACTATGATCGGTACTCGGTTGACCTTTCTGCATCAGGTATCAACTTTCCATCCCAATGTTCTACCGCCGGACCAACTTCAATGTCACCAGATTCTCTTTTTATTCGTTTAGCAGCTTCTCTTCGAAATTTTGACCTGTATTCAGTGGAAGATATTTTGTTCAATAATAAAGCAGTAGTGTTAACTCCCAGGGATGTTGTTATTGCAGATATTATTTGAACAGAATTTCTATATGAAATATTGCAACTATCTAAGGTAGCAACAACATCTTCGGTTCCTCTCTCATTCTTAGGTTCATTATTCCGTCCGTGAACTTCAAATATTAATGTGTGCTTTGGTAAGAAGTAGTTGCAGTTGTCTCACCACTAAAAGGCGGCTCACCACTCAAGGGCTGCTCACTTGAGCTTTTAGAGCTTGATGGTAAACTCACATCTAAAAAGTAAATGAGAAAATTATTACTTTAAATTTATCAACGAATATGATATTTTCTACTTCACACAAATACTTTCATTAACTACCTGAATTTGAACGATATTCATCGTCGGTTACAACATCAATATTATCGTCATTTTTGGAATTATTATCTTCCAATCGAGTGGTATTGGCATCATCTTGTTCGAACATCGGTTTATCTGAAATTGATGGAGTATCTTTGTATCAGATGTTTATACCACGTCTGAATTAGTATGCTCGTTTAACTCCCACTTACCTAATGGCTGACAAATATTGTCATTTCCTTCGCAAATACGTAAATGGTATTATCTATCTATTATTTGGTCAGATAAAAACTCTAACGCTTCCTTATCAACTACATCTTGAACTGTTCCGTGTGCGACATCAAATAATTTTTCAAGACACTCAGAAAACTCGCTTCCTTTTGTTGGATTCGGATTTTTTTGCAAACTTCTAAAGTTGATGTAGAGTTTTTCCATTTTTTCATAGATCTTGAAGTATTTTGTACTTCAATTCCAGCTCTATTTCAGAATTTAGAAACTTCTTCCGTAACGAATTGATAACTTGCTGGAAGTGTTGTTTTGCTTCTTTCGTATGATAAAATAACAATTCTAGCACTTGTTTCTTCGCTGGTAATTTAGTGCCACTGATTGTTTCGGTAGGTTCTCCCAAAAGGAACATTGGACTCCTCAAGCACACAGATGTATTCATTTTTCTGAAAAATTAGATAAATAAGAATTTCTGCCCAGATGATTCTACTGTAATAAACTCTTTACTGAGAGGTTAGAGTCACATGACTTGAAGTTTTGACAGGTCGCTCATAGATGGCGTTGAATGATAAAATAAATTTTAAACGCTATTTCGTTCAGCTTTTTCTGTTCATTTGCATTGAATATACAAATTTAATAAATAAAACAACTTCAAACACTGGAAATTATATCGAATTACTTCAATATGAGCCTAATTGCAGTTACTCCATAATTTTATTGCGAACAAAAGCAATACTAGATAAAAAAAATGGAAAACGATGAATTTAACTATGAACACAACTTTATCATCGAATAACTTTTAAAGGGTAGAATTTATCGAAAAAAGCAAACCAATCTTTTTTGTAGACCTTTGAATTTCCAACAAGAATATGCTTTGATTGTTTCTTTAGTAGTCTTTATCCCAGTGGAAAAAATAATATGCCGAAAGTGTAAAATAAAAAATGCCGAAAGTGTTAAAATCCCATGTCATTTAGATGGGAAATGTATTATGATTTAGGCACGGGTTAACATGCATATTGAGGGCTTGTTTGGGTCTGATATTTTTTTTTAGGTCATGACCTGAAAATTTAGGGAGCGTTCGCAGAAAAAAAAACTTGGGAAATAACGGACACTCTAATGTATAAAGGCATGCCAGCCCCCTGCATTTTCCCTAATAATCCTCCTGTCCAGACGGTATTGAAAAATTCTTCGATGTCCAGATCATGGTTATTGGAAAAAAAATCGAGGAACATCTGGCCAACATGCGTGAAGTTTTCGGACGTTTGAGGAGTGTCAACCTGGGACTGAGTCTTCAGAAATGCTGCCTAGTCCAGAAGTGAATGGATTTCTTGGTTCTTGGTCTCGTCAGAAGGCACTGAAACAAACGAATTTAGAATACAGGCTACTTTGGCTAAGACCAATAAAAATAATTACGAGGTCAAATAGCACAGCAGGGTAATGTCTGGGTCCAAAATAAGTTACTGTGTCATCAGGAAGGAAGTTCTAGCGAGAGATGGGGCAGTAGGTCACTTCCACAAATAAATATATGGAACGGAGTTTTCCCTCAGAAGTTGCTAATGGAGATTGAAAATACAGAAAGACAAATAGCAAGATGTATAGTAATGTTCAACTGGTAAATTTTTGAAATCAAACATCATCCAGGACGACTACATAGTAATCATGTATTAAGGATGCCTTATCTGAAACACCATATCCAGAAGCCTGTGAGAATTGTCAGCGTATTGAACACCATGAAGGAGTCGCCGATATAGGACTAACGAGACTGTTAACTGGAGACCAATGGACAACCGCAAACATAAGGCAGGACCAAGGAACTGATCCAAACATTAGGGACTTTCTACACTGGAAAGAGGAACTGGCAGACCCTCTAGGGATTCTATTTACAAGGCAATGTGGGCACGATGGGACTCCCTAGTGGTGGAAAATGGACCACTCAATCAGCTGACGGAAAATCGTCGATGTCCCTATTGGTTTTGCTCGAAAAGAGAATAGCTGAAGCCTTCTGAGAATGTCATGAAGAAAATCAGGAGGATATTTGCAACTCATTAAGACCTAGTCGGGTAAAATGGCATTTTGCGGACTTTTTTCAGTATCCAAAGTGAGTATTTTGTAGGGCGTCTACAGAAAAATATATTATTTATGGCCATATATGTTGTTACGATGATTAAATAAGACATAGTTCTAGTTATTTAACTATTTTCAGCTAGCCAGTCATTGTTTATTCTCACTATGCTGGAAGAGAGTGATAATAATATAGAGGTTACCATTCGAACTGGTTTATTCTTTCAGCGTTGCCTGTATTAACCTATCATCCTCACTTATTTATGTCAAGATAAGTCAAAATAAGTTGAGTCTATTCTTGGAAGTACAACCTCGAAAAAAACGTTGCCTCCTTCCCATAACATGTTCCGATAACAAATGAGCTGTCGGCGCAATGTGACGTGATATTCGAATTTGATCAAACAAAAAATTCGTTACAAAATGATAGCCCTCGCAAATGTATTCCACGGTAGTGGTCGAACAAAAGAGATGATATCAGTTATATTCGTGTAAGAATTTGATGCTTCATAGATTTAAAAACCAGATATTGGATTGGATGCTTCAAGTCATTTGTATGAAAATCATTGTGTTGTTGCGCTCCTTGAAAGATTCTGGAATCAATAATACTTTCAAAATTATGTTCGATTTTTTCTATTTCTCCTCAAAGTATTTCGCCAAAAATGTCACTTAAAATATCGTTGAAATCAAAAAAATTTAATATTGTGTTATTTTTCATGACATAAAAGTATAATTTTGAAGAAAACGTGGCATTTTGCGGACTTTTTTCGGTATCCAAAGAAGGCATTTTGATGAGCGTGTACAAAAAAAAGTATTATTCTTGTCAATATGTGTTGTTACGATGATGAATGAAGACCAAGTTCTAGTTATTCAACCATTTCCAGCTAACAGACATTGTTTATCTACACTCTGCTGGAAGAGGGTAATAATAATATAGAGGTTAGGATTCGAACTGGTATATTCTTCTTGTGGCGCCTGTATCAACTTATAATTCACATTTATTCATGTTAGAGTAAAGATAAGTTGAGACAGTTCTCGAAAGTACAACCACAAAAAATCGTTGCCCCCTTCCCATTACGAGTTCCGATAACAAATGGGCTGTCGGACAATGTGACGTAACGTTCGAATTTGAGCAAAAAAAAATAAAATTCGATCAGAGCGTTACAAATCAATAGCCCTCGCAAATGTATTCCATGGTAGTGGTAGAACAATAGAAATGATCAGTTTTATTCATGTAAGAATTCGATGCTGAGCAAATGTCCAGTTCACAGATCAACAAAAACTGGATATTGGATTCATCGGATTCTCAAGTTATTTGTGGGTGAAATATTCTGTTTTGTCGCGCATCATGAAAGATTCTGTAATCAATTATACTTTCAAAATGATGATAGATTTTTCTTCCATTTCTCCTCAAAGTATTTCGCCAAAAATGTCACTGAAAATTTCGTTGAATTCCATGAACAATTGAAAAATATTTGTCAGAATAACTGTCGATATCCAAGGCAGAAAATAACACATCAGACTCTTGTACCTTGACGAAACTCTCCAAAATTCCACACGAACAAAACCATTGTGATTGATAGGTAATGTGGAGGGAAATTAAAAACTACCTATCTTAGCGGGCGTTGTGCGCCATGGAAGAGTTAAAATACTATCGAATAACAAGTTGACAACCAATTAAAAACCATTTAACCGGCTCGATCTCCATTTATAATCAAGTGTATCGGAGTAGGCCGTATAATTACTAGCCAACCACGATCAAAGGCATGCCAGCACACAGTTTGACAGCCAGATAGACAAGTGACCATCGGTGCTGGTATCAGAATCTTCTTTCTTATTATCAGAACACTGTTGGATGGACCACCTGCCAGCTACGGCATAGCACGCGTTTGTTTCTGTTGTTTTGTTATCGTAGATATATCTCTCCCGATGATATGATTTGGCTGCAGTAATGACAGAGGCGAAGATGAACATACCATTGTTTTTGTTTCATTGGAATTGCGAATATTTATTTATGATTACGTAAACCTTGTTCGTGGAGTGTCGATTCGTGCTGTTCGTGTTGATTAAGAAGGATACTCAGTTGGAAGGAAATTGGAAGTTATAATATTTCTCCGATGGTGCGAAATCTCATATAATAATTCCAATAAACAAAATAGGTATTGTACAGAGCTGGATATCGGGAATGCATATAATGAAAAGTCATGGGAGGTTCAGAAAAGTTTTTTCACCAGCAATTGGTCTCAATCGATATGGAAATACGGTTTTTTTTCCAGTTGCAATCTTCCTCCTAATTACCAGAAATTTTGTTGTGAAATACTGAACTACATCATTCCATACTTACCCTAATAGTCACCCAATATTTCTCTCGAATCCTAGGACATTGTTCTTATCCAAGAAATTAGAAGAGGGAAAACGGTCAACCTGTCATATATGGATATATATATATATATATATATATATATACAGAGTGACCCATTTGAAAGCGGGCCACCTCTCTAAAACTGTTATTTAATATCCAATTCGAAAGTTTTTTTTTCAGTAGATAGAGCATGAATCCGAGATGAAAATAAAAATAAAAATTTCACGGCCTACTTCGAATTCTTTTCAAGTTCAAAAATCCAAAAAACATACTGGCGATCTTTCAAATGAAATTCGACGACGCCACTGGCTTTGCGATGTTTTCAAATGGGTGTGACTAAAATTAGAAGTATATAGAATTTTCAATAACATGCATCCGGAGCGTCGAAATATTAGCAGAGCTACAGTTAGCCGAATAAACCAAATTTTCAATCAGTATGGAGCTTTTTGTAAACATATTTTGAAGAGTAGTGATAGTGTACAAAGACAGAGACGAAATAATTCAGAACGAATTCGAAATTATTTTAAAAATAATCCGAAAACAAGTGTGAGAATTGCAAGTTTGGACATTAACTTACCGCGTGAAACAATAAAGAGAAATCTCAGGAAATTTAATAAAGTTTCTTCACACCTTAGAAGAAGGCGATAATCAAAAGAGAATGGAGTATAGTTTATGGGCTCAAGGGGAATATCTAAATAACAGGAATTTTCTGAAAAATAATTTGGTCAGTGACGAGGCAACAATCACAACGAATGGATCAGTTAATTCTCAAAATACAAGGTACTGGACGAAAAAAAATCCACATTGGATAATACATTGCAGAAGATAGTACTCACAAAAAATAAATGTTTGGTGTGGAATATTACATACCAAAATAATTGGCCCTTTTTTCTTTAAAGCAATTTGAATGGTCAAATTTTTTGTAATTTTTTGAAAAACGAATTTTCCAACGCTATGGATGAACTTTCACGGGAAGAAGAGGCTCATCTTCTATTTCAATTAGATGGCTTTTCCATCCACAATAGCAGAATTGTGAGAGATTGGTTGGAAGAAATTTTTCCTAATCGGTGGATAGGGTGAAATAGTGCATTGATCGAGTTTCCCCCCTAGATCCCCGGACTTGACTCCATTGGATTTTTTTATGGGGCTTCGTTGAAGAAAAAGTTTACAAAACTCGCCCAACGAGCAAAGAGAAACTGCGTGAAAGAATAGGACAGGCTTGCAGAGATATCACCCCAAACCAATTATCGAATGTTATGGTTAACATTAGGAAACGATACGATAAATACATCGAATTAAATGGAGATTTGGTTGAACAGTCCGAAATTTAATGTGTAGGTACTTTCATGTCAATACATACTTCTGTAGTAGTTCATTCATGTTATTAATATTGGTAATTATATTATTGGATGTGAAAATGTGTATTTCTATTCTTTGACAACAAACTGCATTGTTCTAAGAGACATAATATATTGAATTATTTCGATATTCATATGAATATTTTACTTATGCTACATTTCTGTCAGAAAAATAATTTCATGGTGACATTTTTGAAAGCATCTCAAATCCAGGGGGGTCGTCAAATTTCATTAAAAAAAATAGTTTTTTGGATTTTTGATCTTGAAAAAAATTTGAATTAGGCCGTGAAATTTTTATTTTTATTTTGAATTTATGGCATTCAACTAGAACTATTGATGCTCTATCTACTGAAAAAATAATTCTGAATCGGATAATAAATAACAGTTTCAGAGAGGTGGCCCGCTTTCAAATGGGTCAATATATATATATATATATATATATATATATATATATATATATATAATTAATTTACGGTAGAATAAACTATTATCACACATCACAACAGATGGATATTTACAATATTTAGTTACTTCCAGGTACCTATCTATGGTATTTATACACTTACAATTACAAAATTAATAACAAATAATGCATTTCAGAATCGATAAGGTGAAATATTTAGACTTCATTAGATAGCCAATAGTATGGTTAAGATATAATAAATATTGAGTTCAGTTGAATAGCGAAAGAAATTAATAAATATGATAAATATTTGCAACACAAAAATATCATTTAGGACTTGGTTCTTTTCTTATTGCAGAATTGACTAAATTTATAAATACTATACAGACTTTACATAATCTATAAACTTCACATTCAAGTACCGAGAAGTTGAGACCATTAAGTATATTTATTTGGAGCCATTTGGATTGAAAAACGGCATAATGAAAGCTTTAATCTTCATAAGTGGCGGGTTTTGCAAAATATCACTAATTATAAAACAATTACTATATGAATGTTGCAAGCAGTATCGATGATGCCATGAAAAATATTCGACTTTCGAATTTCTTATTTTTTTAAAAGTGTTTGAGGGCTTTATTTACTCTGGCTAACATGACGTATAATGCAATGCTGGATCTTGTCTGATATTTGTGTATTTTTGAATATTTTTTTTGTAAAAGGTGAAGACTAAATCTATTTGGTATCGAATATTCGCAGCTCATTAATTAAACAGTAGATTAGAATAGTATTGGGTTGGTTTACAGAACGTTATTTTGAGAACTTTTTTTGGATCACTTCTAATGGTTTGAGAATGTATTTTTGTATGCCACCCCATCTAATCATAAGGTTACTAAGTGGAAGATCCACAAGTGCGTAGTATATTTGTCTTAGTCTAGTATCTTCCGTAATCGATAAAATTAATTATTATTAAATATTTAAGTTTCTCCACGTATATATCCCATCTCAAAATTGAATCCAGATGAATACCGAGATACTTTGTGTCCGAGAATGAATTCAAAATTTGCTTTTTCATCTGAATATGTTCATAGCTTGGTAGATTATTTTCAGAAGATTTGAAGAGTATTATTTCGGTTTTACCTACAATTGCAGTCAGTAGATTGATGAAATTCTTTGAAAATCATGTTCTGCCACTTCCATCACACTATCCCACAATTTTCCTATATAAACAAGTACGGTATTTTCAGCGAAAAAAATGATCATTGCCAAATACTTGATATTTATCATAAATCATAAAAAGAATTGGTCCGTGTACTATTCCTTGTAGTTCACCACAGTCCACATCTTTTCCATTGCTTGATATTTCGTTCAATTTTACTTTTTATTTGTCGTCCCCTCAGAAAATTTTCAGAAAGATATTCCAAATGTTCGAGTCCATTCAGCAAAATTCCATAACTTACTGCAACAAAAGCCAAATCAGTTCAGTAGTTTTGAAATGGTGGATACAATTTTTCATTTTCATAATAATATTAGCAAACTAAGGGTTCTTTGATAGACCCCTATGAGCTGCTTCCAATCGAAGAGCTTTTCTATAAGATATACACAGAAACAGAAATCTGCTAAATCATGTGAATAATCATTAGTTATTATTTTTCGAACTGATATTGAGATTTGAACTGGAGTAATTTTCAACTTTTTGATATTTTTGAGGTATTTAATGGTTGAATCAAACCAAAAAGTTTTGTTATACTCCTTCTTTGAGTCATATCACACATAAATATTTCGAAATATTCAGATAGATTTGAATCTTTCTCCAATTTTTGAATGTAGAGACTGGGTTTATAACATGATAGAAATGATGTTTGTGTTAACCAATGGAAATGCGTCCCATTTTCTCTGTCACAAGATTCAATAAATTAATTCTCATATTTTATTTTCTGACATGAAATTGCATGACAAGTATGTTGAATAGATTTCTTCATCTCAAGTTCTTCATATTTCGAAATATCAAGTTCAACACTTATCACATGAAAGTAATGAAATTGACGATTTTCTAAATTTTCGATAGCCCTTTCAGAAATACCTCGAAATTGTACAGAGATGTACTCACTATCGATGTCTATCAGCAAAGTTATACATTCGATAATTTTCAGATATAAACTAATAATTTGTGGTAATGAATCAACCCAACATAAGGATTATCCATTGTACTTCCTGCTCATGAAAACGAAGGAAATAAATCAAATCTCTATTTTCGAATTATCGTCGATAACACACTGAGGAATCGTGAAAATAACTAATAAAAGGAAGTGTCTTTCAGTACCTCAAGGACGATAGTTAGAGCGGTATCGATTCAAGAGCTATTTCATGAAGGGACACAAAGTTACAGTATGGAACAGATGCCCAGCGAAACACTGGATAAACTAGAACCCATGCATAACAGCGCAAAAAACTCAATTCCCCATCATATTGGATGGAACCACCATGTTCCTACTCACCTACGAGGACAGACTCGTCTGAGGAGCCAAGAGGAATCCGTTTCAGATGTGGTAGGAGCGGATATTTCCAGAGGGATTGGTGTGTGAGGTCACCACCACATACGTCATCATCTTGAAGGTCACTTCCACGTTTCTACTCGCCGACAAGGACCGGATCATCTGGTGAGTTTTCCGAAAAAAAAACTGGATTAGCCAATGCATCGGAAAATATACTGGATAGTGAAAGCAAAGCTCCGAGGGTCATTCAAGTCAACGGGGTCAGAAGAACTACGGATACTCGGTCTATTAGATCTGAAGTAGAGTGAAGTGGTCGTATACGATCTGTCTCGAGTAATATCAACCGTTCAACAGTTATATTTCGGATAATTTTATTTAAAGTGATCAAACTCATCGATTGAGACACTGTGCAGCTATTATTTATATTGAAAGATACGTAGGGTGAGCCATCCTCCAGGTATATCAAGATGCCCCCCACATGTGAACAACAAACAGAGATCAAAACATTAGCTGATGAATTGCTGTAGCGAATTTGTCCAGATGATATCTTCGTAAAAACGCTAGTAGATAAGGTTTCGGCCAATATGCAAATCATGTTGACTAATAAACTGAATATATTCGAAAAAAAAACTAAGCAAGGTAAAAACTAGTTTGCAAAAACTTGAATAAAAATACGAAGGAAAGATCGATGAACTATCCGGAGAGGTCACTGAACTGAAGAAAAAAACTCGAGATGAAAATAAGGATTCCCCAAACATTATACAGATAGTTTCAGAAGTAAACGAGATGAAGCAGAGGGAAAATGATGTCTCAATATTTGGTTTTCCGGAAAATAACCCAGAGTTAGTGTCAAGGATTTTTGCACCAAAGTCATTCCAAACATAGAGAGCAGTAATATTCGAGTAAGTCGGCTAGGAATTCAACAGGTCGATAAGTCTCGCCGAGTTAAAATTACTCTTTCTAATAATGAGCAAACTCTGCTCTTGCTAAAGAACAAAAAGGAGATCAGAGAGATCAATGGCTTCGAAAATATTCAAATCAAGCCAGACCTAACTTCAAACCAGAGAGAATACAATCGCCAAATTTGGAGTGAACTAAAAGACTCACGCAGCAACGGCAGTCCCATAATAAGAAAAAAAAACCAGCTTGCTCATCCAACAAGTTGCATGTAAGTAATAGTGAAGTCCTATCAATATATTACCAAAATTGCAATGGACTAAACTGAAAAACCTACACTTCTTTGGAAAATGTTCTGGCGAGTGATTACAAAATCATGGCTATCACAGAGAGTTCGTTAAGGGATGGCATTTTCAGTTCCGAACTATTTCCAGACGATTATGTGGTATATCGAAAGGACAGATCCTATGGTTCTCGAGGAGATGGTATTTTACTCGCGATCAACAGCAACTATGTATCACCCAGTGTCCCATTCACTCGATTGATGTCATATTTGTGGAAATAATAAATGCCTTGGAACTACCAATTTATGCTATCGTAATTTATATTCCCCCATCATCTCATTTTGCAGAATACGACGAGCTGTTTTTTGGAAAACTTGGACTACATCAATATTTCTATTATTTTAGGAGATTTTAATATTCCAGAGTTACAACAGTTCTATGATACAAATTGAATTTTAAATTCAGTGTCCTGGCTCAACTCATTCATCAGCTATTCTAATGTTACACAGAGTAATTTCATCGAGAACGATAACGACAGAATTCTCGATTTAGTACTTTTTCCTGAAAATGTAAACAGTGAAGTGCTCCTTGACTCCGACTCACTAGTTAGAGATGATATGCACCACCCCAGCTCAGTTGTGAATTTGGAACTTGATTGCAAAACTGAGAAGGTTTTCACATCCAATGCCAAACGTTCTAATTTTTTTTTATTGATAATAATAAGTTCATCCAACTATTCAATTATATTAACGGGGATTTCTTGAAAACAATTTTTGATGTGAAGCCAGCCTGTGAAAAATTCAATACAATTATACATGATATAATTCGTCAATGCATTCCAAGCCAAGTCAATACCCCACGTGGTTCACCAAAAATCTGATTATGAACATGAAAAAAAAACATCTTTATCACAAAATGTATAGAAAACGCAAAAATCATTTATATCTAGACCGCTACAGACACTTGCCACGGCTTATTAAACAAGACATCAATCTGGCATACTCGAAATTCATCACAAAATTGGAAAACAATTTCACAAAAAATCCTTGCGAATTCTGGTCTTTTTGGAATAAAATAAAAAAACTCGTATTCCGTAGACGACAATCAACTACTATCGCCTCAATCTATTGTCAATGCGTTTGTGTGTGAACCACGAAATACTGCTGCGCAAACTCCAGCACTATGGTATCAGAAATCAAAGTTTCAACTTGATCCAATCATATCTAAGTCAACGAACTCAAGTTGTCAGAACTGACACACTATCAGACATTGGCTTTGTTAGACACGGTATGCCCCAAAGCTCGGTACTAGGGCCAGTACTGTTTTTGTTATATTTCAACGACCTGGCTTATATCAAATCTAATGGAATGTTCACAATCTTTGTGGATGATACAACTATCATGTGGCATGATATCAATGAAACAAATTTTCACAACAAAATAGCTCAAGATATTGCCAGTGTGAGAGAGTGGTGCACCTCCAATCTGTTACCCCTCAATATAGACAAAATCAATCTCATATCATTTAATTGCAACTTGTCAGACATTCCGTTGGGTAATAATATCATATCACATAAAAAAACAATGAATTTCAATTTGGACAACAACCTCAATTTCAATAACCATATCAAATCACTGAACAGAAAACTAGCTTCGGTATGTTATGCTTTACGAATGGTGTCGAATGAATTAGGTATTGTAACCGTCAAAATTGTGTACCACGCTGTAGTTGAATCGCATCTAAGGTATGGCATATCAATCTGGGTCGCCTGCAACCAATAGCACTTCAATACAGTATTCATTCTTCAAAAGCGCGCCATTAGATATATGTGCACAGTTGGGCCTAGAGTATCTTGTGAACCCTTGTGCAAGGAACAAAAATTACTTACACTCTCCTCTTTATACAAACTAGAAACTGTGTGCCTGGTACATAAGAACAAATCATCCTACGATGTTGTTGTTGGATCCACCCGCCAAAATGACAAGTTAAGACTGCCCATTCCATCATCAAATTTGTTTACAGAATTGCTGATCTATAATGCAGCTGAAATATATAATCATCTTCCAACTAATTTTGAAAATATCCAATCAATTGATCAGTTCAGAAAGTCTGTAAGGCAAGTTTTCATTCATCAGGTATTTTATAGTGTTTAGGAATACTTTGATGAAGATACGGATGGCATACTGTTATGGTTCACTGCTAATAGTCACTACGAATTACAGAACAGTGTAACGACTATGGGTTCAAACTATCTTAGTAATTTATATACTTCATTTATTTACTCCTTTAATGTCCTGTTAACTTTCGACTATTCGTTCACCTAGGATGTATATATGTTTGTGTGTGTATATTTATATTTATTTGTGTTTATTTGATATTCCTTTGTGGATTCTCCTGACTTTTCTGTGTTGTTTCTAAACTCATTTATTATTGCTTTGTCCACGAGATTTCATCTTTTGACAATGAAGTATATTTTGATTTGATTTGATATAACTTCAGCAGTGTTTATGTTTCCAATAGAACATACCATCAGATCGATTCATACTCTGCATATCACGGATATTTCTGAAAACCTTATTCCTACAGCAGCGAAGGAGTAGAAGAAGTAACTGACATGTGGACCAAATAATATTCCCGTTACCACAGTTGAATCCCATGCGAAGGTCTTGTGCCGACCTCTCCTATCGATTTACAATCTTATTCTGAGAACTGAAACATTCCGTAATATCTGGAAAATATTCCGTATTTGTCCTGTATTAAAATCTGGAAGAATTGGAGACATTTGTAACTACAGACCGAAATCATTATTTTTTATCCCATTTACTTTCATGTTGGTTACTCCTTGTCAGAGTTTCAGCATGGCTTCATGAAATCTAGAAGCACAGTGTCAAACCTATGCACTTTTACTCAGTAGGTCTTAAATTCGTTCGTTGATCGTCATCAAGTGGATGTTGTGAATATTGATCTCAGCAAAGCCTTTGACAAAGTTTCACATAATCGACTTTCACAGAAATTAGAAAATTTTGGAATACCGACTAACATCCAATTATTATGTAACTCGGAGTGTTACATATGACGTATGTGGTATAGTTGAACTCAGAAAAATTTGGCTTTCAATTTTCGATATGAAAATATACCATTTCAATGGATGACGTCATATCTTGTAAGGTGGAGTGGGAAAACATATTTTTTTCAAAGGTGGAAAACTAAAATACAAAATCGACCTGTCCAAGCTTCACCTGCCAGCCCCTATAGCATATCGAAGAATGAGTCATGATAACGGTATCGGATTATCATTTATAATGAATCTCTTATATGTCTGGCAGAAGTATAATTTTTTTATTTCCGAGATATTTCCACTGGCAACTTCCAAATAACACACTATATAACCAACATTTATTATCATGAGAACCACAAATTTATTTCAATGAGAACCAACAACTCATTCAATTCAAAACTGCAGATGGACTGTTATAATCGAAGTATCCCTCAATGAGGATACAATTCAGTAAGAATATAAAACTCGTAATAATGAAGTCACTCTGAAGTGAATCATCATTTGAAAAAAAAAACAGATTCCAACATTTTTACACATTTTTCTCTTTTCATTCTAGACTTCGAACAATACGCATTACCATGACACAATTTGGACAATTCCAATTCCTCGGAAAGATTGTTCCACTCTTTTTCCATCTGCCGAACAACCGAGACATGCCACATAACAGAAAGGAACGAAAAAATTACAAAGTCGTTCGTGCATGAAAAAACTGAACATCGTCTAACATGGTCCTCGGTGTAATCCGTACGATCGGTTCCAATTAGAACGTTAATTGAATGTTAAGGGTAGGCGTCGGATTCGTGAAATGGGAAGAGACAGATCGAAGCAGTCCTGGATTGACAAGTGACAGTCGCGGGACTTCGGAACGTAGCCAACTTAAATTGGATTTGTGTTTCCTCGTTTAATTCTGAAACAAACATGCGGATGTAGGGGAAGTGGCATCGAACATGAGACGTTGGAAAAAAGTAAGTGAATTAAACTGAATTGATTCCGGTGCTTGACAATGTAATTTCCACATTTTCACTCACAGGTTCAAAATTATTTTCTTACTAAATGGGGAATTTTGAAAAGAAAAGAATATCCATTTGATTTAATCGAATATATTCGAAAAACCACAGGAATATTCCCTTCAACTAAGTTCTCAGGAGATGCAAAAACTATTGGGAAATATTGCATGATTGCATAGTATAGAACAAAATCAAACCTACAAATCATCTCCTTCTCCTCCGGAAGTTATTGGTGCTTCCACGGTAAATTCTCAGGAAGATTCTCAGAAACTTCAGCGCAAATCCCAGTTAGATCGGAGGAATGTACATGCAGGAGAAAATCACCCATTTGAAAATTGTGTACTATTGCAATTTTGTCAGGAAAGTCAGGAATGAACTACTCCAAATCAGAAAATAGCACCTGACTTCTTGTGATAAGATTTTGGTAAATTTTTCTAATTGTATCATATTCGTCATGGATATTCATGGAGAAGTGTGTCATAAAGGAAATGTTTTAAGAAAATATAATGAGGACTCTAGGGATTCAATTTGCTTGATATGGGACAATACAAAAGTTTTCATGGATAAAGATAATGAGAACAATAAGGTATAAGGGATGTGTTAATTTTTTCTTCTTTTTTTTTCGAATTGATGCGACAGATTCTTGAACAAAATCCATATTGAATTAAACAGAAGACACCCACTTTACTAAATGATTTTCAGTAAAAGCATTCACAAAACAATGCTATGTATTTCACTATCCAATACCTTCTTCAGGAGGAGAACATACTATCATTATCTCAACCTGGAGAAGCTCTTGTATAGCACAACACGTGTCTTGGTTTTGTTAACCAGTGGAAATCAATTAGTGGAATAAGTGTCTTTTGTTTGCTTTTATATGTTTTTCATACCAAAGGAGAATCAATTCCATAAGAATGCATAGATAATTCAAAATTACCGTGTGAATGAAATCAATTATTAAAACGAAAGTTCAGCACCATTTCAATATAATGAAAGTACTGAATTTTTTCATTACTATTCTCATCAATACGGTGTCTGTTGAAATATATTTGAAATTCGTCTGAATATATTGAAGTCATTACGATGATCTCTTCCTCTGGTATAATATACAGTGCGTTCATGAAGTGTGGAAACGCTCCATGACCTCCCAAGTTAACCATTTTTGGAGGTAAAGCTTGTACAGGTCAATTTTGAATATCAGTTTTCTACCTTTTTTTTATTATTTTTTTCCCCACTACCTTACATGATATGACTTTATCGATATTTTTTCAAATTGAATGGGTATATTTTCATAACAAAAATTGAAAGCTCATATTTTTCTGAGTTCAACCATACCCATACGTCATATGTAACACTTCTAGTTAAAGTATACTGAGTATAAAGGTGTTCATATTTCTCAACATTCATTTAATTATTAATTTTGCAGTGAAAATATCATAGGTGAGATGTAAAAATAAACAAATAACAAATTTACAACAGATGCCTGAACTGAGCTCCCTGGATTATTTGACAACATCCAAGACGTCTGATGAATTCTTGTGATATGTTTAACAACATCTCTGGTGTAATACGTTGAATTTCATTTCGAATTCTCTCTTCGAGGTCTTCCAAATTAGTAGGTCGATTTGTGTACACTTCACTTTTAAAGTAACCCTGGCGAAAGAAGTCCATGCGAGTTGAATCTGGGGACTGGGAAAGGTTTCATTTAGGAAATCTCTAGCCACTCGAGCATGATGTAGACCTGCTCCATCCCGATGGAACCAAAAAGTAGAAACTATTCGATCAGGTTGATGAATGTCTGGAAATGTTACAGTTAAATATGGAACTACATAAATTCACCCGTCCCAGTACCGTAAAAAAATATAGTCCAACAATCGTATTCCTAAGAATCCCAGCCCACGCAGTTACTTTTTGGGGATATTGGGTATAAGCTTTCATCCATTTTGATTACACCCTTCTTGCATAATTTCCCAAAACTCCTTGCGTCTATTGAAATCGTCTTCATTAAGTTCATGTTTACATTTAACTTATATGGATGTAATTTGGCTTTTCTTATAATTTTCTGCACATCACCACGGCAGATCTTATTGTTGTTAGATGAAGTTGTAATTGAACAATGAGGATTTTCTTCAATTCCAAGTAATACATTCAGTTCAGGGTCTTTGGCAACGGTAGGCCTGTCATTTTTAGGCTCATCCCCAACATTGTCAATCTCATTAAATTTATGTAATATTTTGCTCACCGTCGATTTGCTTATTGGTTCTCGATCAGGATATTTTTCATTAAAGATGTCGCATACTTCTGCCATACTACTTTTACGATCGCCGTAATCTGAATCATCAAAATTTCTATTCGGTGTTTTTCTGACTCATCGTAATTTTAAATTATTTCTTTCAGGATAATATTCTTCGGAAAGGTATTATTGAAGACTTATAAAACGATATGCTACACAACAAATCAATTTGATACTGACCTATGCAATGGTAACTAAGAACTCATTGTCTGGTTGCTGAGGGCCTTAAGATGTTTCCATAGCCTTCTTAAGTTTGGTAATATACTACTAATAACTACTGAGTGATTCTCAGGGTTTAATTGAAAAATAAATGATGAAAAAAATGTTAAGACATATGAAATCTGGTTTACGTTATACTCATTATACTGTAACTTGAAGTGTTACATATGACGTATGTGGTATAGTTGAACTCAGAAAATATGGTCTTTCAAATTTTGATATAAAAATATACCATTTCAATTTAAAAAGACGTCATATGTTGTAAGGTAGAGGAAAAAAAAATTTTTTAAAGGTGGAGAACTAAAATACAAAATCGACCTGTCCGAGCTTTACCTCCGAAAATGATCAACTCGTATGATAATGGAGCATTTCCACACTTTATGAACACACTGTATAACTCAATGAAGCTCCATATTCCATGAATAATTCTTATTTAGGTCAATTTAGGAAAATAGTTTAGTTCTGACTTTCCCGAAAATATTGCGAGTAAATTCCATTTTTATATAATTCATCTATATATTTCATTGAAATCTCTCGAAAAGTTCTGGAGGCATTCTAAAATAACCGCCTTTTTGATGCTTGAGATATGTCTGAAACTCTTCTCCCAACGACTGAAACATTAGAAGGAAAAACTATTTTCTATATTACCTGCAATATGAAACAAGAATACGATGGAGGTAGGTATTACTATAACCTAGTTAAATCTTCGCCAAACCGCTGGAACTATTGATATGAAGTTGGGACAGTAGTTTCATTTTATGATGTAGATGCTCACTAAGAAATTTTTTTTCATAATTCGAGTCCTAACGTGGGTTGTTTGGTTGAAAACTGACGAGCCGGAGACAGGGTTGGCACTTAGTTTCCCTTGACACTGCGACCAGCTAGGGTCTATTGTATCATTCTGTCGTCAGTGGTTCCTCATTCAAATAGGTTTGTGCCTTCAATTAGGTTTAGCAGCCTGTTCTTTGGATTCATGCCTGTTTTCGGGTTGATCTCTCCGAAGGTTCTGTGTCGCCTTCTACTTAGGGCGTCACAGTCGAAGATAATGTGAGAGGCTGTCACACAGCCTACATTCCACGGTTTCCCTGCGTATTCCCATGATGTTGAGGTGTTTTCTTAGGCCGCAGTGTCCAGTCAGGAGACCTACTATTATACAACCCTTAATATTCAGTTTCCAAATTTCACTTGTTTATGTATGATCGTTCCAAAAATAAGAGGGGGGGAGTGGACTTTTGAGTAGCACTGTATATATATATATATATATATATATATATATATATATATATATATATGTATATATATATATATATTGAGGGTAGTCTTTGCTGACTAGTTAGGATATGCAGCAATGTCAAAAAGAAAACTCTTGTATGTTTGTCAAAGTTTTCGGATTTAATTTTATTCCATAATCACGAAACAATAATTTGGAAATTAACAACATATGAGAGATATCATTCAGTGATGTAATAATACTTACAACTTAGGAGACATTATGGTGATAAATGAATAGAAATGGTAGATTGTGTAACACTGTTGTAAACAGAGAAAAATACTGTTCATCACAACAATTATATGTTAAAAATTATACAATAAAATTAGTATATATGTCATCAACCATGTGGTTGAAATCAAACTGACAGGTTGAAGATTGAATATATATATATAAATATACATATATATATATATATATATATATATATATATATATATATATATATATATATATATATATATATATATATATATAAATATATATATACAGTGCTACTCAAAAGTCCACTCCCCCCCTCTTATTTTTGGAACGATCATACATAAACAAGTGAAATTTGGAAACTGAATATTAAGGGTTGTATAATAGTAGGTCTCCTGACTGGACACTGCGGCCTAAGAAAACACCTCAACATCATGGGAATACGCAGGGAAACCGTGGAATGTAGGCTGTGTGACAGCCTCTCACATTATCTTCGACTGTGACGCCCTAAGTAGAAGGCGACACAGAACCTTCGGAGAGATCAACCCGAAAACAGGCATGAATCCAAAGAACAGGCTGCTAAACCTAATTGAAGGCACAAACCTATTTGAATGAGGAACCACTGACGACAGAATGATACAATAGACCCTAGCTGGTCGCAGTGTCAAGGGAAACTAAGTGCCAACCCTGTCTCCGGCTCGTCAGTTTTCAACCAAACAACCCACGTTAGGACTCGAATTATGAAAAAAAAATTCTTAGTGAGCATCTACATCATAAAATGAAACTACTGTCCCAACTTCATATCAATAGTTCCAGCGGTTTGGCGAAGATTTAACTAGGTTATAGTAATACCTACCTCCATCGTATTCTTGTTTCATATTGCAGGTAATATAGAAAATAGTTTTTCCTTCTAATGTTTCAGTGGTTGGGAGAAGAGTTTCAGACATATCTCAAGCATCAAAAAGGCGGTTTTTTTAGAATGCCTCCAGAACTTTTCGAGAGATTTCAATGAAATATATAGATGAATTATATAAAAATGGAATTTACTCGCAATATTTTCGGGAAAGTCAGAACTAAACTATTTTCCTAAATTGACCTAAATAAGAATTATTCATGGAATATGGAGCTTCATTGAGTTATACAGTGTGTTCATAAAGTGTGGAAATGCTCCATTATCATACGAGTTGATCATTTTCGGAGGTAAAGCTCGGACAGGTCGATTTTGTATTTTAGTTCTCCACCTTTAAAAAAAATTTTTTTCCTCTACCTTACAACATATGACGTCTTTTTAAATTGGAATGGTATATTTTTATATCAAAATTTGAAAGACCATATTTTCTGAGTTCAACTATACCACATACGTCATATGTAACACTTCAAGTTACAGTATAATGAGTATAACAACAATAAGATCTGCCGTGGTGATGTGCAGAAAATTCTAAGAAAAGCCAAATTACATCCATATAAGTTAAATGTAAACATGAACTTAATGAAGACGATTTCAATAGACGCAAGGAGTTTTGGGAAATTATGCAAGAAGGGTGTAATCAAAATGGATGAAAGCTTATACCCAATATCCCCAAAAAGTAACTGCGTGGGCTGGGATTCTTAGGAATACGATTGTTGGACTATATTTTTTTACGGTACTGGGACGGGTGAATTTATGTAGTTCCATATTTAACTGTAACATTTCCAGACATTCATCAACCTGATCGAATAGTTTCTACTTTTTGGTTCCATCGGGATGGAGCAGGTCTACATCATGCTCGAGTGGCTAGAGATTTCCTAAATGAAACCTTTCCCAGTCCCCAGATTCAACTCGCATGGACTTCTTTCGCCAGGGTTACTTTAAAAGTGAAGTGTACACAAATCGATATATTTTTTTTTGAAGTGTGGGTTTTCTTGAATCCTGGTATATTAATTTTTTTGGTTGGAGGTTCTTAAGTTTGGGATTCTTGTGTAAAAATGAAACTAGGTCTATCATGCTAAACGTTTCGCCCCTGGCCGGAGGCATCTTCAGTAGGATTTTTTTAAATTAATTTTTAATTTTTTTGTTCTGGTAATTAACAATGACATCTGAAAAAAAAACATTTTGTGTTATGGTTAAAATGAAAATAATAGTTGTTGACATGTGCAAGGGAGAAATGTTCAGTCTGGGGAAAGGGTGTGGCAAAAAACGATGTTTGTACGTACCTTGGCGATCATCATTGAGAAGATGACTCATTTTGTGTTATTTATATTTGTTATTCCTTAGTGTGGTAAGTTCTGAAGGTTTTATTCTAACACAATGTCGAGAGCGACGTGGCATTGGCAGTGTATTCGACAGCTAGAGATCAATTGTTGGTGTATCTGTTGGGTCGATTTCTATTCTTACTTGAGTGGGTGGGGAACTTTGGGGGCGATATGCGTATTGTTGTTGGGAACTTGTTAAAAGAGTATTTATTTAATTTATTTTTATACTTTTTGTTTGTTGATATTACTGACTATCTATGCAAGTGAGTATATGTGAGGTATTTGTGTCTTATTGTATTGTGTGGTATAATTGGCTGAGTTATGTATGTTGTTCTATTATTCATAGCGTTTTTTTTTTTAATGTAAATCATTTCTTTTATAACTCATTTCTCATTGTTGTTTTCGTGTGCCAGAATTTTTGTGTTATAGAAATTAGGGTTGTGATTCTCGGTTAGGATTTGTTTGTTTAAGGCAGTTCTGGATCCTTTCATGTACTTGTGCCCATTGAGTCTGTTACATAAGAGTTGGGAGGACATACCGATATAAACTTGGTTACAGTCGTTGCACGAGATACTGTATATTAAATTAGCTTTCTTCATTTTTGGATCTTTACTTTTAATAGGGGTGAACAGTTGTTTGAGTAAATTATGGGATCTGAAGCTGGTTTGTATGTTGTGTTTGTTTGAAATGTTTTTTATGTTCTCTGATAGACCTGGTATATATGGAATGGTTGTGAAAGTGTTAGTAGTAGTATTATTCGTGTTATGTTGTGTTGAATTATACATTTTGTGTGTTCATTGTTTTATGATTTGGTTTATCAAGTGTATTGTTGATGAGAGTTTTGAGGATTTTATCTAGAGCATTTTCTCTTAATTCCGGACTGCTCAGTATGAGGGCCCTATCTGCTAGGTTTATAACTACCCCTCTTTTTTGGGACATTGAGTGGTTTGAGTTGTAATTCTCGTATCTGCCAGAAGATGACGGTTTTGCGAACCATTCTGTTATGATTTTGTTGTTGCTTTTTATTAGGGTAAGGTCCAGGAAATTGATTTTGTTATCTTTTTCTTTTTCTATGATAAATTGTAATTTTTTGTGAAAATTGTTGAATTCGTTGAGGAGTTCATTTAAATGATTATTTGGGACTGCCATGATACAGTCATCAACATATCGCTTGAAAAAGGGAAGTGTGAAGTTTAATTTATTGAGGATCGTTTCTCCCAAATGTTCCATAATAATTTGGGCAATGGTACTAGAAATAGGGGATCCCATTGCGCATCCACTGATATGCTGGTAAAAGTCATCTTTGTACTGGCAATAATTAGTTGATAGAGTTAGTTCTACTGCTTTGATGAACTCATCTTGTGTTAAAGGGGTGTGGTCTTCGACGAGATGCCATTTTTCATTCAATACGGTATTTACGAGCTCGTTAGGTATGTTAGTGTACAACGTCTAATGAGACAAGGGTATGGACGTGGTTGATGAAAGATTTAAAACAGAAAGTGTCTTTCACATAATATTCGTTTTGTCCAACTATTTTTGATAAGCTATTAGCAAGGAATTTTGAAATGTTGTAAAAAGGGGATTGTATGCTTGATACTAATGGTCTGAGGGGGTGGTTTTCTTTGTGTATTTTTGGTAGGCCGTATATTTTAGGGGCCGTAGCGTTGTGAGTTGTTAGTTGTTTCACTAGATGGTCAGATATTAGTCCTTTTTTGTGCCATTTTTTTACCATATTGTTATTTTGGGTTTGGAACCGGTTGGTTGGGTTGGAATTTTTTATAAGTGTTTTTGTCTTGTAAGATGTTGGTCATTTTTTCTCCGTACTCTATTTTGTTCATGATGACTGTTTTGCTGATATTGTCAGATTTTATGATTATAATTTGAGGGTTGTCTTTTAAGAAGATTTTGGTTTTTTTCAAGTTTCTGATGATTTTTTTCTGAGTGTTATTGTTACAAAGTGCTTTATTTTTAATTTTATTTTTATGGTTGTTTATGGCATTCACTACTTTGTCTCTGATCTCGTTGCAATCGTTCAATGGGATGCTTTTACTCATACGAGATGCCTCAATTACAATCAATAAAAATGAAAATTCCATCACTGAACTTTTCAACCAACTGAAAGAATATATCCCACAACACATAATCACAGACTTCATTTATTCAGAAAATATCAAAAATGAAAGAGTATTTATCAAAACTAAGGAAAAAAACATCACCAAACTTAACACACTTATCAGTAGAAACAGTAGATACTGAAGAATGGCTTGTCATCAAGAGACAAGAGGAGGCCTCGGGTCTAACTCTTGTCTTTCAAATCGACGAGACCTCCTTGAAGAACCTGCAAGCCAGGGGAATGAAAGCATTCCTGGGGCTAACGCAGGTAAACTTCAAGCCGGTTAGCCGGAACAGGAACATTCCTGATGCTGCGGGCAGTTCAGCTTCAACCTGCAGCATAGTAAGGTTAGCTACTGAACCCTGTGCAGAATATTTGCACAGGGCAACACCGACGTGGCCCTAATACAAGAACCATGGCTGGTCAAAGGGCGAGTATCAGGCCCTCGAACATCCAAGGGTAAGCTTATTTATAATCTAAACTGTGGAAACGCCAGATCCTGCATTATTGCCAGGAATGATTTGAAAGTCTTGAATCTGATAGAATTCTGTTACAGGGACATAACAGCAATCAAGACTGACTACATCAAGGATGGAGTAGAGAGGAACATAGTACTAGCCTCCGTCTACATGCCTTGTGACTCAACAAGCCCTCTACCATCAGAACAAGTGAGGGCCTTGGTTAAACACTGTGAGGACCACGAACTCCAGCTTATCATCGGAGCCGATGCAAACGCTCATAACACAGTGTGGGGGAGCACCGACACGAACACAAGAGGTGAGTCATTGCTTGAATTTATTGTCTCCAGTAACCTGGAAGTACTTAATAGAGGAAATGAGCCAACCTTCGTAACCCGTAACAGACGGTAAATCATTGACATCACTTTGGGCCTTCTTTGGTGGTTCGGCACGTCGGCAAATGGGCAGTATCTGAGGAACCTCAAAACCCGATCACCGACACATACATGTGGAGATTACTATGCCAATGAACCCGCAGTTAAGTGTCGGGATCCCAGGAAACCAACTGGCCGGGGTACCCGGAGGAGCTCAGGGCAAATCCTCACAAATTTCAAAATGTCAAACCTAACTCAAATACAATTCATGAAATAGAGCAAACCTCCCTAATGTTACAGGAGGCCATAAAAACTTCATATCATAATAGCTGCCCTTTGAAGCGCAGCACCACTAGAAGGTACAGTGAGCCGGGGAACACTCGAACCCACATAACACACGAAATAAACGCGCAAACTATTCAATCGTGCGAAAAAAAACTGGTGACTGGGAGGATTATTCCAAAAATCTCACAGAATACAACAAAAAAAATCAGAGGGGAACAAAGAAAGTCATGGAGGAAGTTCTGTGAGGGCATAGAACAAACCTCAGAAAGCAAGACTCCACCGCATCCTTTCCAAAGACCTCATCAATCCGTTGGGGACTCTCAAAACCCAACGGCAATCACACCAACACTGGGAAGGAAACTATGGAAAACCCTTGGCCCATACACCTGCGATCCACGTCACCACAAATCAAAACCCTGATGAAATCCTGCAAACCTTCATTTGAGCTGAAAGGGCAGACTGGGAAGTGCTGCTAACGGTAACTCATTCCAAAGTAGTGTGGGCAATAAACCCTTCAGCCTTACAAGTCTCCGGCCCAGATGGACTATTTCCCATACTACTTCAGAGCGGAGTTGAATATCTCAGCAAACCGAACTGTAGAATGTACAGGCTGAGCCTAGCATTGGGATGGCTACCCAAACCGAACGTAAATGGTCTTTATTCCGAAACCGGACGGACTCATATGACCAGGCAAAGGCATACAGACCAATAAGCCTATCGTCGTTTCTTCTGAAAGGCTTAGGAAAAACTGATAGATAGAGACATAAGGGAAACCGCTCTTGCAGAACGGCCTTCACATCAAACCAACATGCCTATCTAACAGGAAAATCATGCGAGACAGCACTTCATCAATTTGTTCCAAGGTTTGAGGAGTCTCTGGAAAACAAAGAAATTGCACTATCACTTTTCTAGACATCGAAGGAGCCTTCGACAACACTCCTTTGAAAGTATGGTCTCTGCGGGCCCTTCGAAAGGAGTATTGACGAAACCACCCGCAGGTGGATACACTCAATGCTTCATAATAGACTGGTCCAAGCCAACATGTTCGAGGAAACAGAGCAGGTTGAAATTTCCAGAGGTACCCCACTGGGGGGCATACTTCCCCTTCTGTGGACATGGTTGTAGACGAACTGCTAATTTCTCGAATAACCAAGGGTATTACTCAGGGTATGCAGATGACTTGGTCATCCTCATCAAGGAAAGAATGCTGAACAACCTCAGAGCTAATGCAAAATGCACCGAGGACAGTAGAGAATGGTGTAACAGAGAGAGCCTAAGGGCAAATCCGAACAAAACAACACTAATTCCCTTCACCCGGAGAAGAAACATGGGAGATCTCATACCTCCCAGACTATTCGGTGGAACATTACGAGTAGTAGAGCAGGTGAAATATCTAGGGCTGATTCTTGACAAGAAACTAACCTGGAACCCGCATCTTCAACATGTAACCAACAAAAGCAAGATAATCTTCATGATGTGCAGGAGAGCTTTTGGAAAAACCTGGGGGCTTAAACCAAAAGCCATGCACTGGCTTTACACAGCGGTAATAAGACCAAGAATAACTCATGGCTCACTCTTATGGTGGCCAAAACAAATCAAAGACAGGCAAAAATCAACCTTGGGAAAATCCAGAGGCTTGCCTGTCTCTGCATCACGGGTGCAATGAACAGCACTCCAACAGCTGCAATGGAAATCATCCTAAACCTCGAACCCCTTGACTTACATATCATTGGAGAGGCCAGGATGAGTGCATACAGACTGAAACAAATGAAAAACTGGAGAATCCGAACAACTGGACATACCAGAATCACTCATGTAATCAACATCGAAGAACTCGAAATGATTTCAGATTACATGCAACCCCTATACTCATTCGAAAAACCATTCGAAACACGAATTGATGGATCTGGATGGGCCCCGAGTATAGAATCACAATCAACTGCGGACATAGTCTGGTATACAGACGGTTCAAAGACAGTTGAAGGAACGGGAGCAGGAATACATGGGGTGAGGCCTAGAAGGGATTACGTAGTACTACTTGGTAAATGCTCCACGCTATTCCAAGCTGAAACAAATGCTATCATGGTATGCATTCAGAAGAATCTAGAAAGTGGTTATAGGAAAAAACAAATCTACATTCTATCTGACTGTCAAAGTGCTATCAAAGCACTCAACTCTACACAGATAAAGTCCAAACTGGTCTGGGACTGCCTCCAGAACTCATCGAGCTGGCAAAACACAACAAGGTCACCTTGATGTGGGTGCCAGGTCATAGAGGCATTGAAGGCAACGTCAAAGCGGACCAGCTAGCTGACAAGCATCTGAAACGCCATTCACAGGGCCAGAACCTGCCACGGATTAGGCAAAACCGATGCAGGACCCTGATCGACGAGTGGATAAAAAGAAGCACCAACAATATTGGGATCAAACAGTCGGCAAATACACAGCGAAGTCATGGTAGGGCATCCAAACCGGACCCTGACGGCTGACCTTCTGAACCTGAACAGCACGAAGGCTCGAATACTAATATAGTCTGTTGACTGGACACTGCGGCCTAAGAAAACACCTAAACAACATGGGATGTACGCAGGGAAACCGTGGAGTGTAGGCTGTGTGATGAAGAGGGGGGAAACAGCCTCTCATATCATCTTCGACTGTGACGCCCTAAGTAGTAGGCGACACAGAACCTTTGGAGAGATCAGCCCGGAAACAGGCATGAATCCGAAGAACCTTATCAACAGGCTTCTTAACCTAATTAAAGGCACAAACCTGTTTGAATGAGGAACCACTGACGACAGAGTGATACAATAGACCCCAGCTGGTCGCAGTGTCAAGGGAAGCTAGGTGCCAACCCTGTCTCTGGCTCGTCAGCCTTAAACCAACCAACCACCAGTAAAAACACAAAAAACGAACCCCCAATAGATACGTCAAAGTGGCTTTCAAATTTATCACAAACTGCCATCCCAGAAGACATTGAATCCGTCCTAGCATACGGAGACAATTTCTCAATCCCTATCGTAGATGAAAGTGAAATCCTGTTATCGAGTACATTGCCAGTATTGAAGCGAACCTCAAAAACATCCCAACGAACGATTGCAACGAGATCAGAAACGAAGTAGTGAATGCCATGAACAACCATAAAAATAAAAGTAAAAATAAAGCACTTCGTAACAATAACACTCAGAAAAGAATCATCAAAAACTTGAAAAAAAACAAATTTTTTTTTAAAAACAACCCTCAAATTATCATCATCGAACCTGACAAAAGCAGCAAAACAGTCATCATGAACAAAATAGAGTACGAAGAAAAAATTACCAACATCTTACAAGACAAAACACTTATAAAAAATTGAACTCCAACCCAACCAACTGGTTCCAAACCCAAAATAACAATATGTTAAAAAAATGGCATAAAAAAGGACTAATATCTGACTAGGAAATCAACTAACAACTCACAACGCTATGGCCCCTAAAATATACGGCCTACCAAAAATACACAAAGAAAACCACCCCCTCAGACCAATAGTATCAAGCATACAATCCCCTATCTACAACATTTCAAAATTTCTTGCTAATAGCTCATCAAAAATAGTTGGACAAAACGAATATTATGTAAGAGACACTTTCTGTTTTAAATCTTCCATCAACCACGTCCATATCCCAGAAGACCATACCCTTGTCTCATTAGACGTTGTATCCCTGTACACTAACATACCTAACGAGCTCGTAAATACCGTATGGAATGAAAAATGGCACCTCCTCGAAGACCACACCCCTCTAACACAAGATGAGTTCCTCAAAGCAGTAGAAGTAGCCCTATCAACTAATTATTGCCAGTACAAAGATGATTTTCACCAGCACATCAGTGGATGCGCAATGGGGTCCCCTATTTCTAGTACCATTGCCCAAATTATTATGGAACATTTGGAAGAAACGATCCTCAATAAATTAAACTTCACACTCCCCTTTTTCAAGCGATATGTTGATGACTGTATCATGGCAGTCCCAAATAATCATTTAAATGACTCCCCCAACGAATTCAACAATTTTCAAAAAAATTACAATTTACCATAGAAAAGAAAAAGCAACAAAAATAAATTTCCTGGACCTTACCCTAATAAAAAGCAACAACAAAATCATAACAGAATGGTACGCAAAACCGTCATCTTCTGGCAGATACGTGAATTACAACTCAAACCACTCAATGTCCCAAAAAAGAGGGGTAGTTATAAACCAAGCAGATGGGGCACTCATACTGAGCAATCCGGAATTAAGAAAAAACGCTCTAGATGAAATCCGCAAAACTCTCATCAACAATAACTACCAATTACACTTAATAAACCAAATCATAAAACAACGAACACACAAAATGTATAATTCAACACAACATAACACGAATAATACTATCTACTACTAACACTTTCACAAACATTCCATATATACCAGGTCTATCAGAGAACATAAAAATAATTTCAAACAAACACAGCATACAAACTAGCTTCAAATCCCATAATTAACTCAAACAACTGTACACCCCTATTAAAAGTAAAGATCCAAAAATGAAGAAAGCTAATTAAATATACAGTATCCCGTGCAACGACTGTAACCAAGTTTATATCGGTATGACCTCCCAACTCTTATGTAACAGACTTAATGGGCACAAGTACATGAAAGGATCCAGTACTGCCTTAAACAAACATATCCTGACCGAGAATCACAACCCCAATTTCGATAACACAAAAATTCTGGCACACGAAAACAACAAAGAGAAAAGAGTTATACAAGAAATTATTTACATTAGAAAAAAATACCGCTGTGAATAATAGAACAGACATACATAACCTCAGCCAATTATACCACACAATACAAAGACCAAAAAAACAAAAAGTATAAAAAAAATTAAATAACTACTCTTTCAACAAGTTGCCAACAACAATACGCATATCGCCCCCAAAGTTCCCCACCCACTCAAGTAAGAATAGAAATCGACCCAACAGGTACACCAACAATTTTTACCGCAAAACAAAACCCCCCATAAACACATTGATCTCTAGCTGTCGAATACACTGCCAATGCCACGTCGCTCTCGACATTGTGTTAGAATAAAACATTTAGAACTTACCACACTAAGGAATAACAAATATAAATAACACAAAATGAGTCATTTTCACAATGATGATCGCCAAGGTACGTACAAACATCGTTTTTTTGCCACACCCTTTCCCCAGACTGAACATTTCTCCCTTGCACATGTCAACAACTATTATTTTCATTTTAACCATAACACAAAATGTTTTACTTTTCAGATGTCATTGTTAATTACCAGAACAAAAAAATTAAAAATTAATTAAAAAAAAAACCCTACTGAAGATGCCTCCGGCCAGGGGCGAAACGTCTAGCATGATATGAGATAGTTCTAGTTTAATACAAGAATCCCATTATGTATAAATATATATGTATATATGAAATATTATGAAATATATTATAAAAAACACATTTTTTTTGTAAAATATTATTTTAAATTCTTTGAATTCGAATAAAAATTTATATAAAGTGCTTTTGTTTATAACAATTATTGTCTTGGTATTCGGAATATTTTTCGAAAAGGATTTTCCTCAGTGTACGACATCGTATTTGTCTCAGAATGAACTCTATATTATCATAATATAATATCGCCGGGAAAAAAAATATATCTATTTCATATCCATTTCAAGGAGAAATAATCTCATCACTACCCAGTTGTATCTTCCATCGATCCCGGATCCCATCAAGATTTGATTTCCCGAACAGAAACACAAAAAGTCCGAGAAAAAACACTTCTTCCGTACTCAAAGGAAATCGAGTTTTCGCCACCAAAGTCGATCTATTCTTGTAGAGCTTCCATAAGCTCTTATAAGTTCTGTTGAGGAAAGATCTAGCGATCTTTGATTTGATTTATCGGATTAAGGAAACCCCTCACACATCCGGAGTAATACATTTTTCTTTCTTAGGGTATCAACACTTTGATGCGGTCGTGTCGATGTTATAGAGGGAGGGATAATAAATTTGGCTCGATCGATGCATGTCTGGTGACATTTTTCAAGTACCTAGTGGGTGTTGGAAAATATATGAGTCGAGTGAACTGTCGGGGTAAATGTGATAAAACATTCAAACTTTGCAATCATACGAAAGTTGAGAGACTGAGTACCATCATACACATCTTTTGAACTTATAAAATGCATTTCAAGCTGAGATTGCTCAACACATTAACAAATTAGGTTTTCTAACAATTACCGAAGTTAAGGGATTTTTTTTACAATTATAGGTTCATCAATTATAATGAAAATAATTTTATCAATGACCTACTGAACCATTTGAAAACATATGGCTATCAGTTATTCAAAATTCATTAGACTTATTACCCAATATTAATATTTTTTCCTTACAGAAACTTCATACAAAAATAGTAGTCCATACTCGAAGTGGAAGATCAATGTCCTATGATTAACACGTCGTCTCCACAGACGTATAATTCTTCAAAGGTTGGACGTGAACTCCATACAATTGATTAAAGACATGTTTCCAAAGTTTATAATTTTATGTTCTGTTCAGCAATACAATAATGGTAGAAGAAAACTAGAATAAGTGTTATGTTATGCAATATTATGGTGAATCTAAGGCTACAAATTCCCCCTTCTAGCAGAGATTTTTATGTCTGATTTAGAACATAACCTCAAACTCTTTCCTTTATTTAACAAAATATGTTTTTGGTACAGATATGTGGATGATTGCATTGTTCTTTTCAATGGGAATCTTCAAGAAGTAAATCTGATGTTAGAATTTTTTAATTCCTTACACCCCGCGATACAATTTATAATGGAAATAGCAAAAAACAATTCTCTTCCTTCCTCAGATTTATTGTTAAACATCAACGATTCTAAATTTGATTTTTCGATTTATAGGAAACCGACTCATACAGATACAGTAATTCCCTTTTCTTCTTGCCACCCCAATTCCCACAAATTCGCAGCGTTCAATTCTCTTTGCCATAGACTATTTAATATCCCTTTGTCCCCTGAAAGTTTTAATACTGAATGGAATATTATTAAACAAATAGGTCACAACAATAGTTTCCCCCCTTACTTAATCAACAGAATTCGTGATAAACATCTAATCGAATCCCTCAATCGCAGTTTAGTTCCGATCGAAAAAACTAATAAATATTGTTCTATTCCTTATTTAGGCAAAGTTTCTCTTAATATCTTGAATATTTTCAGACGTTTCGGTAATGATATTGATTTCTCCTTTTACACTACGGATTCGATTTCCAAAATGTTAGTTAATACTAAAGATAAAGTACCTCTTTCCCACAAATCAGGAGTCTACAGAATTTCATGTTCACAGACTGATTGTGTTGCCCAATATGTCGGTCAGAGTGGTAGAAAAATAAAAATAAGAGTTGGTGAACATGTTAAACTGATTGAGAGTTCTAGAAATCCACACATAGATGATTATAATACTAAAAGTTCATTTGCTAACCATATTCTTAATCACAACCACAGCTTTGATATTGATACTGATTTAGATATTTTATATGTTTGCCAAAAGGGCTCTTTACTCAATTTCTTTGAAATATTTGAGATCAATGCTGTCATAAACAATCCGAGTGTCACTTCCTTAAATGAACAAGTACAGTTTGATTGTCGAAAGTTTTTTAATTCCCTTAAATTTCATTAGAACTTTTTCCTGCCTCGATCTTCGATAAACCAATTGTTCTATGTCATAGTGGATCTGTTCGTTTGGACAGGTGTTATTCCGGTTAGCTCTGTGGTGTGGTATTCCTTTCTTTAGTACAAGTTGCACTTCGGGTTGTTCGGTGTAATAATAGTCTGTCACATAAACACTGTTCTTTATTTTGATACACAATTTTCTACTCTTATATATATATATATATATATATATATATATATATATAAATTTGTAAATATGGATAGGTGACAACTGAGTTCTGTGCATGGTATATATTTGCTTTGGTTGTGATTTACATCTAGTTCATGTTTGTTCCGTGCATGGAGTTCTCCTGTCGCCGTTCCATGGTTAGGTATTGACAATTCAGTCTGCCAGATGGATGGCTCTTTGGTTGCTGTCAATCACCAGTCATTGCTACCATTGTTTTCGCTGTCCTCATGTCGTCTAGTTATTTTGTATCGGCTAATGTATTTAGCCCCCCTAAATTTAAAAAGGGGACACAGCCCTTGAAGGCGTTTTCTCAAGGTTCTATTTGGTCTAAATTATGATCTCTGGACTTGAAATAATTTTAAATAGTTAACCTATAAAATATTTTTTCATCTCCATTTAAGTAGCACTTATTGTATCACACTACCTATGGATTGAGTCTTTGTTCTTCTTTTATTGTAGAAAATATATTATCCGCTGATGATGATCCTATAGGGGTTCGAAACATGTTCACATAATCGATGGTTTTTATCTAATCGATTGTTTATATTATATTGTGGAGACGACTTCGAGTTTTTCTACTTCATAAAATAATACCACTCCACTTTGAGATACAATGGACTTCTACCACAGGTTAATAAACAGCATAATCGAGAGTTTGTTAATTTTTTACTATCAATGGCGTCGCTTTCTCTATCAGAAAGATAGAATCAACAAGGTTATCACCAAATGACATGACAAGTAAAGCACAGTGAAAACATCTTAGTTATAGGTTCTAAGCCACGCAGTAAAAAATTGAAGAATACTCTCAATTAAACTTCACAGTTTACGTTTCGTAAATCACGTCTGTTTCCTTTTCCAAATTCCAGTTATTATCTTAGTTATTATTATCAATTATAACAATGTCAAATCGCACGTGAAGTTTTGCGTGATATTTTGTCAAGCAGTTGTCATTGTTTCAGTAGGGACATCCATGTTGGATACATGATGAGAGAACACACTGCTATATTATCATTTCCGTTTTAAAAAGAACAGAAAACTTATTTTTGTCATTTTATGTATGCATAAGAATTTTCGTGTGATCCCAGTATGTTGATTCTACTATATGTTTGGTCAATTTCGAATTTCAGTGTTTCTATTTTTTAATATTACTCTTG
Organism: Gonioctena quinquepunctata; assembly: GCA_018342105.1. NCBI lineage: Eukaryota > Metazoa > Arthropoda > Insecta > Coleoptera > Chrysomelidae > Gonioctena > Gonioctena quinquepunctata. The sequence goes on along the minus strand of JAFIRS010000889.1, from coordinate 9,347 downwards.
TGTTCAGATTTAATTCTCGAAGGTCTTGGCTTTCTCCCGTGTGAGTTTAAATAAACATTTTCTTTTAAATTTCCTTTTTCTTTTCTTGGTTTTGTTCGGATTAATAACGATCTCAAGTTATAATGAGTTTTCAATACCTTCCTAACATTGTAACAATTTTTTTTTCAGTTTTTTCAATACATCTGAAATGTATGGAATAATATTTGTTGATGAAGGTTGCTGTTGAGAGGCTTGGTGTAATTGAGTGCCTTGGTGTTGTTTTTTAATTCAAATTTGTTGAAATGTTATTTCGATATTTTTTTTCGAATATGCATTATCTTCAAATATATTCCATCTCTGAAATTTTGTGTAGTTGAGGAAATTATTTCAGCTCTGTTATAGAGAGTTTTGATGAATCCTCTCTCCATACTTATTTGGCGATCTGCATTGAAATCAAAGTATCTGTTAGTGTGTGTCTCTCTACTGAAAACTATAAGGATCTTGATATATTTCAACAATCGATACATATAGAAAATTAATTTCTATATCTCTGGTAAATTTTATCGTTGGTTCCTTTCCATTGATGAAACTGGAAAAAATTTTTGATTCTTCTTTGCCATGTGGCCAAATTTTTCTATGAATAAATCACACCCTCCAGAAAATAGTAAGAAACCCAGCCTTTTGTTGATAGAAAAAATTTCCTAATTGAAAATAAGTGGTGTTTGAACACACTTCTTACATATCCATCATGTTATGCACATTAAATTTGGATCTGCTGATGAGTGTATCATCATTTAGTGGTTTCAGTTTTAAAAAAAAAAAGGCCCGTCAACACAACACTTTCAATAAATTATGATATATCTTTACCAATCGTGATCCGCAGAACCCACGAATACCATCAGTTGAAATGTTCATATATATACATTTTTCAAACGAATTAAACGAAATATGGTACGAAAATATTTTCTATCAAAATACCAATATTGGCGAACCATAAGTGTTTTGCTGGAGCTTTATGAGCTCAACAATTTTCATTCTTTTTTATTCTTTCTCTCAAATGTACACACGAATCAAAAATAAAAAATTGCTGTAAATTACCATTTATGAGAATACATTATATTTATTTAGCCTGTATGCTCCTTTCAATTGAAGTTCATTTGCTCGTGTCTCGAATTTTTCTCTATCGAGAAACAGAACATTCCTGGATTTCCAAGTTGAATATCAATATAATTTTTCTAATTGATGAAAGGATTGAAACCCAAGTAAGTACTGTCAAAATAACTATGTGCTGGTTATACTCCTTTCTTTTGATTTGAGTCGGATTACATAGAAATATTAGAAATAATTTAGGGAGAATCGTACCCTTTACCAACTTTTTATTGAAGTTCAAGGTTTGAACAGAAAAGTTATTTCTTATTTTTTTCAGGCAGATTACATAATATAAGTTTATGTATTGAGTTCGCAGAGTGAGGCTTTAACGAACAAATCGCAACATGATGATATCCGCTAAAGCCATTTACGTACGTGTTGCATACAACATTTTTTGTATTAGCTTTCGAAATAAACGGAACATAAATGCTACACATATTTCCTACCCGTGCATACTATTTCCAATCACCACGCATACGGTAGTGTATTAAAATTGTGCAAAAGCAAGCGATTGTTTATCAATGACAGATTTGTCAAATATTAGTGTTAATTTTTCATGAAATAAGCATTCCAGAAGAATATTTCGAAGGAAACGTGTGGTGTCACTACAAAATTTCAAATAATCTATAGCTTATTGCGTCTCCTGAAAAGTTCAGGGTAGCGGGGGAGAATGGGAGCCAGTGGGTAATGGGAGCTACCTTTATATACACGACTTATGAGTACGTTAATAATATTCTGAACGCACCCTAGAGTCGACCTTGAAGTACGGAAGCTGTCCGTAACGATGCGAACCTTATGCAGGTCCGTTCAAACAGTCTTCGTAGGCTGTTGTTATTTTCGATCAGATCACAGGAGTGTCACGTGCAAATTTGATAGACTAGGAGGAATCGGCGCATGAGTACCGAAAACTATTCCACCTCAATTTTTTTATGCGATCCTCTTCAAATTGCCCTACTGATGATACAAATGCATGTTGCCATGGGGCAACCCCGTGCCATATTGTTTAAACCGAAATTGTTTAAACAATTGCAAGGAATGGTTATTTTTCAACCGGATTTTTCAAATTCTTTATCAAAATACAAATAAAAAAGGTCCCATGACTTTTCACGATAAAGTTAATATTTTTAGAGATATGAATTTTTAAAGGTTCAAAAAATCTCATATTTGGGTACTTTCGACCCATGCAAAATATAAAAAAAAAATCGAAATAATATTTTTTTTTGAATTCTTTATACAATATTCAATGACATTCTTAATAGAGATTTAAAAAAATTTCATTGATTATACCTGTTTTTTAATTATCAATTTCGCGCGCTCACAAGTATGCACGTTGCACGTTGTACAGTTATATATGTATCAGGCTTCGGATTCTTCACTACATCGTTTGCATTTTAACAAAAAATACATGGTAGAGTAGTATCACTATATTTTCTTTTCTTGGGAACAACTAAAAACGACATGACACTCACATTAATTGTAACGAAAAATCACAACAACTGAAAATGTAACCATCTAAAAATGTCAATAATACACGTAATCACTGCAATCAATGCAACAACGTTTCACAATCTTACATCTTAAACGAAATAAAAAAGACTGAATAACTATGAGCAAAAAACAAAGAATGATCAGTTGAGAATTGACAGGCACTAACTTGTATGTTTATTTTAAATGCTCTATATCTATATCGATATAATCGACAATTTTGTCACAAGAACAAACGAAGATCTTGAGGTTTCATACAAAGAGTAACCTTGAGAAAATAAAAAACAAAAAAAATCTTTTCCTTACTTAGGCAAAATCATATACACATCATGATACATATACATATGAGTATTTTTTATGTGTTATTTTTCAATTCGAACTTTAAGTGCTTACCAATATCTTTCATTATTTATATATAATTGTGATTCCAAAAAAATTTTAAATACCATTATATATTATTTGTTGATAAAAATTCATAAATTACTATGATAATAACAAAAAATATAAACTGATAAAAAGTAATTTTGATTACATGTTCCGATTCATGCTTAAATAACGTTTGAAAAATTGATTCCAGAACAAAATTTGTCAAAACAAATTGTAGACAATTTAATTGTTGATAACATTGTCTTAACAATCTTAAAAAAGTCAATAGTTTTAAGATAAATGATAAATAATGATTCAGAAACAGAGAGCCGATGCAGCGCATGAGTCAGAAAGAGACGGCGATACTTAAAGGTAAGCGATGCATACCTTGTGAGCGGCGGAAATTGATAATTAAAAAACAGGTATAATCAATGAAATTTTTTCAAATCTCTATTAAGAATGTTATTAACTATTGTATAAAGAATTTAAAAAAATATATTATTTCGATTTTTTTTTTTTAATATATTTTTCATGGGTCAAAAGTACCCAAATATGAGATTTTTTGAACCTTTAAAAATTCATATCTCTAAAAATATTACTTTTATCGTGAAAAGTCATGAGACCTTATTTATTTGTATTTTAATAAAGAATATAAAAAAAATTGTCCGGTTGAAAAATAACAATTCCTTGCAATTGTTCAAACAATTTCGGTTTAAACAATATGGCACGGGGTTGCCCCATAGAAACATGTATTTGTATCATCAGTAGGGCAATTTGAAGAGGATCGCATAAGGAAATTGAGGTGGAATAGTTTTCGGTACTCATGCGCCGATTCCTCCTAGTCTATGATGGGCAGTTGGTACCCTTGATTTGATCAGTTTCATTTGTATGTTTTCTCAAAAGTACTTCCGCGGGAATGCAATTTGTTATTGATTTGTTGAAAATATAAACAGGATATTCATAAAATCATCTTTATGAGTTCTCAATTAAGACTGGAAAAGAAAATCAAATAACTATCTGAATAGAAATGCAAATTTTCAATTTCAGATTTTTTCTTTTGAATTAGGGTCTTTTCAGAATATCTATCAGATGTAGTTCAATGTCCAGCGTGGCTTTAGCCGGGAAAGCAGTTGTTTTCTGTTAGACATTCACAAAAACTAACTTCATTTCAATCGTAGATTTTTCAATTCACAGAAAAATCTTTCTATCGATTGAGAATGTTTCCCTTTTTAGCAATTTGTTATGTTCTATTCATTTTTGTTTGGTTGCACTATTTTTTCACTAACAATTTTCAATCATAAGTTTGTTCATTGGGGTATTGAGAGTCATGCTCTCTGGGGTAATGGGGGCCATAACCCCTTTCATCCCATGCTCGAGGTTTTTTTTTAAATTTTTTGTTTCTATTACAGATGCCTAGAATATATAGACGAAAAACTGAAAAAGCCTCTTGGACGGTAGAAAGTCTACAAAGAGCGGCTCAGATGGTGAATGAAAGTCTGAGTATAAGAAAATCAGCAGCTCAGTGTAGTATTCCGAATAAAACATTGCAGAAACGGAAGAAATAAGCTGCCCTCCTAATATGTTTTAAGGTACCCGACGAATACCAGAATGGAGATGATTTGAGAAAGAACCAATCGAAATGACTGTTATATTAATAGATAGTTTAATAATTCGTTTGTTTTCTTCGTTTTGGTTTTTGTCAAATTTCCGATCTTGGTATATCTATCCCCACTGTGCAAAAACTCGTACTTTCAACGTAGGTATATTGTTACGTTATGATTATTGTGCCCATAGCGTCTTAATGACCACTTTAGAGTCGTTATATGTCCACCAACATAACAAAATCGCTGATACGAAATATAAAAATCGAATCTGATAATCTGAAAAAAGACCACCCATTCAATGAACAAAAACAGTTAGCTGGTAGAAGGTTTTCTACGACGGAATGGAACTATCAGTCTGAAAACCAGAAGCTACTAGCATAAATCGCATCAGAGGATTCAACAAATCAGAAGTGTCCCTCTGTTTCAAAAATCTCATTTCCATGAAGAATATATACAAGTTTGAGAAATCTAACATTTATAATGTTGACGAAAGGGGAATAACGACAGTGTAAGAAACCGGAATTGTACTAGCGAAAAAAGGACAAAAAAGGGTCGGTTCAGCAACCAGTTGGGAGCGTGAAAAACATACCACGGTGATCTGCTGCATGAGCTCTACAGGTTCCTTCGTGCCTCCACTATTTATATTTCCCAGTAAGAGATTTCCACCACTACTCTTGTAATATGGTCCTCCAGATGCTGAATATCAGGTTACATTTGATGGTTGGACAAATGGAGAGATATTCCTACTGGAGCTCAAACATTTAATAAGGTTCACAAAGCCCAGCGAAGATGAACCAGTACTGCTTGTGCTCGAGCCACGCGACTATTGCAAAAAAAATAATGGTACCATATCGGGTGGCTTCAGGTTAGGTATATCTCCCTCTCCTATTTGATGTTCTCCAAGGTATATTGCCCTCGGGTTTTGCAGGATAATGCTTTCTGAGAGAATGTAGATAGAGGTTTCATCTTTTTTCTCGCAAAACCTGCAATCTTCTCTTTCTATTAGTCCGAGTTTCTTAACGTGCCATCTCGGCTGGCAAATCCCTGTTAGAATTCCCGTTCATACTCTGAGCTCAATTTTTACTCTTGCTGGTACAGTCATTTGATCTCTTCTGGTTGTTGTTTCGAAGTAGTATCTTTGCCTGCCTCAGATTCTATCAAGTATTGGGATCTTTTGTTATGTACTTCTTTTCCAAGTTCGTCTAGTATTGTGCTGGTGCTCATTCCGCAGAACGGTTCACGTCCCAGAAATGGTTTTTCAGCCCCTATTTTGCCATTTCATTACTACTCCAGTGTGTACTGGAACCCATGGGGGGTGAAAGTGTCGTTCTTGCCTAGTTCATTTTTTTTCTTGCACTCCCAAACCGTCTTGGAAATGATTGTATGGGAGTTCAGAACATTAATGGCTGCTTGACTATCTGACATGATGATAATCTCTTGTCTGCGAATTTTTTGGAACGTAGTTCCTTATCGCGCGTTGCGAAAGGTGGCTAGACGGAATAAATTGAGACCAAAAGTTGTAACGAGACTTACGCTATGGTTGTGAGCCGTGCGGCGTGCGCGTGTTTCTCTGTCTGTCTCTCTCTCTCATAGAAAGCAAGCCAGTTATTTTCGTTTCGTCTTTCTATTTCACATTGAACAGTGTGGTGTAGGGAAGATTATTTTTGTTGAGTGTATACAGGATTTTTGTACATAATAAATAATGGAAAATAATAACAATAATGAATCCTGACAGTGTTTCTGCACAAGTTCCGGATATTGCTGATGGAGTTAGGTAAGTAGAGATTTTATACAGACAATAATGAATGTTTATGTATTTTCAGCAAGTACGCATTATAACCTCTCTTTACTATTGTGCTAACCAAATCATACGCGTTATAATCTCTTCATCATTATGTGTTTAGCAAGTGTACGCGTCATAACTTTAATAAATTTAAAAGCAAATTATATTTTAATATTACAATATCAATGCGTATGTATTTAGCAAGCCGTGCGTGTTTTAACCTATACGCTGTTGTGTTTACGAAGTCGAGAGAGTATGTATATATATATATATATATATATATATATATATATATATCTGTTGTGTTCACAAAGTACCGCGCATCTATGACGTGTACGAAAGAATAGACAGACAGAGTGCATATATATATATATATAAAATATTATTATAACTTGAAAAAAATAAAATATTATTACAATTCCTTCACTAATTAATCGAAAGGAACTTTGTTCCATCCGGGTGTCCCTTGACACCTCTCAAGTTTTTTTTTCTATATTGAACTGGGCACATTATCCGATGGCGTAGACTTCCGCTTGGGAAATGCTCGGGGATCTGTCCAGACTTTTGAAGTATTTGGTTTCAGGCCCATATACTCCTATTCCAGTTCCTTCTGTTGTTCTGGATCCATCTGTGTACCATTTGATGGCCCTTCTCCTGAGTCTTGGGACGGTGTCTTTGTCCTATTCACTTTTGCTACTCGAATTCTTTTAAAAAGCTGAACTCTTTCGTCATCTCATCTTGGTTTGATGATTTTCAGGGCAGAGTCGTAACTTGCGTTTGGTGGTTCGCTCTCTAGTCATTCTATGGGTTGTTCTTATCGCTATACTCTCCACTACTATGTGGAGGAGTGTAAGGCTCAGGATTATCTCTATAGATACAGTTGGGCACGGTTTCTTTGCACCTGTTATGCATACACAGGCTAGTCTTTGGATTTTCGATAGATTTGTCCTGGTTCTAGCAATGCAACCTTTGGATGTAAAATTTGTTGGCCCCCTAAAAAAGCCAATCTAGTGAATGTGATGCTTACATGAAGTACAATAATTCAGTGCAAATAACACAATATGATGTTGCAGCTCTTTTCAATAAGGCTTACTGTAAGGTGATTTCTCTAGAAAAAGGTATATCGGGGTTCAAATCCACAGGTATTTTTTCATGCCAACCAGATATTTCTACTGATGAAGATTTTGCATTCGATCCTATCGCCGTTACGTGTGTAGATTCAGAGCAGATGAGCATTAACAATGGACAAATACCGCCAGAAGCAAATAAGGAAAACGATGCTACGAAAAATGGCATATCGACCGAATCAGAGCACCAAAAACTCCACAAGCTGAACTTTCCAAGAATAACTCTCCTGGCCCAATTCCGGGTTGTTAGAAATGGGGGGATGATCCTATGAATAATTCTGATATACTTTCAGAGATATCTCCAATACCTGGAATGCGAATGAAGAAGATCAATAAGGTATCGAATCAAAAGCAGCATTCAGAGATTCTAACAGATATGCCAATGAAAACATTTTTTTGAAACAAAAACAAAAAAAAACTAGATCGCGTGGAAAAAAGAAATATCCGAAAAAAAGCAGGATCAGTAAGAAGGATGAAGTGAAAAAACTAATTTTTGATCACAAAGTTTTCAATACGGGTGGAGCACAAACTGTACGAAAAACGTGCACTGAAACTCGAACCAAAACTAAGAGACCCAAACAGCAAATTATTATAGAGTGTTCATCGTCAGAAAATGAGGATGTGAGTGAAACAGAACTATGCAATGATGATGAATATGATGATATCAATGATTATGAAAATCGTTGTATTATTTGTTATAATATTGGAGAAGACAACGAGCTTTGGTATCGCTGTACATCGTGTGGAGTTCGGTCACACGCCGAATGTTCAGGCGTAGAAAACGGGAAAAGCTATATTTGTTATTTTTGTTTACAGAAAAATCAAATATTCTGTATATTTTACAATTGTCATGTGTTTAGTTTACTCAATAAATCCATAACATATAGATTACTACTATTTATGACATACATTTCTGTATATTTCACACACAATCATCAGAATGAATGGATACAGTGGCCTCTATCACACCAACTGTGAGGGTAATGAGAGCCAAATACATCTTGTAAATTTTATCTTATAAATGTAATTCATTTCAACAACAAAATTATACACATGATCTTATAACTATCTATTGATTTGAAAATTATTCGAAAGAAGTCAAAGTCAATCTTACATTTCTTATTTATCCCCCCCCCCCGTAATAAACAAAAAGAGTCCGCTAAAGTGTTGCTATGATGACTTTGAGTACAAGTCCGCTAAAGTGGCATTTTGTGGACTGATTTCAGTTTTCAGTATCCATATTGTGTATTTTTGGGAACGTGTACAAACAATATATTGAAAGCGTTCACAGAGAGATCTGAACTCCTCTCCAATTTTTGATTGTAGTGTTTCAGGTTTATAGAGAAATAGACATGCCGATTGTGTGTTTCCAGTGAATAAATGTCCCATTTTTCCTGACACATGATTCGTTAGCTTAATCGGTGACTTTTTCAGAAACAATGATTCAATTATGAAATCTACCTTTACGACTGGCCGTGCCATCTTTATTTCATCATTTCGAGTGATATTCAACAGGTTCATTCGGAAATGAACTCATCACATCAAAACTCACCATAATGTCGTTTTGACTGGAATTTGTATGATGTAATTTGTCAAAGAAATGGATTTATAAATTTCGGAAGATATTTTGCCAAATGTTGACAAGGGATCCAAGTAATATAACAATTGGCCTCAATGGAAAGATTAGTTTATGAAGATCATATAAGTGAAGGGGTTTATTGTAATAGAGTGTTAGATGCTTTTTCACAGACTTTATTCATAATTATTCTTGCACGACACGTTTCGAATGTGTTGTCCACTGATATTTGAAAAGATTAACTTACAACGCACTTCTAATAAGAATAGAATTTCCAT